>VDFB02252616.1:202200555-202306704 GCA_007258455.2 Sequoia sempervirens
TTCAATAATCAACATATAACCTTGAATAATCATCTAATAAACATACTAACACTAGTACCACTATCAATAATCAACATTTAACCATTAATCCATCATAAATGAATCTACTTGATAGGAATTATGTTTGTCTAGCTAGATGTATATGTCCATCATGCTTAACCTCCCATCACACCAACACACTAAATAATTAAACTTGAAGTTCATTTCATATTATGTTGATTTAGTTTCAAGCACTACAATTTCTAGATATACACAAGATCATTAAGGGTTATTATAGTTACATTCTTAGACACTTCACATAGTAGTTTTTTTTCTTTACATATGCATAAAACCTTATATTTATCAAATCATAATATAAATACTTTAGTGAAAAATAAAGAGGATACTATTTGATGAATATGATTTTTGTCAAGGTATATGTCTATTTCCTATAGTTATATTTAGTTCAACACCTTAGTGATGCTTCCTTGGCCTAGCAAAGTCTAAAGTTGAAGAAGGTTTCACCCACACTCATAAATTGGTCCATAGTTGCCTTGCCTAATCATAAGTATGAAGTCTTTTACCTTGAGTTTGACACCCCTAGTGCTAGGGAAAATCTCACTTTTAGATATCTAAGAACCAACAACTTTGAGAATCAATATAGCTTAAGAGAACTTGACCCTTGTGATTTAATAATTTTCCCAAGGTATTAATCAATACCATGAGTCTTTAAACATGAGCAAAAGGTAGAAAGCTAGACAATCAATTGTATGATGACACAATCATTAAGATCAATCCTATGAATAATAAGATAGATTCGATCTTGAAAATATTTTTTATGGAATACAAGGTCAATAATGCATGACACAAAACTTGCCTACACAAGAATTATAGACTATGAAAATGTTGAAATATTTATCAAATAATAGACATACAAAAACAAGTAAATCTATATAACATGAAACTTATTCATCATCATTGTTCTTAAAATTAAATACCTTAATCCTCCTTGTTTGATTTAAATTATTAAATTATCATAATTATCCAGTCACAATAATCATTTAATAACCAAAATTGACTTAGAGAAGTACTTTTCCTAAGTACTATCAAACCATTTAAATAAAAATAAATAAGAAAGCATACCATTGCATTCTATATTTCATTGTGTACATAATTGACTTGGATGAATTCCTTAAATTGGTTGAAAATGTACATTGCATTCTTTTGGTCTTCTCCTCTCAAGCATGATTCAACTAAAAAGAAAGTAACCTCAAGAGACGAAATTATAAATAGTGCATTAGAAATGTGAGTAGAATTGGGCCTAGTTTCAACATCACACAATAACGACTTAGGTGGCTATGGGTCCCTCT
This sequence comes from Sequoia sempervirens, assembly GCA_007258455.2. NCBI lineage: Eukaryota > Viridiplantae > Streptophyta > Pinopsida > Cupressales > Cupressaceae > Sequoia > Sequoia sempervirens. Next base: position 202,201,905 of record VDFB02252616.1, read on the forward strand.
TTAACTCAATTAGTACTAGCCTTTGCAGTTAGCATTTGCCATGTGTGTGCCTTTGTTGATTTTTTTTTTTGCTTTTCTATTGCTTACCGAAATTTTGTGCAAGTGAATTGTAGGTACCTACTAACATTATTTATTGTCAAAAAGTAACTCAAGATTATAAGATATTAAAATGGAAATTAATATATAAAAAATAATATAATATTAAAATGGAGAATAATATTTTTTCTTTTTGAATAAGAGGCATATAGCCTATATATTTATATTAATGTATAAAGTTATAACAAAATTGTGATAAGATTGTCAGATTCCTAGCTAAAACTCAACAATACCCTTACATAAGATATCCCTATTCTGCTATAACACTATTCCCATACAAAAAACACCCATATTCAAACCTACTACCATTGTTTGCATACCCATAAATAGTATTTGGGACCCCATAAAGTATTCTATAACAGAACAAAAACCCCAATATCAAACAATTAAGCAACACACTACAAAAAAACTCAAAAAAAGCTTCATTCCTCCATCACTACAAGTTTGTTCTCACCTTGACTCTCAACAGAGGACAAATTTTCCAATTCCCCGACTCTTTTGCACCTAATATACACTTTCATACGAACATCTCTATTAATACCTTTAGCTATTATAGGCATCTTCCTTGTGTCTGCATTTCCCTTGACCATGACAAAGTAAATGGAGAATAATATAATACTAGCTATTCTAATAATTAATACAAGTGTTAATTTTAAATGTTAATCAGGTTTAAAAATTATAATTAAATAATAATGTATTTATTGATTTTTCAATGTGAAGTAAATAAATTAATAAAAAAATGATTATGACTATAGTTCACAATAAAAATAATAAAATAACTTTAAACATGTAAAAGTAAAATAATTCTTTCTTATATAGATAGAAAAAATAACAATGTAAATGAAATAAATAGTTATAGAATCTAGTTCCTCTCCATCTATACTTTTCCTTGAAATCAAAATAACTCATAAATTTTGTTGGTGCGAAATTTGGTAATCTAGATCTTTTCTATTGGCACAAGTTTGTCTTGTGAGCTATGGATCTAATTTGGTGAATTTCACTAATTTTTATTTTGACTTGCTTCAAATCTTTACACCTAACATTATTTGTTTTGGAAAATCTTTTCATTATTTTAAGCCATTACAATGAATACTAATATAGAAAAATAAATATAATATTAAAGTGGAGAATAATATAATAGTAGCTATTTTAATAATCAATCAAAGTGTTAAATTTAAATGTTAATCAAGTCTTAAAAATTATAATTAAATAATCATGTATTTATTGATTTTTCAAATTAAAATAAATAAAATAATTATATTTAACAAATGATTAAATAAGGATATTAAGTGAAGGTAACAAATAATTATGGTTTAGTTCACATATATAGTTAAAAATATATAGAATTATAAAAAAACTCCTTTTTTCTGTTTTTATTTTACAATTGACTATTTTCTTAAATGATTGTAAAAATATTTAATTAAATTAAAAATACAAAAGCTAAGTAGATATCAAATTTAAAAAACTAGTCTATAATTCTTTAAATACCAATATAGAAACATAAAAATTAAATATAATTATATTTAGAAAAATTTTAAACTCCTGAAAAACATATAAATGTAGTTTATTATTTAGCAATCGATTAATCAACCAAACAAAAATTAATTTTGAAAAATAGAGTATATGATTTTATGATATTTTTAAAAAAAATTTAGCAATTAAAATTGTTAAAAAAACGATTTTAAAAAAAAGTAGTTGTATGTATGTACATACATACAACTACTTTAAGGATTTGTAAAATTATATAATATTTTAAGTAAAAATAACAAAATTTAAACAAAAGATATATTGTGACATGTTGCTTAAATGAGTTGCTAATTTAAATTGCATTTAGAATTGAAGCATGAATTATGAAATAATATTGCAATAGATATATAATTATATATTGTAATGTTAAATTCAAATCCATTTAGGAAAAATAGAAAAGTGTAACCAAACATACAACACTTGGGAATTAGATAAGTTAAAAAAATTATTATAGTTGCGTAAAGGACAAATAACATTTCCCTAAGATTCATCTAGGCTAACAAAATGAAATACAAATAACTCAACATAAATTATCTTGATTTAATTTAAATGAATATATTCTAATGTGGCATGAACACTATCATCTTGGTACAAAATATAGACAATCTAGATGTGTTCATTATATGACATTCTATACATACTTGGAACTCATTATGGTTCTACTCCACACTTCTATATCAATTCCATGACATATAGATCTATTCTACAACATGCAAATTTGACCCTATTTGTAACGCCCTGCCACACAACCCCAAAGGAATTAAGTAAAATGCAACCATTTTTTTTTTTTTTTACATAGAAGAGAGTAGTAATTAACATAACATAATCACAAATCAAATTGCATAACTTAATCCTTTGAGGAACACGAGGTCCTTACTTAATATAAATAATTAACTAACTATCACATGATCCATAATTTCATCCATCCATAATAGTAATTACATCAGTAACAACGAAATAGGAAACATGATAAAATAATAACCAAAGTTACAACATCATTATGAATTCTCCTCAAGACCGAGGTTACAATTACAGTACATTACATCATCATAAGATTACATAACAATAGCACCATGTGCAAAATTATACGAGACTTTCCCAACTAGGTGGGAATGATACATCAATAAAAAGAATTACATAAATACATAGATCTGGAACCCACGAACAAGAATCCACTGAGACAGCAACTCAACACCGAAAAATGAACCTGCATAAAAGGAGAGAATCCCAACGAGGTACGAAACATGATCCACCTGACCACCCCCGTGCTAGGAGTTGCAAAGGAAGAGGTTCCCGACCAAGACCAACAAGGCCAAGACTCACAACCAACTAAATGAAATCACACAACACATAAAAGCACTCAAATTCAAACAACAAATAAACCATCAATATAAAGCAAGTGACCAATTCCAGAGGATTTCAAAAAGACAACATAAATATGAATGTTAGAGGGAAGTGTCATCGCATGGCTTAACATGGATTCTCCAGGCTACCTATTGCAAGGTACTGCCTCCATCTATTGACAGATTATCCAGGCAACCAAGCACTAGGAACCGCCTCCATCTATGGTTATCCAGGCTGCCTATCTCAAGGAACCGCCCCAAAGGGTTGCTCATGCGGAACCGTTACCTCTCGTGGAGACAAGGCAACGATTATGCCCACCACAGCCTTCTCAATCTCCTTTAGTCTGTAGTAGCACTAACAGGCGGATGAGGCAACAATTATCTTTTTAGTGTGTTACTACCCACCCCTAGTTAATTAATTAAATTATCACTTATTAAATTCACTCTAAGGAGGGCTATCCTCGCGCCCCTTTGTGCGCCGACCACCCACTTAGAGCCACTCCCTCTAAACACTCATCCACAAACAATAACAACAAGGATTGTACAAGAGAAAAGAACCACATCAAAGGACAATCAAACATGAGGCATGACCATCTCACCAGCTGCAAGGAATCACTTCCACAATTCGGTACAATCCAAACATATAACCAACCACAGACATCTCAAATCTAAAATTTAAATTAAAATAAAATAAAAACCCTATTATCCCACCTCTGGAATCCCTAGGTTCCTAACAGGTTTGTTTAACTCTAGGGTTACCCTGCCGAATACAAAACCTCCAACCATAATACATGAAATAATACAACTCAAATAATCATTAACAAACAACGCGAAACACGTCTCAAAACATGGAAAGAATCCTCATCGAAATGTACTTAGTAATCTTAACAACACCCAATCTATCCTTCCTTTTCACTGTTATACTTGCTTCCTTGAAATACCCCATTCAATGAATTATTTAAATAAATAAATAAAAGTACCCCCACGTTTTAACCTATAGGAAGATTATTACATCTAACAAATAAATGTATATATGTATATCTATTAATGCTTACATTATTATTATTATTATTAGCCTCTATACACATATATATATATATATATTATGAATATAAATATTAAGGAACAACACATATGAACCAATTCTATAACTCTTATGAGAACATTTACAAAAGATCCAGCTAATAATTCATGTTTTAATTAAATAAATATAATACTACCTAAATGTATCGACATCAATATTATCTCATTATAATTAATACATATTTATTTTAATAAACATATTTGTCTAACAACAATTAAAATAAACTCGGCATTCAAATTTATTTAATACCGAACTGGTCACAACCCATAATCTATTGCACACGAATTCAGTCAACCAAAAATTTAATACATAATACAAAGTTGAACCAACATTTTTATATATATAACATCGGTGAAAATAGAGGGCGCGGAAAGAAAAGAAGATGATTTTCAATAAGTATTAAATACACGCAGCACCTATGGAAGCAACAACAAATGGAAGTTTTAATTTCTAAATACTTTGCGCAGGGGACACAAAATAGCGAACAAACGGACGGTGAACTGAAAGGACACACGCCGTAATACACGACACTCTGCTCAGGGAAGAATAAGGAAGAATTGACGCACGCAGTGACAGGAAAATAAAAATGTAAATGAAAGGATTACTGGTAAAATACATTATACCACGGACGTGATACGGGCTATTGGCTGACGGATGTCACTGTATTTGGCACGCCGTTCTAGGGAAAGAGCAGGGCAAATAACTCATGCATGCGCAAGGAAAGAAGATTGGAGGTTAGTGGGGTCGCCGCTAACCACGCCTACCTCACACAAAGGAATAATTAACAAGCAAAGACATAGGGCGCGGAATGTACAAGACACTAACAGACGCACAAGAAACAAATGGAAGAACTGGTAATGAACCATCCTACACAGAGAAACCATCATTGACATGGCGAACAAAGAGAAAATGGAGTGATTTAGACGCGCAGTCATAGGAGACGGAGAATAGGGAAATATGGTCACTGCCAACCTCTTCGTCACAAAAATCACAGAGGATTGGAACACAGGCGCGACAACCAATGGCTAAAACAGGGGTTTAAACAAAACATTACGCTTTCAAAATTTTAATTCCTGATTTGTAGATTTCTGTGAAATCTTGTGAATTAGAAAATTCCAATACGGAGTTCTGTATGCCGTTATAATATAAAAATCACACCACACTGAGAGAGGGGAAAATAATTTATCCAAAGAAAAATAATAGTGTATACAATACTGGGGTAAGGAACAACATTCCAGAAATCGATCTAACCCAAGGTTCAACAATGGACAAAACGCGAGTTACGCAACCACACATTTCGTACAATATAATTAAACAAAATAATTTATGGTATTACAAACCAGCCAATCATCCACAGAATAAAATAAACACTCCTCTATTCGAAGCGAAAACTCCCCAATTCTCACAAATTAAAGACATTTCCCAGAAAAATAAAAGTAATAATTATTTCTACCGAAATTTATACATATAAATAATAGTGAATCCACGGAGTCAAAATAAATAAATAAATAAATAAACGAATGTACCCATTTTAACCTGGATTCACCGTCCCCAAATCCAATATTTTATTTTGGCAAAAGAAATTTCCAGTACTGGCAAAACCTAATTACATTTTACCATTCTCTATCAATTACGTTTTTCCTCAAGTAAATTGCATTAGGGAATTTTAAATCATATTTTCCCTGATTTTAAATGTTAAATTTGCAAATCTTTACAGACATAAATTTTGCCACATAAAATTTATCACAGCCAGAGATTCAAACAGCATAGACAACTAGAACAAAAGCATAACAATTAGATCAGAAATTTCAAGAGAAACCTGGCGTCCTACGGCTGAAGAAGAATTCCCCACAGACGCTTTTCTCCTTCTTCACACGCTGGCCCTCTTTCTTACAGCTTCCTTTTCGAAATCAATTTTCTAGCCCCCTTTCCAAAATTTTCCTCCCACTTTAAAGAATAACCCATTCACCTTTTACAACCGCCCAACTCTTTCTCTTCCGTTCCCGTGGAAGATTTACAAAATAACTAATTTTCTTCTAAACGACACTCCGCTTTAATTAATTATTACATATGTATTTATTTATTTAAATTACCACCTCCAAATTTAATTAAAACAAGTTTCAGTTATTTATTTATTTACTTTTAACAACAATTTCTTTTGTTTTAAAAATTACTTCCATTTAATTCAATTAAAACAGTCGTTTATTAATAATTAACTTTTAATTAAATTATAACTAAACCTCAATACTTCTTAACTCATAAATAACAATTCTAAAATAATTAAATTAACTATCACCAACATAATAAATTAATTAAATCATCTAACTCAAAACAATCGAAATATCAAGACCAAATCGGATCAACATATGACTCAATAACTCATACGAATGACGGACTTGGGACGGAAACTCTTCCTTACAACTCCTTTTTAACCACATTGTACCCGTTGGGTTTAAATTGGTGCTCGCCCTATCCTGCCGAAGCAAGTGGAGTCGAGACTTTAACCCTGCAATTCCTGCAAACAATTAAACGTCAAGTAACATATAATCTCCACTGAAAACACATGGTGAAAGGAAATAGCGGGGTAATAGGGCACTCGCAAGCGAGTGGTACTACTCCGTCCTTCCACCTTAAAATATTGAACATGTCATCGTACACATAATATCATTAACGCATATAAATTTAAGAACTTATCATTGCATAATAAATCAAATCATCTATGCATAATATATCATCAATTGCCACACACATAACGCCAAGGGCAGTAAGCAAATCAACTAAGAAACCACACATGATCAAATATAAAACCACCACACAGAGTATCACAGAGTGTCCACAATATCAAAAGTATCTAATGAATCAATCAACATGGGAGTATTACATCCTCCCCCCTAGAACATGGCTTACTCCTGGAAGCCAGAGAACAAATAAGGGTAAGCCTCTCTAATGAGAGATGCATCCTCCCAAGTCGCCGAGGTTTCATCATTCGGATCCCATTGGACCCATACCTGTTCAATATCTCTGCCCCTGAGGGCGAGACTCCGATGCTGAAGCATGACCATGGGCTCTAGAGCTAGTTTCCCGTCCTCGACCTGCAAAGCATTCCAATCCAGCACATGAGTAACATCAGGAAAATACGGCCTTAAAACAGAAACATGAAAAACATCGTGAATCCGCAACAAGCTAGGTGGCAAGGCTAAACGGTAGGCAACAGGTCCGATCCTTTCTAACACCTCAAAAGGCCCAACAAAACGGGGTGCCAACTTAGAACCCTTTCTGTAACGGATAGGACTCTTCCGTGGACACACCCGGAGAAACACACGATCCCCAACTGCAAACTGCCGATCAACACGATGAGCATCTGCATACTTTTTCTGCCTATCCTGTGCTGCAATAATATGCTCTCTGATACGCGCCACTTGCTGTTCCATATCCTGAAGCATGTCAGGTCCAAGAAGAACCCTGTCCTCTAACTGATCCCAGCTCAAAGGGGTACGGAAAGGATGACCATACAAGGCCTAAAAAGGTGCCATGCCAATGGAGCTATGATAGCCATTATTATAGGAAAACTCAACCAAATGCAAATACTCCTCCCAACGAGATTGTTGATCCATGGCGTACATGCGGAGCATGTCCTCTAGCACCTGATTAACTCTCTCCGTCTGACCATCAGTCTCAGGATGATAGGCAGAGCTAAAATTCAACTGAGTCCCTAGAGAACGCTGTAAGGAAGTCCATAGTGCCGATGTAAACACTGGATCTCTGTCAGATATGATCCTCCGTGGTATACCATGTAATCGAACTATGTCCTCCATAAAAATCCTCGCTACTACAGATGCAATATAAGATGACCTGATAGGAGAGAAATGAGCTACCTTAGTTAACCTGTCCACAGTAACCATGATCGCATCGTGACGCCTAGAAGACATGGGCAAACCAACAATAAAATCCATAGAAATGATATCCCATTTCCACTCAGGAATGAGATTAGGCTGCAATAATCCTGCTGGATGATGATGTTCTACCTTAACCTTCTGGCACTCCAGACATCTAGCTACGAAATCAGCGATATCCTGCTTCATTCCTGACCAAAAATATAATGAACGCAGATCCGCATACATCTTCTTAACTCCCGGATGTGCCGAATAGAGTGCCCTATGAGCTTCAGTCAAAATCAGAGTACAGAGACCCTCTGCAGGAGGCACATACATACGCCCTCAATATCACAAAACACCATCAGAATCCAAAGAGTACCCAACAAATTTTCCTTCGAGAGACTGGCTTGAATCGATCTCAGACTTCACCTCAGAATACCAACTGTCTGAAGGGAGAGCATTGAGAATTTTACTCTTCAAATGAATACCAAGAGTCATAGCAGAAATCTCATGCCTACGCCTGCTCAAAGCATCGGCTACCACATTCTCCTTACCCTGAATATATTTCACTTCGAAATCATACTCGCATAAAAATTCCATCCATCTCCTCTGTCTAGCGTTCAAATTCGGTTGCGTAAATATGTATTGTAGACTTCGATGATCCGTATGCAACTCGAATTGATGCCCCAAGAGAAAATGTCTCCATCTGACCAGAGCATGAACCACCGCGGCCAACTCAAGATCATGAGTAGGATAGTTCAATTCATGATCTTTAAGTTTCCGGGATTCGTATGCAATCACACGCCCTTCCTGCATCAAGACGGCCCCTAGGCCTTCCAAGGAGGCATCAGTACACACCACAAACTCTCCTGCAGGATCTGGTACTGCCAAAATAGGTGCACTTGTCAGTTTCTCCTTAAGAGTCTGAAAAGCCTGCTGACATTTTTCTGACCACAAAAATTTATTCCCTTTCCTCTGGAGAGAGGTTATAGGATGTGCAATCCTAGAAAAGCCTTGAACAAACCGCCGATAATAACCTGCAAGCCCCATGAAACTGCGAACTTCTGAGACGTTAGTAGGTACGGGCCAATCCACAATAGCCTGAATCTTTGTAGGGTCCACAGAGATTCCTTCACCTGAGATGACGTGGCCAAGATACTGAACTTCTATCTTGTAGAAATCACACTTTTCCAAATTGGCATACAACTGGTTTTCCCTCAAACATTGCAATACCTGCTTGAGATGTTCCTCATGTTCCTCTATAGACCTAGAATAGATCAAAATATCATCGAGGAACACAAGAACAAATCTATCCAAAAAGGTCCTGAACACCCCATTTATCAAACTCATGAATACTGAAGGCGCATTTGTCAACCCAAACAACATCACTGTGAACTCGTAATGTCCGTATCAAGTGCGAAATGTTGTTTTATGAATATCCTGCTCTGCAATCCTCAACTGGTGATATCCGGACTTTAGATCAATCTTGGAGAATATCTTTGCCCCTCTTATCTGATTGAAGAGATCATCTATTATGGGCAGGGGATAACGATTCTTCACTGTTACTTTATTCAACTGTCTATAATCAATGCATAGGCAGAGAGAACCATCCTTCTTCTTCACAAAAATCACGGGTGCTCCCCAAGGAGAGACACTTGGACGGATAAACCCTTTTGCGATCAACTCCTCCAACTGAAGACAGAGTTCCTGAAGTTCCTATGTGGTCATTCGGTACGGAGCCTGAGAGATAGGCTCAGCTCCAGGTTCTAGGTCTATCCGAAAATCTACATCCCGCTTAGGCGGCATTCCAAGAATCTCACTCAGAAACACATCAGCGAACCCCTTAAGAAGAGGATAATCATCCAATGATTTCTCTCGACTATCATCAGTCTCGAGATCATGCACTACTACCGCAAAGAGTTGACAACCCTGATGGAACAACCTTTTTAACTGCATGGCAGAGATCATCCACAAGGAAATAGGCCTCTGAGTGCCCATGATCTCCACCTCCTTTCCAAAATCATCGGTACACCGCACTGCCTTACGACGACAATCCAACAAAGCATGATGAGAACACAACCAATCAATTCCCAAGACTATATCATATGAGCCCAGGGGTAAAATCCGAAGGTCCACCTGAGTTGAAAAGGCTCCCAAATCTAACTTACAACCCTGAAAAAAATCTTCTACACAAACTTTCGACCCTGAGGCTAGCTCAACTTGCCAAGCTATGCCTTGCCTAGATGCCACCAAACCACATCACTCCACCACGGAAGGAGATATAAATGAATCAGAAGCACCAGAATCAAAAAGTATGGAGACTTTAGTACCCTTCAACACACTTGATGTTTCGATCATAGTACCCTGATGCTCAGCTTGCCAATTATCTACTGCTGCAAAAACCCGATGAGATCTCCCCGCATCACCTACTGTAGGCTCTGAAACGGCTGTCCTCTGATTAAATTCTGCAGTAGTCTTCTGTGGACACTGTCTGGCAATATGCCCTTGTTGCCCACACGAAAAACAACCTGTTCCTCTTCTAAAGCCTCTAACCCTAGAAGGTGCATTTGACTGCTGAAAGCTACCTCTAGATGGTGCTGACTGTGCACTTTGTGTAGGCTGCACAGAACGATCAGGTTTATCTCGTTGCCAACTACGGAACTTTTTGCCTTGAAACCTGTCCCTCTGCTGAGACTGCGATTTACTCTGCTTAGGTTGAGACTGTTGTTGGTGAGAACCACCCTTAGATGGCATCTGAAAGTTCCTAGAAGAACCTGCATACTGAGACTGCCCACCTCTAGAACCTGTCCCTGGTGCCGGAGCACTGCCAATCTGAACTCCAACATGCCCTCCAAGAGCCATAGCCAAGTTTTCCTCTACCAACCGAGCCTTCTCCACTGCCACCTCCATTGTCTTCGGCTCGAAGACTCTCACTCCACCACTGATACAAGCATTCAGACCCCGAACGAAATGTTGTACAAGCAACCCCTCATCATGATTAATCCCAGCATATTGCTTGAGTTCGTAGAACCGCCGCTCATACTGCTCAATGGACATAGACATCTGCTTAAGATCATGGAACTCATCGGCTCTGCGCTGCCTCCAATGATCCGAGAGAAACCGAGCCCTGAACCTATCCAGGAATAATTCCCATGTAACCACACTGATATCTAGGTGCAACTTCTGTTCTTCTAACCTCCACCAAGTAGAGGCAAAACCCCGCAAATGCATTATTGAACATCGAGCTTTGGTATTGCTACCGAATGGGTGCATTGCGAAGCAATGATCCAAATCTATCAGCCAGGTTTTTGCTTCCAAGCCTCCTCCCGAGCCATCAAAGGTAGGAGGGTGAGCTCTCAACAAATCCCTCATATGCCCTGCTATTACTGCATCCTGATCTGCTGGAGCATCCCTGTGCCTTGGGGACCTTTCTCTCTCTCTTTCGATCCGAGACTCTTCCTGAGGCCTAGGTCCCAAACGATCGAGGAGTTCTCCTAGAAGACGTTGCAATTGACCATCCAAACCAGGTTGTCCCTGATTCTAGTCACCAATTAGTGGATTACTTTGAGGGTTTGAATTTTCCTCATGTCCCGAACCATGGAGACTCGGTGGACTATGATGACTGACTATTCGACCACCACCTCGGCCTCTTCCATGGCCACGGCCACGACCTCTAGCTCGATTCATGATCCTACACATAGTTATAGTATGTAAGATCAAAGTTAACACAAAGGTTGCCTAAGGGACACCTACTACCCAGAGAACCCAGCGTTAGCAACCTGGCTCTGATACCAAGTTGTAACGCCCCGCCACGCAACCACAAAGGAATTAAGTAAAATGCAACCATTTTATTTTATTTTTTTACATAGAAGAGAGTAGTAATTAACATAACATAATCACAAATCAAATTGCATAACTTAATCCTTTGAGGAACACGAGGTCCTTACTTAATATAAATAATTAACTAACTATCACATGATCCATAATTTCATCCATCCATAATAGTAATTACATCAGTAACAACGAAATAGGAAACATGATAAAATAATAACCAAAGTTACAACATCATTATGAATTCTCCTCAAGACCGAGGTTACAATTACAGTACATTACATCATCATAAGATTACATAACAATAGCACCATGTGCAAAATTATACGATACTTTCCCAACTAGGTGGGAATGATACATCAATAAAAAGAATTACATAAATACATAGATCTGGAACCCACGAACAAGAATCCACTGAGACAGCAACTCAACACCGAAAAATGAACCTGCATAAAAGGAGAGAATCCCAATGGGGTGCGAAACATGATCCACCTGACCACCCCCATGCTAGGAGTTGCAAAGGAAGAGGTTCCCGACCAAGACCAACAAGGCCAAGACTCACAACCAACTAAATGAAATCACACAACACATAAAAGCACCCAAATTCAAACAACAACAAAACCATCAATATAAAGCAAGTGACCAATTCCAGAGGATTTCAAAAAGACAACATAAATATGAATGTTAGAGGGAAGTGTCATTGCATGGCTTAACATGGATTCTCCAGGCTACCTATTGCAAGGTACCACCTCCATCTATTGACGGATTATCCAGGCAACCAAGCACTAGGAACCGCCTCCATCTATGGTTATCCAGGCTACCTATCTCAAGGAACCGCCCCAAAGGGTTGCTCATGCGGAACCATTACCTCTCGTGGAGACAAGGCAACGATTATGCCCACCACGGCCTTCTCAATCCCCTTTAGTCTGTAGTAGCACTAACAGGCGGATGAGGCAACAATTATCTTTTTAGTGTGTTACTACCCACCCCTAGTTAATTAATTAAATTATCACTTATTAAATTCACTCTAAGGAGGGCTATCCTGGCACCCCTTTGTGCGCCGACCACCCACTTAGAGCCACTCCCTCTAAACACTCATCCACAAATAATAACAACAAGGATTGTACAAGATAAAAGAACCACATCAAAGGACAATCAAACATGAGGCATGACCATCTCACCAACTGCAAGGAATCACTTATACAATTCGGTACAATCCAAACATATAACCAACCACAGACATCTCAAATCTAAAATTTAAATTAAAATAAAAAAAAACAACCCTATTATCCCACCTCTAAAATCCCTAGGTTCCTAACAGGTTTGTTTAACTCTAGGGTTACCCTGCCGAATACAAAACCTCCAACCATAATACATGAAATAATACAACTCAAATAATCATTAACAAACAATGCGAAACACGTCTCAAAACATGGAAAGAATCCTCATCGAAATGTACTTAGTAATCTTAACAACACCTAATCTATCCTTCCTTTTCACTGTTATACTTGCTTCCTTGAAATACCCCATTCAATGAATTATTTAAATAAATAAATAAAAGTACCCCCACGTTTTAACCTATAGCAAGATTATTACATCTAACAAATAAATGTATATATGTATATCTATTAATGCTTACATTATTATTATTATTATTATTAGCCTCTATACACATATATATATATATTATGAATATAAATATTAAGGAACAACACATATGAACCAGTTCTATAACTCTTATGAGAACATTTACAAAAGATCCAGCTAATAATTCACGTTTTAATTAAATAAATATAATACTACCTAAATTTATCGACATCAATATTATCTCATTATAATTAATACATATTTATTTTAATAAACATATTTGTCTAACAACAATTAAAATAAACTCGGCATTCAAATTTATTTAATACCGAACTAGTCACAACCCATAATCTATTGCACATGAATTCAGTCAACCAAAAATTTAATACATAATACAAAGTTGAACCAACATTTATATATATATAACATCAGTGAAAATAGAGGGCGCGGAAAGAAAAGAAGATGATTTTCAATAAGTATTAAATACACGCAGCACCTATGGAAGCAACAACAAATGGAAGTTTTAATTTCTAAATACTTTGTGCAGGGGACACAAAATAGCGAACAAACGGACGGCGAACTGAAAGGACACACGCCATAATACACGACACTCTGCTCAGGGAAGAATAAGGAAGAATTGACGCACGCAGTGACAGGAAAATAAAAATGTAAATGAAAGGATTACTGGTAAAATACATTATACCGCGGACGTGATACGGGCTATTGGCTGACGGATGTCACTGTATTTGGCACGCCGTTCTAGGGAAAGAGCAGGGAAAATAACTCACCCATGCGCAAGGAAAGAAGATCGGAGGTTAGTGGGGTCGCCGCCAACCACGCCTACCTCACACAAAGGAATAATTAACAAGCAAAGACATAGGGCGCGGAATGTACAAGACACTAACAGACGCACAAGAAACAAATGCAAGAATTGGTAATGAACCATCCTACACAGAGAAACCATCATTGACATGGCGAACAAAGAGAAAATGGAGTGATTTAGACACGCAGTCATAGGAGACGGAGAACAGGGAAATATGGTCACTGCCAACCTCTTCGTCACAAAAATCACAGAGGACTGGAACACAGGCGCGACAACCAACGGCTAAAATAGGGGTTTAAACAAAACATTACGCTTTCAAAATTTTAATTCCTGATTTGCGGATTTCTACGAAATCTTGTGAATTAGAAAATTCCAATATGGAGTTCTGTATGCCGTTATAATATAAAAATCACACCACACTGAGAGAGGGGAAAATAATTTATCCAAAGAAAAAGAATAGTGTATACAATATTGGGGTAAGGAACAACATTCCAGAAATTGATCTAACCCAAGGTTCAACAATGGACAAAACGCGAGTTACGCAACCACACATTTCGTACAATATAATTAAACAAAATAATTTATGGTATTACAAACCAGCCAATCATCCACAGAATAAAATAAACACTCCTCTATTCGAAGCGAAAACTCCCCAATTCTCACAAATTAAAGACATTTCCCAGAAAAATAAAAGTAATAATTATTTCTACCGAAATTTATACATATAAATAATAGTGAATCCACGGAGACAAAAAAATAAATAAATAAATAAACGAATGTACCCATTTTAACCCGGATTCACCGTCGCCAAATCCAATATTTTATTTTGGCAAAAGAAATTTCCAGTACTGGCAAAACCTAATTACATTTTACCATTCTCTATCAATTACGTTTTTCCTCAAGTAAATTGCATTAGGGAATTTTAAATCATATTTTCCCTGATTTTAAATGTTACATTTGCAAATCTTTACAGACATAAATTTTCCCACATAAAATTTATCACAGCCAGAGATTCAAACAGCATAGACAACTAGAACAAAAGCATAGCAATTAGATCAGAAATTTCAAGAGAAACCTGGCGTCCTACGGCTGAAGAAGAATTCCCCACAGACGCTTTTCTCCTTCTTCACATGCTGGCCCTCTTTCTTACAGCTTCCTTTCCGAAATCAATTTTCTAGCCCCCTTTCCAAAATTTTCCTCCCACTTTAAAGAATAACCCATTCACCTTTTACAACCGCCCAAGTCTTTCTCTTCCATTCCCGTGGAAGATTTACAAAATAACTAATTTTCTTCTAAACGACACTCCACTTTAATTAATTATTACATATGTATTTATTTATTTAAATTACCACCTCCAAATTTAATTAAAACAAGTTTCAATTATTTATTTATTTACTTTTAACAACAATTTCTTTTGTTTTAAAAATTACTTCCACTTAATTCAATTAAACCAGTCGTTTATTAATAATTAACTTTTAATTAAATTATAACTAAACCTCAATACTTCTTAACTCATAAATAAAAATTCTAAAATAATTAAATTAACTATCACCAACATAATAAATTAATTAAATCATCTAACTCAAAACAATCGAAATATCAAGACCAAATCGGATCAACATATGACTCAATAACTCATACAAATGACGGACTTGGGTCGGGAAACTCTTCCTTACAACTCCTTTTTAACCACATCGTACCCGTTGGGTTTAAATTGGTGCTCGCCCTGTCCTGCCGAAGCAAGTGGAGTCGAGACTTTAACCCTGCAATTCTTGCAAACAATTAAACGTCAAGTAACATATAATCTCCACTGAAAACACCTGGTGAAAGGAAATAGCGGGGTAATAGGGCACTCGCAAGCGCGTGGTACTACTCCGTCCTTCCACCTTAAAATACTGAACATGTCATCGTACACATAATATCATTAACGCATATAAATTTAAGAACTTATCATTGCATAATAAATCAAATCATCTATGCATAATATATCATCAATTGCCACACACATAATGCCAAGGGCAGTAAGCAAATCAACTAAGAAACCACACATGATCAAATATAAAACCACCACACAGAGTATCACAGAGTGTCCACAATATCAAAAGTATCTAATGAATCAATCAACATGGGAGTATTACACTATTTATTTCACACTTTTTCTCTCTCATTTGTAGACTTCCTACTTTGCATTAATCATTAAGGACTAATAATTTCTAAAAATACCTTTATGAGACTACTAAATCATTAGGGAAATTTTGTACTAGGAAACCCCTTGGAAATACTAGTTTTATTATCATTTTAAACACTGGAAAACAATTATGTAATTAAATATCAATATATAATAAATTGTCACACAAACATGTACCTTGTCAACTCTCAACAGTTAGTGCAAAAAGATATGAGTTAACAATTTTTGAATTTTCACTCAGATCCACACCATGCAGGATCACTCTCATGCATTGCACAATTGACCTGGGAAATAGAAACAATGGATTAAAGTAGAGGATGCATGTTTAGGAATAATGGGTAAGAATGAGGCATATGTGTGGAAATAGGTATATATAGGGTAGGGATAAATAAACTTTGTGCAAATGTATGAAGGAAAAGATTAAATGAGTGAAAATAGGTTTTAGAGAATGAGTCAAATTTATGGTAAGAGTATCTCACATGTCACTATTTAATTGCTCTAAGACATTCCCTCAAAATAGACCCAAAATTAAATGAGAATTAACAAGAATTGGGAAAAAGTGAATTTATTTTTTGAATTTTATAGTATCATATTTTTCATATTGCTCTTGCATCCTCAAATTTATCCCTAAAATTCAAAATTTTCTCTCTTTCCCATTTTATTAGTATCATGAGTTGACTCCATGCAAGTTTTGTGTGATTTATTGCTATTTTCTTGTATTCAAAAGAATTTAATGTGAATTCATGTATAATTTAAATTTAAGAGAAATAGAATATTAGGAAAACTTTAATTGAATTTTTTTAAAGAATATAATTCCACATCACATCATTCTAAAGGATCTCATGACTAATGAGTTTTATCATCCATCAATTTAATGACTATAAAGTTGACCTTTCAAGTGGGTCATCCTACATGAACAAGACCCTTGTGATCTAACAATTTATCCAAGATACTTTTAAACACCAACTACCCTTAATAATCAAAGAGAAGCAAGATTTGAGACAAGTCAAAAAAGTTTTTAGTGAAATTCACCAAATTGGATCCATAACTCACAAGAAAAACTTGTGCCAATAGAAAAGATCTAGATTACCAAATTTCACCCAAACATAATTCATTAGTTATTTTGATTTCAAGGAAAAGTATAGATGGAGAGGAACTAGATTCAATAACTAGAGACATCGAATTCAACACCATAAATGAACCATCCTTTATCTTTTTTCTATAGTAAAGTGTCCTATCCCTCACATTTACTTTATTTGATTAGCATTTAATATTTTTTAAAAAAATTACCCCATAATTGAATATTGAATCAATCTAAGTTGATTCATGCCTAGTTGTATGCATTTCCTTTGACTATCTTATAAGATGAATCCTATGGAAATGTTATTTCCATTTATAAAAAATAAAAAAAATCATGTAAGAGATGCTTCTATGAGATAAACTCATCATACACCAATTCATTATCTTTTTAATAATAATATAAAAAAATACCCATACCCTTTTACCTTTTATAAAGGTATTTATAATACTAACACCAAATGAAGTTCAAAAAAAAGTTACCCAATAATTATCTTATTGAACTCTAAATCTCAAAGAAGATATAGTCAATATCAAAGTTTCAAATATCACAAAAAAAATCATGTGCATGCAGATAGTGTGGTTCCTTTCTTTTAAATCTATTTTATCACAATTTTTTTTTAAAGCATACTATTATGAAATTAATAGGAAATGCATAATAATAGATGTTTTAATAGGAAAAGCATAATAATAGGGTTTTTAATATTGAAGTCTCAACTTTCATTTTTTAGAAAATTTAAATTAATTAGTTTTATCAAATCTAGGGACAAGGTTAAAACATATAATTTCTATTTCTTACTGTCTATCTTCTAGATTTTACCATTTTAGTTTATTTAATAATATTGAATTGGAAAGATAAAATTAAAATGGACTCCATTTTTTAATAAAGAAAAATATTATCCTTTGAAAGTAACTTAATGGCCCCTATATTGACATCTCTTCTAAAGAGTTAATTCTAATTGTTAATGGAGAAAGATACATATTTCCTAATATTATTTCTTCTTATGTAACTCTATAATGTTTTATGTTACCTTAAAATTTCCTATTTTTCCTAAATGAATTGGTATTTAACTTTACAATATATAATTGCATATCTATTGCTATTTCGCTTCAATTCCAAAAAATAATTTAAACTAGCATACATATATTAAATATTAATATATATAAAATGCAACGAGAGTTGTCCTTCTCGAGGCACCTATTTTCATTATATCTTTTATATGGCATTTTCGAATGTCAAAATCAAGTTATAGCTATTTTTTCTATTTGGTCTTTGTTCACATTGATGTATGGCAATGTATAGTGTCAATATCAAGCCGCAAGTGCTATGGATAGAGGGAATTCTACATGTTTAAAATTAGTTTACCTAATCTCTATTTGGCATTTGTTGTCATGGATAAGATGTTTATCCATTTCAGATAATGCACTTTTGACTACATTTATTAATTAATTAATTGAAAACATGATTAAAGATGCATTCTCAAACTAAATAGACGTTTCCAGTATTCTACAACATTGTTAAAAATTACCCCATGTATAGTTGATCTCTAATTCACATGCTATTGGCATATTATATTGTTAGAAACATTACAGTTAATCTATAGTTGTTATAAGCCTAGTAAAATATAAAACTTGCCATTTAGCCCCATGCAGAATATATTTGTGAAAGCTCATACAAATGACTTGATTTCTCAAAGTGGGCATCTACCGTTTAATACGAAATACTGATCCATTGCATAGAAAGGTCACTAAAGTATAGTATCATGAGATGAGTATATATTTGTAGTGATCCAAGCTATGTTTATGCTATGCCCAATTGATCCTAAGTGGTAGAACAACCTTTATAGAAATGAAGTATAAAATAAAGAAGCAAACTTACCTGTAAGACCCCGTCGTGCAAACCCCAAAGGACAATTAACTACACAACATTTTTTTTTAAAACATAAAATAAAAGTACAATGTTATCATTTGCAACTATCATAATTACAAATACATCCTAAGCTCCTATATCCCTTGGGGTACACGAAGAGACATTATGTTAACTACCCATTAACAAACTTAACTAATCCAACATTCATTTCATAGATATGAGCTCTCATATAAAAGTGATAAACGCTAAGCATAAAAATAAGAATGAACCACATATGCTAAACAAGATTACATAACCAATAAAACTTGGAAACAATGAGAACTAATTTACTCAACATATCAACATCAAATATATATAATTACATTAGTGAATAATGTTTTGAATTACAAAGTGTTTTATAACAATACATCATGTTACAAACTAAATACCAATAACCATTTATCCAAGTTTCAAGATACATTATCCCAACACATGGGTGAGTTACAATACAATTTACAAGATATGAATAAAGTATAAATGTATACATCACAAGGTACATAAATCTGGTACAAACTGTCACCACAATCTTTGCACTGAAGGTATGGCTGCATAATGGGAAACCCAATGGGGTGCGAAGCACGTTCCACCCGACCACCCCCATGCTAGGAGTAGTTAAGAAAGGATTCCCGGCCAAGACGTCAAAATAACACACATGACTCAACACCAAACATGGAACTTAATTCTTACACAAAGGAAAGGTAACAACAAAAGTCTACTATCAAAACATGATAACCTATGACTCCAAGTCAAAACAATAAATTACTTCCAGAGGATTCCAGTTAAAATGACTAAGGGGAAGGCTAGAGGAGAGTGTCATTGCATGGCCTTCATGGATTATCCTGACATCCTATCGCAAGGCGCCGCCTCCATCTATGGTTATCCTGATTGCCTATTTCAAGGCACCACCCCATAGGGTGACTCATACGGAATCGTGCATTACTCGTGGAAACGAGATCACGATTATTCCAACCACGGCCTTCTTGTCCACCTTTACTCTTTGGAAGCCCTAACAGGTGAGTGAGGTATCTATTATTATCTTTTAGTGCTTAACTACCCAACCCCTAATTATTTAGTTAGGTTTTCACTTTTTACTCTAACTCTACTGTGGGTTATCCTGATAGCCCCTTTGTGCGCCAGCACCCACAAAGAGCCACTCTCCCTAGAATTCCCTATCATACCAAAAAACATAAGAGATTGAACTCTCAAGTTTACAAAACACAGGATAAAAATTCACGAGGCAAAACCATCTCGCTATGATCTTATGACTCAATTACTTAACAAAATGACGCAAATCTATGTATGCATACAATTACACCCACAAAGAAAGTGGAATAAAATACCCAAAATAAATATACCAAATTTCCTAACCTCTGGAAGTTCAACGACAACCCTATAACCCATAATTAAGTTAACCAAATAATTAAACACTCAAGTTAACTCAACACAAAAGTCTCAATAACGAACTCCATAAAATAAACCTACTATTTATTCATAATCAAGAAATTGATAAATATAATATAATTCCATAAATCATACAATCTTCATCGCACACAAGAATTTTGTTTACAAAATCAAATCATTAATTTTTCCTCAATTAAAACATATATGAATTTGTATATATATATATATATACATCACTTATAAATATATACACATATATTAATTAACATTAATTAATTTAAATAATTCTAAATTTTTGAATTATAAATTAAAATAAAATATATAATAAATATTCATATTTTATTTTAATGTATAATTCAAAAATTTAGAATTATTTAAATTAAGTAATGTTAATTAATATATGTGTATATATTTATAAGTGATGTGTATAGATATATATACAAATTCACATATGTTTTAATTGAGGAGTATTATATTTTTGATGATTATGTTTATATGATTGTATATTTTCTTTTTAGTGATATTTGTAAAGGATGATTTATTAAATTTATTTAATTGTCTTTCGTTAGTGGAGTTAATTGAGGAAAAATTAATGATTTGATTTTGTAAACGGAATTCTTGTGTGCGATGAAGATTGTATGATTTATGGAATTATATTATAAATCAATTTCTTGATTATGAATAAATAGTAGGTTTATTTTATTGAGTTCGTTATTGAGACTTTTGTGTTGAGTTAACTTGAGTGTTTAATTATTTGGTTAACTTAATTATGGGTTATAGGGTTGCCGTTGAACTTCCAGAGGTTAGGGAATTTGGTATATTTATTTTGGGTATTTTATTCCACTTTCTTTGTGGGTGTAATTGTATGCATACATAGATTTGCATCATTTTGTTAAGTAATTGAGTCATAAGATCATAGCGAGATGGTTTTGCCTTGTGAATTTTTATCCTATGTTTTGTAAACTTGAGAGTTCAATCTCTTATGTTTTGTGGTATGATAGGGAATTCTAGGGAGAGTGGCTCTCTGTGGGCGTCGGCACACAAAGGGGCTATCAGGATAACCCACAGTAGAGTTAGAGTAAAAAGTGAAAACCTAACTAAATAATTAGGGGTTGGGTAGTTAATCACTAAAAGATAATAATAGATACCTCGCTCACCTGTTAGGGCTTCCAAAGAATAAAGGTGGACAAGAAGGCCGTGGTTGGCATAATCGTGATCTTGTTTCCATGAGTAATACACGATTCCGCATGAGTCACCCTATGGGGCAACACCTTGAAATAGGCAGTCAGGATAACCATAGATGGAGGCGGCACCTTGCGATAGGATGTCAGGATAATCCATGAAGGCCATGCGATGACACTCTCCTCTAGCCTTCCCCTTAGTCGTTTTAACTGGAATCCTTTGGAAGTAATTTATTGTTTTGACTTGAAGTCATTGGTTATCATGTTTTGATAGTAGACTTTTGTTGTTACCTTTCCTTTGTGTAAGAATTATGTTCCATGTTTGGTGTTGAGTCATGTGTGTTATTTTGACGTCTTGGCCGGGAATCCTTTCTTAACTACTCCTAGCACGGGGGTGGTCGGGTGGAACGTGCTTCGCACCCTGTTGGGTTTCCCATTATGTAGCTATACCTTTAGTGCAAAGATTGTGGTGACAATTTGTACCAGATTTATGTACCTTCTGATGTATACATTTATACTTTATTCATATCTTGTAAATTGTATTGTAACTCGCCCATGTGTTGGGATAATGTATCTTGAAACTTGGATAAATGGTTATTGGTATTTAGTTTGTAACATGATGTATTGTTATAAAACACTTTGTAATTCAAACCATTATTCACTAATGTAATTATATATATTTGATGTTGATATGTTGAGTAAATTAGTTCTCATTGTTTCCAAGTTTTATTGGTTATGTAATCTTGTTTAGCATATGTGGTTCATTCTTATTTTTATGCTTAGCGTTTATCACTTTTATATAAGAGCTCATATCTGTGGAATGAATGTTGGATTAGTTAAGTTTGTTAATGGGTAGTTAACGTAATGTCTCTTCGTGTACCCCAAGGGATATAGGAGTTTAGGATGTATTTGTAATTATGATAGTTGCAAATGATAACATTGTACTTTTACTTTGTGTTTAAAAAAAAAATTGTTGTGTAGTTAATTGTCCTTTGGGGTTTGCACGACGGGGTGTTACAACTTGGTATCAGAGCTAGGTTAGCAAACACTGGGTACTTTAGGTAGCTGAGTCCATTAGGCAACCTGGTGTAACTCTTGATCTGACATAACTCAATTGTTGTGCAGGATCATGCCTAGGGGTAGAGGTCGTGGCCGAAGAGGAGGCCAAGGTGGTGGCCGTGGGGCAATCGCCAGAGTCCATCACTTCCAAGCTCACATGGGTCAGAGCGTGAGGAACTTCAGAGTTCCCAAAGCATTCTGATGGGAGGTGGTGGTCAGAACCTAGAACAACCTGGTTTGGGTGGTCAGTTGCAACATTTGTTAGAGGAGTTATTGGGTCATCTTGGCCCTAGGCAGGATGTGGAATAGAGATTGGATGGGAAAGGGAGAGATCCCCTAGACGTGGGGAAAACACAGCTGAGCAGGAGGCAGTAGTGGCAGGTCATATGAGGGACCTATTGAGAGCACGACCCTCTACTTTTGATGGTTCTGGTGGGGGTCTAGAGGCAAAGACTTGGTTGGTCGATTTGGATAGATGCTTTGCAATGCATCCCTATGGCAGTAACACTAGGGCTAGGTGCGCTATCATGCACCTTAGAGGTTTTTCTTCCACTTGGTGGAGGCTAGAGGAGCAGAAATTGCACATTGACATCAGTATGGTTACTTGGGACTTATTTTTGGAGAGGTTCAGGGCTCGATTTCTTTCTGATCACTGGAGGCAGCATAGAGCTGACGAGTTCCATGATTTAAGACAAATGACTATGACCGTGGAACAATATGAGCGTCATTTTTATGAGCTCAAGTAGTATGCGGGTATCGGAAATGATGAGGCCATGCTAGTGCAACATTTTGTCAGGGGCTTAAATGCCCATATCAGCAGTGGTGTTTGTGTCTTCGATCCGAAGACGATGGAGGTGGCAGTTGAGAAAGCCTGCCTTGTGGAAGAAAATCTAGCTATGGCTTTAGGAGGACACACGGAAGTACAAATTGGTAGTGCTCCAGTTACAGGTGTTGGTTCTCGAGGTGGACAACCTCAAGTAGTAGGGACTTCTAGAAATTTTTGGGCACCCTCTAAGGGTGGTCCGCAGCAACAACAATAGTCACAATCTAGATAGTTCAAACCCCAGACACAACAGGGTGATAGATCTCAGAGCAGAAGGAACCGTAGCTGGCAACGAGTTAGACAGGATCGCTTTGAGCGACCTGCTCAGAGTACATAGACGACATCATCTCGAGGCAGCTTCCAGTAGTCGAGTGCACCATCAGGTGTTAGAGGGTATGGACGTGGTATAGGTTGCTTCTCCTGTGGGCAACAGGGGCATATAGCGAGACAGTGCCCACAGAGGAGTACTACAGGATTTAGTCAGAGACCAACTGCTTCTGAGCCAACAGTGGGAGATGTAGGGAGAGCAGATCGGGTATTTGCAGCAGTAGAGAATCACCAAGCTGAATATCAAGGCACTGTAGTTGAAACTTCAGGTGTGTTGAATGGTACTGGTATATCTATTCTCTTTGATTCAGGTGCATCAGATTCTTTCATTTCTCCTTTAGTTGTGGAACATTGTGGACTAGTGGTAGCTAGGCAAGGCATTAAATGGCAGGTCAAATTGGCCTTCGGGGCAAAGGTTGCAGTGGAGTCATTAGTTCAGGGTTGCAAATTACAAATAGGGGCACTCACAACTATGGTGGATCTTCGAATCCTACCCCTTGGCTCATATGATGTGGTTTTTGGTATGGATTGGTTGTACGCTCACTGTGCTTTAATTGATTGTCGGCATAAGGTAGTGCGTTGTGTTGATGATGTGGGTAGTGAGGTGGAGATCATTGGCATTTAGAGACCTATCTCATTACACTTAATCTCAGCTATGCAATTGAAAAGGTGTTTCATATAGAGTTGTCAGCTATTTGCAGTGTCAGTTAATGAGTTGGACTTTGATGAGAGTCAAGGGATTTCATTGGATGATTACCCCCTTCTTAAGGAATATTCTGATGTCTTTCCTAGTGAAATTCCTAGGATGCCACCTAAGCATGACATCGACTTCAGAATCGATCTTGTTCCTGGAGCTGAGCCTATTTCTCAGGCTCCATATCGAATGACAACACATGAATTACAGGAGCTTAGGTTACAGTTGGAGGAGCTTTTAGAGAAAGGATTTATCCGTCCTAGTGTTTCCCCTTGGGGAGCACCAGTTATATTTGTGAAAAAGGATGGTTCTCTTTGATTGTGTATTGATTATAGGCAACTCAACAAGGTGACAATCAAGAATCGGTATCCTTTTCCGAGGATTGATGACTTATTTGATCAAATAAAAGGAGCTCACGTCTTCTCAAAAATTGATCTTAAGTCTGGCTATCATTAACTGCGAATAGCCGATGCTGATATTCATAAAACTGCATTTTGTACTTACTATGGGCATTATGAATTCACAGTTATGCCATTCGGGTTAACTAATGCACCATCAGTGTTTATGAGCTTGATGAATGGAGTTTTCCATACCTATTTGGATAGGTTCGTACTTGTGTTCCTTGATGATATTCTAGTGTACTCAAAATCTATGGAGGAGCATGAGGTACATCTTAGACAGGTATTACAATGCTTGAGGGACAACCAACTATTTTCTAATTTGGCTAAGTGTGATTTTTACAAAACAGAGGTGAAATACTTGGGGCATGTCATCTCATGTGCAGGTATTGCAGTGGATCCTTCAAAGATCCAAGCTATAGTTGATTGGCCAGCACCCAAGAATGTTCCAGAGATTCACAGTTTTATGGGGTTAGCAGGCTATTATTGGCGGTTTGTACAGGGTTTTTCTAGGATTGCATATCCTATTACTTCTCTTCAGAGGAAAGGGAAGAAGTTCATTTGGTCTGAACAGTGTCAGACAGCATTTGAGACCCTTAAGGACAAATTGACTAGTGCGCCAATATTGGCAGTTCCTGATCCTACTAAGGGTTTTGTAGTGTGCACGGATGCATCCTTGGAGGGTTTAGGATCTGTCTTGATGCAAGAGGGACATGTAATTACATATGAATCCCATAAGCTCAAGGACCATGAGCTTAATTACCCCACTCATGACTTGGAGTTAGCCGCAGTGGTTCATGCCCTTGTGAGATGGAGACACTTCTTGTTGGGTCATAGGTTCGAGCTTCACAGTGACCATCACAGTTTGCAATATATTTTTACTTAGCCAAACCTGAATGCTAGGCAGAGAAGATGGATGGAATTCCTCTGCGAATATGACTTTGAGGTCAAATATGTTCAAGCCAAGGAAAATGTAGTTGTAGATGCTTTGAGTCGGCGGAGACATGAGATTTCTACAGTGGCTCTTGAGGTAGATTTGAGGAGTCAAGTCTTCATAGTGCTTCCATTTGATAGTTGGTATTAGGAAGTGAAGTCAGAAATTGAGTCTGGTAGAGCTCTAGAAGGAAAGTTTGCAAGGTACTCACTTGAGTCTGATGGTCTTCTAAGGTATATGGGTTGCATTTACGTGCCTTCTATCGAGGGTCTTCGGACTCTAATTATGACCGAGGCACATCGAGCTCCCTATTATGCTCATCCGGGAGTTAAGAAAATGTATGTAGATCTTCGGGCATTATACTTTTGGGCTAGCATGAAGAGGGATATTGTAGATTTGGTAGCTAGATGTTTGGAGTGTCAGAGGGTCAAGGTAGAGCATCAGCATCCTGCAGGTCTATTACAGCCTCATCTCATTCCGGAATGGAAGTGGGACATAATTTCCATTGACTTTATTGTGGGATTGCCTATGACTTCTCGACGTCATGATGCTATCATGGTCACAGTTGATAGATTGACCAAGGTGGCTCACTTTTCCCCAGTTCGTTCATCTTACATAGCTTCTTCAGTTGCTAGAATCTTCATGGAAGATATTGTCCGCTTGCATGGTATTCCACAGAGAATCATATCTGACAGAGATCCAGTGTTCACATCTGCATTGTGGACATCATTGCAGCGTGCCTTAGGAACACAACTAAACTTCAGTTCTGCCTACCATCTTGAGACAGATGGACAGACAGAGAGAGTTAATCAGGTTCTTGAGGACATGCTTCATATGTACGTGATGGAACAACAGTCACGTTGGGAGGAGTATTTGCATCTTGTGGAGTTTTCCTATAATAATGGATTTCACAGCTCTATTGGCATGGCTCCCTTCTAGGCACTATATGGTCGTCCTTGTAGGACCCCATTAAGTTGGGACTGTCTTGATGACAGAGTTCTCCTTGGTCCCGAAATGCTTCAGGACATGGAACAACAGGTAGTTCGTATCATAGAGCACCTTGTGGCAGCTCAAGATAGACAGAAGAAATATGCAAATGCACATAGAGTTGACTGCTAGTTCTCTATTGGTGATCGTGTCTTTTTGAGAGTGCGACCGCGGAAGAGCCCAATCCATTATGGAAAGGGTTCCAAGCTCGCACCTCGTTTCATAGGTCCATTTGAAGTTTTGGAGAGGATCGGCCCCGTTGCTTATCGCCTAGCATTGCCACCTAGCCTATCATGGATTCACGATGTTTTTCATGTTTCTGTACTTAGACCATATTTTCCTGATGTTACTCACGTACTTGATTGGAATGCTCTTCAGTTCGAGGATGGGAAGCTAACACTCGAGCCCATGGCCATGCTTCAGCATCAGAGACTCGCCCTCAGGGGCAAAGATATTGAACAAGTGCGGGTTCAATGGGACCCGAATGATGAGACTTCAGCGACATGGGAGGATGCATCCCGCATTAGAGAGGCCTATCCATACTTATTTAGTGGCTTCCAGGAGTAAGCCATACTCTAGGGGGAGGATAAAATATATAATAAATATTCATATTTTATTTAACAAAAAGGAAAAGTTAATAAAAACAAATTGAATTGTGCCCACTTTGGAGCTGCGTACCTCCCCATAGGGGAGGACGCAGCCACCAAAGGACTGCGTATAGCAGTCTAAGGACTGCTGTACAGCAGTCCTTCGACTACTGTGCGCGACCCTTAATGGGCTACGCAGGGGGGTACGGCTGTAGCCGTGCCCTCCCATCAATATATGAATTCTTTTCTAAATTTTTTTTTTTTATAAAATCCAGTACTATTCAAATAAAAATATCATTATATATATATAAATTTCTGACGAATTCCGAGTATGGAATTTCGTCAGTTTTATATATATATATATTTTTAAAAAATAAATAAAAGAATTTAATTCATTTTTTCTGTACTGGTGGAATACAAATCTATTTTATAGATGACTGGAAAATTGTAAAATACAATTTACGCTCAGTATATATATATATATATTTGTTTATAATTATATATTTTAATTTAAATTTCACAGCCAGAAGAATACAGAGGAACAACAATTCCACCAAAAAAAAAAGATATAATTGGAATCTTAATTTATTTTTAAAGTGATAAAATATAGAGAAAATGAAACACTATAATTATCCACAGGCAATAAGAAGTTTTTCACAGTAGTTCTTCTAGTTTCCCTGTGTTTATTTCCATTTTTCCTTGCACAAAAATACTCTAAATTTCCTCTGTTCAACTGCGGGGTTTTTGACTAAAATCTACAGAGGTAACACAAGTTTTAACGGCAACAGCAGGGAACAAGGTTTTCTACAGAAAAGAAACTTCTAACTTCTACAGAAGTACATGCAAGCCTCATGCAAAATAGACAATCTTTCATAATAGGAAAGAACTTAAAACAAAATATAAACAAAAGGGAAGAACCTGTTTCCTGTAGGCTGTAGAAGTAAGAGTTGCACCAAACTTTGCCACGGAAACCTCTAGCCGTAAAGCTCTTCCAAAATTCCAAGAGAAATCCTTGCAGCCTTTTTTCCAAATTCCTTCCCCAAAACCCAAATTCTACACCCAACTTTCTTTTTTTTTCTTCCCCATTATCCTCTGCCAAAAATTTCCCGTGCAGAGCTTCTGTTACCCATGCCTCTTTTTCTTCCATGAATCATTTCCCCAACAGACTACATTCATTTCTCCACTACTCCCGTACAAATCCAATGCAAGAATTTAATAATTTTAAAAAAATCAATTTTTATTTATTTATTTATATTTTATTTTATTTAACTTTCAAATAATAATAATATAGTCTTTAAAAACAATTTAATTAACTCTAAATTAAAATAGCAACTCTCACATTCTAAATAATAACAAAGCAGCCTATATTTTATTTAATTTATCCTTTTAAACCATAATATTACTTAATCCATTTAAATATAGTTAACTTTAACAACTCTTAACAAAATTAATTAAATCACACTTAACAAAATTTAATTAAATTACAACTAAATATGAATCAACACCAATACATTCCCATTCAAAGACAAATAAAGCAAAGACAACCAAAGACTCACAGTAGACAGACTTGGGACAGGAATTCTTTCTTAACCACTCCTTTTTTCAACATCAATCCCATTGAGTTTATTTTGATGCTCGCCCTGTCCTGCCGAAGCAGGTGGAATCGAGACTTTGTACCTGCATCCTACATAGAAACAAATGTCGTGAAGCATGTAAATCTCCATAGAAAACACACCGTGAAAGGTAATTGCAGGGTGACAGGGCACTTGCAAGCAAGTGATGCCACTCTGTCCTTTCACCAAGACTCACAGGTAAACACACCAAACACTATAATCAGCATAAACTCATAGCTTCACCATATATATATAATTAAAGAACACCACCAAAAGTCATATAACATAATCACCATAGAATGTATCATCTAACAACATATGTAAAATCTAATGCAACTAATCATCCAAGCCAAAAATTCATGCACAACCAAAATGGTGAACTAATCACCCACACAACCAAGTACAAGATCTGTCCATAAGAGTAACAACAACATGAGGGGTATCACATTACCTTGAGGGAGAGATGTTAAGGATGATTCACAAGGATCCAAATGCTTGTACTAAGATGCAAAAAGAGAATAATCACGGTTACATATAAATATGTTTGTACAAAGATGCGAAAAGAGAATAATCATGTTTACATATAAATCTACATATATATTGAAACGAAAAAAATTGAATATGCTAGTTTTAAAGAAAAAAAAAACTTGTTTTCTTGATTGAAATTGGGAGGTAGCCAATACAGCAAACTAAGGAGAGAGACTGTTATGATTTTAGATATTGTTAATTATTGCCGCTGCAATGATTTTAGACAGACTATTTTATCAAAGCAACAGATGATTTTTAGTGGAAGATGACTGTTCTATTTGTTATGTAAGTACGGTCAATGTAATTTGAGCTCTTGTTGAGAGAACAGATTTTGTGCTCTTTTTTTTCATTGTGCAACAATCATGGGTCCTGCAACAAAGACACGCAGGGCCCTACCCAAGACACCGAATTGCTGTGCATGGGCTCTTTTTCCATCTCGAAATAGTCTTGGTACTAGATGCACCTCAGGACAGCGATCAACACTCCATTTTGCACAAGTGTATAGGGCTCTCTCTTCCTAATGAAAATACTCTAAGTTTTCTCCTTTGTTTGACAGCCTGAATAGATTGGGGAACTTCTCATTGGTGCCCTGCATATAATGCATCCACTGTTATTATTATCTGAAACTCAGAATTATGAAAAAAATAGAGAAATACAGAAAATGGAGTACTTTATATTATTAAATCAAGTAACAAAAACCACCATTACAAATAAGAGAATAGGGAGACAGAGTCTTGTTCAAAAACAAACACTGACTATGCTATAAAGAAGCAAACTTCTACAGCTAAACAAATCTTAACAACATGTATACAAGTGGATTGTATTCTTCTAATGTGTTGTCTTTTATTCAACAGAAAGCCCTAAATGCTAAAAAAAAACCCCAAATATTCTACTACATTTCCTACATGTCTAACACTCCCACTTAGCCAAATATTTGTCAATCAGGTTGTATTACATTGAATCCTTCTTTGCAAAATTCAAATTTGATTCTTGGTAATGCCTTTGTCAATGCATCCGCCACCATCATTTCAGTTGTGCAGTATTCCATTTGAATATTGTTCTCCTCAATTTGTTCACAGATGAAATGGTATTGTACCCCTAAATGTTTAACCCTTCTATGATACTTTGAATGCTTTGTGATGGCTATGCAACTTTTGCTATCACACTTTAACACTGTTGGTTGGGTCTGAGTAACCCCAATGTTCTGCAACAATTTTCTCAACCAAATCAATTCTTTTGTGGCTTGACATGCTGCTATATATTTTGCTTCTGCACTGGAGAGAGAAACTGTTGGTTGTTTCTTACTTGCCCATGAAACTACGCCTCCACTAAGGATAAAATAGAAGTTGATATCTTGCTATCAATGTCCCCTGCCCAATCTGCATCACAATAACCTGTAAGTTGAGGAGATTTTTCTTAACTCCCACTGAATGTAATCCCGTGATTAGTTGTTCCTTGAAGATATCTAAAAATTCTTTTAACTGCTGCCCAATGTTGTGGTTGAGGATTGCTGGAAAATTGGCTCACCACGCTTATAGCATGTGCAATATTAGGTCTGCTAGAAACTATTGCATACATTAGACTCCCAACAGCATTTTGATATGAAACCGTACTCATATAACTTTCTTCCTCTTGTGTTCTGGGACACATTTCCAGTGAAAGTTTCCTACCTACTTCCATCCCAAATTTCTTGAGAATGTTCCTAATGTACCTCTCTTGATTAAGATGGTTTTGCTTCTTTTCCCTATCTCTTAATATTTGAATGCCCAAGCAATAATGTATCTCACCATAGCTGGTCATTTCAAATTTTGTAGCTAATTGAGATTTAAATAAGTCTAACATCTTAAGATCATTACTCAAAATGATGGTGTCATCTACATATAAGGCTAAAATGATCACCAACTCACCAATATGTTTGATGTAGACATTTGAATCAGCATTGCAACTCATGCATCCTTCATTTTGGAGAAACCCATGAATACGTTCATACCATGCTCTTGAGGACTATTTCAGTCCATACAATGTCTTATGCAGCTTACATACCAACTATTCTTTTCCCTCTTGTATTTAGTCTTCTGGTTGTTCCATATAAACTTCTTCCTTTAAGAAACCATGTAAAAATGTTGTTTTTATATCTAACTAATGCACATGAAGATCCAAGGTTGTTGCAATTGCTAACAAAACTCTTATGGATGTTATCTTGATTATAGGTGAGAATGTGTCATGATAATCCAAACCTACAATTTGGGAGTAACCTTTTGCCACCAAATGGGCCTTGTAGCAGTCTATTGAACCATCTGACTTATACTTTTTCTTGAATAACCATTTACACCCAATTACTTTTCTTCTGGGTGGAAGACTTGTGAGTTCCCAAGTCTGATTTTTTATGAGTGATTGATATTCAGCATCCATTGCTTTCTTCCAGTCTGCTGCATTAATGATTTCATGTGCATCTTAGAGACTGAGTGGTTCATCAATTTCTACATGAAGTGCATATGATTCTAATGCTTTTTGAGTGGGCTTTCGTTGTCTTGTTGATCTTCGCAACTACTGCTCTTCTTGTACTTCTGTTGTGGGTTGTGTCGCTGCAACTTGTAATGGTCTTGCTAGAGTAGAATCCTTATGTTCAGATTCTTCATCAGATCTGAGATCATAGAACCTTATTTCTGAATCCTTTGCATTTTGCATCTCTATTGATTTGTGCAAAACTGAATTTTCATAAAAAATGATGTCCCTTCTTATTAAAATTTCATGTGTTATAGGATCATAAATTCTGTATCCTTTTGAATTGACACTATATCCAACCATTATACATTTCTTGCTCTTATCATCTAGCTTCCTTCCTTCTTGATCTGGTATATGTGCATATGCTAAACAACCAAAAATTCTCAAATCATTAACACTTGGTTTGTTTCCATGCCATGCCTCATAAGGTGTCTTCTTATGCAATGCAACAGTTGGCTGCCTGTTTTGTAAATATGTTGTAGTAGAAACTACTTCAGCCTAAAAAATATTGGATAATCCACTACTTTTAAGCATGCATCTGGCACTTTCAACTAGAGTCCTGTTCTTTCTTTCTGCCACACCGTTCTGTTGTGGTGAATAAGGAACAGTGTACTCAAGTTTGATCCCTTCCTTTGCACATAAACTTTTGAAAGCATTTGAGGTATATTCACCCCCATTATCACATCTAAGTTGTTTCAAAGGTTTTCCTGACTGCTTCTCACCAAATGCTTTAAAAATCTTAAACATTTATAATGCATATGATTTATTTTTGAGAAAATAAACAAAGGTCATTCTAGAGAAATCGTCAATAAAGGTAATAAAATACCTTGCCCCTTTGTGTGACATTGTTTGCATTGGACCGCAAATATCTGAATGTATGAGTTCCATTTGCTCATTAGCTCTTGTTGCTCCTTTCTTTGAGAAGGGGAATCTATGTTGTTTGCCCAAACAACAACCTTCACATACTCCCAACTTAATTGGCAAAGGCATATTTAAATCCTCTACAAGTTGCTCCCTTTTCAATACCTCAAGGGAATGTGTATTTGCATGTCCAAATCTGTGATGCCAAAGCACCAAATCTAATTTTTCTGTATCTGTTGTTGTCAACACCACTTCAGGTACTATTGCACATAACTTGTACAAATTGCCATCTCTTACTCCCTTAGCAATAGTAAGTCCTTCCTCATTTTTTAGAACACACACCTTGCTGTCAAATTGTGCAAATATTCTAGCATTGGTAATCTTACTTATTGATAAAAGACTTTTTGCTAGAGCAGGGACATACCACACATATTGGATTTGCTTATGTGCACCATTTGGCATGTTCAGTGAGACATTTCCAACTCCTATCATCTCAAGCTTACTGTCATCTCCAAGATTGATAGCCTTCCCTTTGGGTACATCTTTGTAACATGTAAACCAACCTTTTTGAGGTGTCATATGTTGAGTTACTCCCGAATCTAAATACCAGCACTTCAAAACATCAGAATTTGGGGATGTGATAACTAAAAAAAATTGTTCTTCATCATTGCTTGAAGTCATGTTAGCTTTAGCTGCTTTACTTTTCTTTACATCTTCTACCCATGCTAACCACTTTCTGCATTGTTTTTTAAAATGTCTAGGAGCCCCACAGTGAAAACAGTTTCCCTTCTTTTTCTCCTCCTTTGTGTCTTTCCCATTTTTTGTGACATTGGACTGAGAGGGATGAAATTTTCTTTCACTCTTCTTCTTTGCTTTGCCCTTGTGTGTTGCTGAAAATAAGGTTGTAGGGTTCTTAGCAATTAAACCCGCATCTTTCCTTCTGATTTCTTCTTGAAGTAGTGTTGCTATTACAGTAGACAAATCCAGCTTAGCTTGAGTGCTTAGTGCTACTACCACTCTAGAAGGATTTTGGAAAACTCCCAAGAAGTGTCATAACAAAATCTTCGTCTGCAATTACTAACCCACATGGTGCCAATTAATTTTTTAGAGATTTAAACTGGTTTGTGTGGTCTGATATCTTTTGTGATTCCTGCATTTTTAACTGAAAAAACTTTCTTTGAAGATATAGTCTTGTGCTAACATCATTTGATTCATATAATTTAATCAACTGATCCCATGCATCCTTTGCTATTTTTTCCTCACTTACATGCAAAAGCACATTATCACTAAAACTTAAAAGTATACAGGACCGAGCCTTACCTTCCTTTGAATCCCACTTACTGATCAAATCTGCATCTTGTGTGGGCTTAGTCTCAATGCCTTCAACTATATTGAGCAGGTCCTTATTCAGCAACAACATCTTCATCCTGAGCTTCTAGAGATTAAATCCAACGCCATCAAATCATTCTACTATCCTTTGAGGATCTCCTGCAATGAATGAGGCCATCTCTCTGTCCTTTTGCTGATACTTCTCTTAGTAGCTTCAGATTCAACAAACTCTAATAGGTGTGCTCTAATACCATGTTATTATTATCTGAAACTCAGAATTATGAAAAAAATAGAGAAATATAGAAAATGGAGTACTTTCTATTATTAAATCAAGTAACAAAAACCACCGTTACAAATAAGAGAACAGGGAGACATAGTCCTGTTCAAAAATAAACACTGACTATGCTATAAAGAAGCAAACTTCTATAGCTAAACAAATCTTAACAACACATATACAAGTGGATTGTATTCTTCTGATGTGTTGTCTTTTATTCAACAGAAAGCCCTAAATGCTAATAGAAAACCCCAAATATTTGGCTACATTTCCTACATGTCTGACATCCACACCCCACACACCTCCAGTAGCAATATGGCACCTCAGGACCCACAGTCCATAGCCCAAAGAAAACTGGTGATATCTCCACAAATAGACCTGCGCCTTCCTTCTTGAGCCCTTATGGCTCCCTGTCAAGGTCTCATGCCTCCCCTCTCATAATTCCCCTTTTTCCAGATGATATATGCTATGCAGCAATCATAATGCTCTCGTTACTCACACCCCAAAACTCTCATCTCATGCTTACCCCTCTCTTTTTAATTATCGCCAAAAACTCTCTTGATCGAAGCTATGTTTATGCAGTGCCCAATTGATCCCAAGCGGTTATGGTCACTTGCACATGAATCAAATTCAATTTGATTAATTTTTCCTTACACAAATTTTTGGATGCCATCTACATAATTCACAACTCATTTAAGAAACTTGACACAACATAACATGTCTCTTGTTTAAAATTTCTCATTTTTACTTATATATATAACTACTTTTTAAAAAAATCAGTTTTTAATAATTTTAATTTCTAATTATTTTTTCATTTTATAAATTCATTATCTATTTTTTAAAATTTTATTTTTTATTTTGTTTGATTAATTATTTGATTGCTCAATAATAAGGAGAGTTTAACAATTTTTCAAATATAATCATATTTAATTTTAAAATTTTAAAATTGATATTTGAAGAATTATAAGCTAGTTTTAAAATTTGACATCTACTTACTTTTCTTTATTTTAAATTTTTATTAAATATCTTTATAGTCATCTAAGGAAATAATCAATTTTAAAGTAAAAATAATAAATAATAAAGCTAAATTCACAAAAATTAACAAATAATTAGTATAGATATCTTAAATACATTATCTAGAAGATTTCCAAAAATATAATCTTTAGTTATTCTAATTTTATTTTGTATGTATTGTTCACTTTATTTTTGTCTAATAAAATATTTTTATTTATATAATAATTATTTTATTTTTACATGTTTAAAAATATTTTATTAATTTTATTGTGAACTATAGTCATAATTAACTTTTTACCTTTACTTAATATCTTTACTTAATATTTTTAAATATAATTATTTCATTTACTTTACATTGACAAATCAATATATACATTATTATTTAATTATAACTTTTAAGTCTGATTAAATTTAAACTTAACACTTGTATTGATTATTAAAATAATAACTAGTATTATATTATTCTCCACTTTATAATATATTATTTTTTATATATTAATTTCTATTTTGATATCTTATAATGTTGAGCTGCTTTTGAAAATAAATAATGCCAACAGTATAGCTTCCAAGTACCCAGTTCACGTGCACAGCATTTCCGTAAACAGTGGAAACGGTAACGGAAAAAAATTAACCAAAGCTCGCACACAGAAAATAAATAATGCCAACAGCATAGCTTCCAAGAACCCAGTTCACGTGCACAGCATTTCCGTAAACAGTGGAAACGGCAACGGAAAAAAATTAACCAAAGCACGCACACAGAAAACGCTAAGTGCAAAGGTTAGTGCTGGCCGAGTTACGGAGGGACCCACATCCACCGAAGCCGTTTGTGTGTGATGTTTAAGCTAGGCCGTAGAATTGCAGAAACTAACACCCAGTCGCTTTGTAAAATGAATAAAATTTCCTCTGTAATTCTGTAAATGTATTTATAAAAAATAGGCGGAGCTACGCGCTGGAATTATATCACAAAAAAAGCTTTAAATTATTTGTTATTCACCAACATCTCCTGCAACAAAAAAATCATAAACATCTGAAGGCTATATGAGCACGGTGTGTAGTACATGTTTTACTGCTGTCACTACTAAAACTCATACTACAAATATAAACTTCGATGCCCACATTCAGAGTATCTTGATTTCTTAGTGACTGAGAAAGTTGTGAAACCAGTAAGCAGAAGCCTTGGGATATCTGGTCAAGTTGTGATGGCGGTCGACGAAATAAAAGCCGAATCTGACTGAGTATCCGCTGCCCCATTCGTAATCATCCATAAAAGTCCAGCCGAAATAGCCGCGCACATCACATCCATCCCTACGCATTCACATGAACCAATTTTGTGTTATATTGGGCAGAACTCAAAGGCAGCTAAGTAATTAAAAGCTTGTACAAGCATGAAAAAATACCTCATTGCTAGGTTAATATTTGCCAGATGCTTGGAAGTATAGTCAATACGCCAGGTATCATTCAAAGACTCCTTCAAAGGCTTGCTTGCATTATTTATTACGTCGATACCTGAAACGAATCGCGGCATTCATTTCATTTCCGAAAGAAAGCTAAAACTAGTATTTTGGCAGCGAGAGATGAGCGGTCAGTCAGTTACCGTTTTCTGTGATATAAATAAGCGGGTTATTATATCGATGCTTTACATAGTTGAGCAGTGCTCTGATACCGCGAGGATACACATGTAGCCAACTTGATCCCGCCTGAAATCAATCCCTAAGAATTAAATCACCACAATCACTGCACAATACCAAATATTAATAGACTGTGAATTTATGTTCTTTTACCTGGGCTCCGATCAGTACGCCGTTCTTTACAGCTGCACAACATAGAAGATAAACCGTAAAATAATCGATTTTGGCCTTTATAAACAAATTCAATAAAGTTGAACGTTATTTTTGATAGATATAAAAGCTGGACTTACTGGTTAATTAGATTTACTCGGGAATCAGCTGCGAAATCGATGGGCAGGGCATTTGATGTAGAGTTATTATTTATGGCATAAAAAGCTGTATAGTAGTTGAGGCCCACAAAATCAAATGAACCCTTCACCAATCGAGATTGTGCTATGGTGAAACGGGGCAGGCGAGTGCCCACCAGAGCTTGCATTGTAGCTGGATATTTACTTTTAGTCAATGGATCCATAAACCTGTTTCAAACCATCTCCATTGTTAATAGGGAGCAAAGAAATTAACGTTGAATGGTGCACATATTTATTATTTGTGGTCGACTGATACTGACCAACCAAAGTAGAAATCAAGAATCCTTCGAGTTGCTTTTTGGTCTTTGAATGAATTGGAGTAAGGAAGAAACCAATGCGCGACCAGGGTAATGCCAATCGACTCCTTTTGCCTTTTCTGGAACACACAAATTTAGTTAGTTATGACAGTCAATCAACATGTTCGTCGAGCATTACTCAAATAAGCATATAAAATCGAATGTCGTACTTTGTACGTTTCCCTGTATATTTTTACAGCAGCTGAATGTGCAAGAAGCAAGTTGTGAGCGACTATGTAAGGCTCGGTGGCTGAATCTCCAGCTGTGCAATTTCCCACAGTTTTGGAGCAGCGGCCAGGTCCATGACTTCCATCATTATACCCAAATAAGCTAATAATTAACGGCTTGTTTATCGTTACCCATTTCTTCACTCGATCACCGAAGGCATCAAAGCAGGTGATAGCATATGAACTAAAATCTTTGCTGCACATGACGTTAAAACACCAGTGAAACAAATATTTTTCAACTGATAAATCACAGTAAACACTAAACATAGACTTGACAAGAAGTTCGTACATGATTTCCTCACTCAGGAAACCTGCGTATTCGTCCTGAAGCGCTTGAGGTAGATCCCAATGAAATATGGTCACGAAAGGCTCGATACCTGAAATTTTATTAATATCATTTTAGATCTATAGCATTGCATGTTTTGTTTGCATTCTATTTAAACATTATCCTATTAAATTTCAATATCACTAGTATAGAGTGTGCATACCATGTTTGAGAAGCTCGTCGATTAGATTGTTGTAATAAGCTATTCCCTTTTTATTTACAGTCCCCCTGCCCTCTGCGATATGAGTATTTATTCTATAAGCTCGCAAAAACTAAAATAATGCAATGTAATGGGAGCTATAAAATGTTTGAGAATCACTTCACACTACTTACTTGGGAAGATGCGAGACCAAGAAATCGAAAATCTATAGGAATCAACTCCCATATTAACCAGCAGTTGGACTTCCTCCTGAAATGTTTCGTAATCTGCGAAGATTAATATTCTGCTTCTTATAAAATTAAACTAAAATTACTAGCGCATAATGCCCACTAGCATAGTCTCCTCCTGCTAAATTATCTCATCTGTTCATAACCATTTATGATATAATGAATCCATCCTAATACTGGAACGAAGCATTGTATACTTACAATTCTGTGCCATAAAAAAATATGGTTTTCTCTGAATGCCATAAAACCACTACTATTGCCAAAATCTATTATTCATATAATCTCTACGACTACTTTCAAATCTTCTAACTCGGGTCTATTGCAAACCTTGTAACGATGGTACTGATCATTGGCAACATCGCCATTGCTCTGATCAACAATTTTTCCTACAAAAAAAATTCAGGATAGACAAATCAAAACTATTGTTAAAGAAAAAAGTCAAAAATAACTACAATGTATATATAGAAACCTGGAATGCGAGAAAATGTATCCCAAATACTAGGATCTCTTCCACCCTCCCGAGCTGCTCCTTCGTACTGAAGTTATGTAAAAAACAGTTTACAGAAAACCAGTGATATCAACAAAAGCCTTAACTGGGGACTTTGAATCTCAGAAATGCTAATACAAAATGAGCAATTTTTTCTTGGATAGCGTAGTAATAAACCTGGTACGAAGCAGATCCAAGTCCGAAAACAAAGTCTGAAAGGAAGGATTTCCTTCCAAATTGAGTTTTGCTTTGGCCGTTTCCTCTCACTGAAAAGCTGCAAGTACAAAAAACAAAAAAAAGTAGTGCACAGAAGTTTCTACTACTCTCCATTTTATTTTATGAAGGATTTGGCTTCCCCTTAACGAAATTTATATGGAGTTGTCCATGGTAACTCTATTTCTATAAGGATTGGAAAAACTTCAATCACGTGGCAGTTTAGACTGTTGGAATAAAAATGTACTTGTTAAAGTAGTTTTTTTTAAATTTCAGTGCAACGCTGACGCATTCTACAGTCCATAGAGACACGTAAAAAAGGAGATTGTGGACAGGATTTGTTAAGGGGATGCAAATCCCTAGGTCTACGGAGCTGATTGTGGGGCTGTTCCGAATTATTGCGATGCAAGTTCCGAGGAGTCCCATAAGTCTTGCGAGCCTGATCTATGGTGGGATTGGACTCGGAAAATGAAAGAACATTGGGATAGTACGAGGATTCATCGGGGATGCAAAAAGGGATCTGTGCCAGGCCCGGCTTAAACATCACACATTAAGCTACTTTGACTGCTTATGTCGCAGATGTGGGCTCGTTTCTGTAGCCAGCGGCCGTTCCCGTTCCTGTTCATACAGTAGTCGCCTTAATTTCAAATTCAAACGGTTCCCGTGCGGAAGTCTGGTGGAGGGTTTGTTCGTATTAAACAAGACATCAGAGAAGAATAGAAACGCGAATGGTTGTTGCAGCAGCGAGGTGGGAGCTTTGGAACAGGGTATGAACATCCTTTAAATCATAAAGGAAAGGGGATTATAGTCAGATATTACAGTCGAGAATGCTCTGATACACATGTATGCAAAATGTGGAAGAATATACAAGGCACGTGAATGTATACCCCAAAGCAATGTGGTCTCATGGAATGCTGATTTCAGGATATGCGCAAAATGCGTTTGTTGAAAAGAATTTAGAATCTTTCGCCAAATGCGTAGGTGTAAAGCCAGAGTCCTGCAACATTTGCTGGCATAAATGGGAGTTTTGGAACAGGATATAGACATATTACAGGATAAATGTTAGAGGAATTTTGTTAGGTGTTGTAGCTGCAACTGGTTTGGTAGACGTGTATTCATGTATCTTGCTAATTCTATGATGTATACACACATGAATAAAGATCTTATGGATACAAAGTACATGTTTGTTCCTCTTCCTACACTTCTATAAAAATATTTATGGATATTACTCATCAAATTTGACCTCCTTATGTACCTTCAATTATTTAATTTTATAAGGAGATCTCGAACCACAATTATTATTATCCATTTTATGGTCATGGTTTTCTTCATGGTAAAAAATGTGAAGGTATTCACATTAATCTAGGCAATTAGTATATAACATATGCATAGAAGAATTTGATATAATTAAAAGGTTAGCATCAAACAATAATACATATCTATGTGTTGCTCTAAACATAAACAATGGCATTCTTGTGGATGCTTTGTGAATGTCTTTATTCTTGACATGGACCTTAAGGAGGTGGATGCATTTTTCGATATCGTTCCTCCATTGGTTAGATTTTATATTTTACTTGGGAGACCTTAGTTACAATAATTAAATGTGATACCTTTTATGATACATCAATGTCTAAAATGGGTTTTGTCAAGAGAAAATTGTGAAGGTGATGAGAGATGCATATGTACCTATTTTGAAGTAATGTTGCTCAAATAAGGTGGAATCATTGTAGCAACATCAAGATTAAATTTGTTATTCATCCCATATTTGACTAAGGCTATATCTCACTATTGATAATTTTGTTGACAATTAGAACAACACCAAGATTGGGAATGATATATCTTAATGATGATAATTTTAGTAAAAGTGGATCAAAGTTTGTAGTAAGGCTAGAAAGAAAATCATTAGATGCTTTGGATAATGTGCTAAATTACTTATTTTATGAGTAATTAATGATAATAATTTGACTAATTATGATTACAATTTCCTTGCATGTGTAATAATCCCATCAAAAAAATTGGCAAATTCATTTTAGATTTGTGAATTTTAAATAAAATATTACAATCCTAGATTATCCATAGTTGTTACATTAAAAATGAATCTACCTTTCTAGTAGCTTGGAAGGGATATGTCACATATCATAAATTTGGAAGATGGTTCTTAGGAGTCTTTCCCTTAATGTGTCTTCATCAACCTTTTCCATATGCATAGCTTGTGCCTCATCACCACTCTAGTCTACATCCATATCTCTTTGTTGAGTGTTCTTCATTGCCTCTAACATCTTGTAGAGGTCACAATAATTTTTCTTGAGATTTTTTTAATTCTAAGCGCTTGGTTGCTTCCTCATCTATTAACAATAACTCCTCTATCTTTTATTCTCTCCTTCCTTAACACTCTTCCTATAAAAAAATGAAACCAAAATTTCTACATAATGACCAACACATTGGAGGACATTTACACTACCTTCTACCTATCCTCATACTTTATTGAGGACAAAAATATCTTGGTTATAAAATTTAGTCAATTTCATGTAAAGTTTTCACCTCTCCACAAGCCAAACTTAGGCTATGAGACCAAATTTGATACAATTGTAATGTGAGATCCTAAGTAAAGGTATGCCTAGTGATATAGCAATGAGGCTCACAATGGAGAACACACTCACAACATGGAAGAAAATACAAGGAGATGGTATGAGAAAAATTCTTTCCAATAATTTGAATCAAAAAGATTAAACCTTCATGGATAAAATACATAAATATTCAAACTTGACTATATATTTAGATTCAACTCCTATTGTAAGACCAACAAGAAGACCTTGACCTTTTACACAAAACTACTAATAATGAGATTTTAGTTGCCAAAACCCACCAATTTTCATCAATGTAGTCTACTCCAGCATTCAAATTTACAAACTTTATCTAATATATTAAAGACATTAAATCCATTGCTAATCTAAAAAATGTAGTAGTTAATATTTGATCAAATCATCCAATGAAATGCAACAATAAAGTATTGGTCTTGTCTGATTGCCATCTATTACTCATGCACAACTTCCATGTGGACATTGTATTGACTATTTCTATTTGTACTCAATCTTCTTTTTATTATCAGCATACAATGCAGGTTTATCAATCATATAGCATTCATGGCACAATGAGTGACACACCATTGTATGATCTTCCTTCTTCCACACACATGCTAAAGCTTAGTCACAAAACTTAATGGCTTGTAAGATTTCACTTTCCAACCACATGCCCTTACACCAATAGGAAAATGAAAATCACTATATCGAGTGCTAATCTTGTTAATGTAAGCCAATAATATTTTGTACTAGAGTTTACCTTGGAGTGTTAGCTCCATAATGGATGACAATTGATAGAAAAAAGTTG
The DNA here is from genome assembly GCA_007258455.2 of Sequoia sempervirens. Classification (NCBI taxonomy): domain Eukaryota; kingdom Viridiplantae; phylum Streptophyta; class Pinopsida; order Cupressales; family Cupressaceae; genus Sequoia; species Sequoia sempervirens. The sequence continues at coordinate 202,245,057 of VDFB02252616.1, forward strand.
ACTTTTCATTGATTTATGATATGATTGAATAATGCATATCAAATCAAGAGAAGAATGTTTTTAATGCTTTATCAAAACATTCTTTTTGTAATAATATTCTCTATAATGTAAAAATGTCTTAAGTAAAAACACACCCTAAATATATGAAATTAAAATTTGACACTTTTCTAAATGAGTAATATTTAATATAGCATTGTAATTGAGTAATTTTAAATATTCCTTTCCCCTAAATTGAGTTAAGATTTGTTTTCATTTTTCATTTAATTTTTTACATCAACTTTTTTGCATACACGTCTACCAGGGCGGTTGCATCTACATCTGACAAAATTTCTCTAACGTTTATCCTGTACTGGATATCCATACTCTGTTCCAAAGCTCCCATCTTGGCGCAGGATGGGAGGATGCTGGCAAAGGTTGCAGGTCTGGCTTTACACCTGTGCATTCCATGAGACCACATTCTGTGCATATCATGCAATCAGAGCATTCGATGAGACCACATTTCCATTTCTATTTCCACTGCATACACGTCTACCGGACTAGTTGCAACTACAACATCTGAAAAAATTCCTCTAATGTTTATCCTGTAATATGTCCATATCATGTTGCGGAGTCTGGCTTTACACTTGTGCATTTGGCGATAATTTCTAAATTCTTTTCAACAAACGCATTTCACGCATATCCTGCAATCAACATTCCATGAGACCACATTGCTTTGAGGCATATATTCACATGCCTTGTATATTCTTCCACATTTTGCATACAAGTGTATCAGAGCATTTTCGAATTTAATATCTTACTATAATCTCCTTTCCTTTATGATTTAATGGATGGTCATACCCTATTCCAAAGCTCCCAACTCACTGCTACAACAACCATTTGTGTTTCTAATCTTCTCTGATGTCTTGTTTAATACGGACAAAACCTCCACCAGACTTCTGCGCGGAAACCGTTTGAATTTGAAATTAAGGCGACTAAACGGGAACGGGAACAGTCGTTGTCTACAGAAGCGGGCCCACATCTGCCACATAAGCAGTCAAAGTAGCTTCGTGTGTGATGTTTAAGCTGGGCCTTTGTGCCATGGGTTTTGTTACAGCTTTATGCGTTGCAATGGGACATGAGTGGGACTGATGTGTCTAATTCCTAAAGGAGATAGTGGGGTTAGTGAGTGGTAATCTGAGTTGTAAAGGGCTAACTACCTTAAAAAATGCAAAGTTAAACGAGACCAAGGCGAGTTACCATTGGGCGAGTTGGATTGTGCATTGGTATTGTGGACTAATGCGTCAAGGTGACTTGACTTGAGCTAGAACCTAGGGACTATGTGAAGTGTATCTAATACTTGGGGCCATGTTGGAGTAGTCCTAAGAAGGGGCTAAGTTGTCTAGGAGATTGTAATGAGTGAAAGCATTTAATAAAATATGCAACATAAATAATTGGGACTATCCATGTGGGGCGAGCTACTGAGAAAGCGGTTGGATCAATGGTGCAAACAAAGCTTTTGAGAGAGCAAGTAGAAGCTTGCATGTGAAACCTTGCAAAGAGGGCCACAATGGAGTTTTGGGGAAGTTCTATATAAGTCTAAGAGACAGAGCAGTTACTTAGAGCAAGTTGAGAAGATTTGTGTTCGGCAGATTGCGTGATGAGTCTTGAAGACAATAGAATGGGGCCCTGAGTAGGAGTCCCAAAATGGGTGAGTTCTAAAGTAGACCTAGGAAGATCATTTGGAATGCAAGTCTAAGAGGACTATCCTAGGGAAATCTGAGAACAAGTCTAAAATATTTTGAAGAGATCTCGAGAGGGGGTGCTAAATAAGGTGGTCTTGAATGTAGAAACCTTGATGGAGGATTTTGTTGATGGGTATTTTTTGCACTTTCTCAACATAGACAAAGCCAAGTGCAATGTCTCTCTTGAAAGGTAATTTCTACAACCAAATTTTAGAAATCACCCCAAGGTCTCTTGGCTGTGAGTTCATAACTTCCAAAAACAACTAAGTTGTTGATGTGATTTGCTGGTAATCACAAAGGGCATTTATGGTCTATTAAGCATGGAGGGAATTGGGTCTACTAATAGAGTTTTATAAATTCTGGAAATGAGTGAACAATTGTTGCAAGTTCAAAATAGCAAGCTAAAACTACATCTTCTCCATCAAATTTGGCTTTACAATGATGCTAGAACTTTGTTTAACTTTAGATTTGAAGAAATAGCAAAAGGGAAAAAGGGTTAGAAGTTTCCTAGACATGTAACTAGATAAACAGTAACTAAATTTCTTTACAAAAATGATTTGAAGAATTATTCAAAGCTCCAAGAGTTTCATTCTCTCTATCTTTCATCAAATATGGAGAACGAACACCCCCAATAATGGTAGAAATTAAAAAAGAAACTTCGCTACTCACCAACCATATCTTTCCAAGAAGGCTTTAGGCACCCTAAAATTAATTTCTTATGTCACAACTAATTAACTAAATATTTAATTCCCGAATTCCCCATGATTAATTAAATAGATCAATTTAATTAATTATTCTTCATCTTTGTAATTAATTAAATCATATTTAACTAATTACATTTCCATACTTCTAAGGTTGATTAGTATAACTAACTCAACCTTATTTCCCACCTCCATTGATTCTTTTGAATATAATTAAGTAATTAATCCTTCCCTAACCATCATTAAGATTTTCTCTAATTTTAAATTCTCCCACTTCCCCAAACTTTTATTCATGTGACAAGTGTCATGTACCCCTCTTAAATACTTCCATTCACATGTCACTCTCACTCTTCCACCTCATCATTTGACTATGCTCCTCATTCGATGCTCACACATGTGTAAGATCCTCTTCCCCATGTAGCCACCCTACACTTTTCCTTTACATCCATTTGTCAAATTCCTAGGCTTCCTCTCTCTTCAACCTTACCACTTGTGTTTCCACTTCTCAAGTCCTTTTTCTTCCAAATGTGTGTGAGTGCACCTACCCGCCTTCCTCATTCAAAGTTTCATTTTCACAAGCCTCCAACTTGTGACACTTGTCACAAGGATAATCCCTCACCCTTTCTTTAAAGCTTGGCCCTCCATCTTACAAATTAATCTTAACCCTGAATTTATCAATCCAAAACTCTATAAATTTAAGCCTTTGTCCTCCATATTCAACAACTCATTATTGCCAAAATTATGTTGTTAAAATCACTATCATAATCTCATCTTTCCAAGGTTATGTTGTTTTAAGAGAAATCCACATTTGCACCATCAAATGAGAAAATCAAGTGAGAAGGGTGCATCACTTCAACTCAATCAAGGAGATTGGAAAGGTAAAAGGTTGGAGGTAATTTTATTGAATTTATTTATTTTATGCTTTTATGTCTTTTGTAATTCCATTATTTTCATTATGGCAAACTTGATGGGACCCACATCCTTGTATTGATCTTTTGGTTAATTTTTATATTGCATCTCCCAAAATAGTGTTTATGACCTCTCATTTAGCACTTTTACATAAAATAAGTACTTTCATAGTGGGAGTAATACTTTTGCATTGTAGTGCCTCTGTCCTATTTAATTTATGTTTTTGGTTAGTTTATGTTTAGGTTTTTGATAATATAAGAGGCTTTCATTACTTTAGCTTTAGTGGACTTGGGTTTTAGAGGCTCCATTTTAAGTGGCTTATACCTTAATCCTTGATACTTAGGAAGTTCTATTGGTTTGAGAGGCTCTAATATTCCTTGTTCATCCTTTATACGACCTTTTATCTTTGTAGCCCATGCTATTGCAAATTTGTGACACTTTGAGTAAATTTATTTTTGTAATGAAGGTGATTCTTCTTCTTTGTAGATCCATGATGTAATGTAACCTTTGATATATATTTTTTTACATGAAACCTTCATTTGAAGGTGGTGGTTTCAATTTTTAGTTACTTTTGATTCTCATGTGGTGATCCTTGGTTGACCATGAAATTTAGGAAATAGTGGGAGTTTTCCTACATAAAATAAGTATTGTATCTTGTACTCTCCACATCCTTTTCCAACAATATTAGCCTTGATATTGGCAATGGAGCTATGAGAGGTAGTGAAGGTTGTGAGTGAGGATGGATCAATGTAGGATGATGATGGGGTGGTCACATAATTTATTAGGAAATGGTCACATGACTGATTGTAGCTACCTTCCAAAATTTTGCAATATTAGAAGGGATGAGAATCGACAAGAATAATAACCTCTCTACCTTGGCATAGGAATTTTAGGAATTGGTAGAAGGTGGAGGGGATGGATTTCATGTCATGTATCCATGGGTGGCCAAGGAGGATGTGCTAGGGGAGATCAAGATGTATATTCGACATGTTTCCAAATTATCATCCCAAATCTAATCAAACTTCATCTTCTAATAAGGTACATGAATCATATCCTAATCTCAAAACAATCCTATCCTTCATTCACTCCAATCATCCTATCCCAAATTTGAGCTTAATCAAATCCAAAATCTCTATTTTAATCTACCAATCCTCCATATTTTCCAAATCCCAATCAAACTCATCATCATCCAATCACTTATATTCCGCTCTCATCCATACCAATCCTATCCAACATCATATCTCCATTATAAACCTCCCTGCCAACCTTTGATGATGATGAAGTTAGTCTTGTTGATCAAAGAAAATATGACTCCTATGATGATAATGATAGTCTTTTAGACCAAGATGAGATCTCCCCAATCAACATTCCTCACATAGAAGAACCTACCAATTCTACTGCCAACCATAAAGATTTCTCTGGATTCATCCTTTCTTACCACTTCAATAGTGATAAAGATGTCATGGGTAGGGGCCTAAGTATTGGTGCTAGAATTCCATAATATCCATCTCTATAAAATCACAATTCAATTTGTCTCCTATTACTTACCCTTCCCTTCCTTTGACAAGGAAAACCAACCCTCCATACAAAGTTCCCCTCAAACCCTATTGACATTCAAAATCCCCATATCCAACCTATTTTCAATATCCTCATCCTCATCATCAATCTAAAAATCTATTGAAGCCTCCACTTATTGTTGTACTATTTCATCTCCCACATCCCCACATTCAACATAATCCAAATCATACAAATCCAATTCATGTCCCATATCTTTCATGATTTCCTCCAAGTACTATTAGTAAAGTATTTTAAATCCCCATGTACAATCGAAGCTATGCAATATTTTAATATCATGCATTCATCTCCATACCTTACATGTCTCCCACATCCCAAACATACTAAATTTATCCAATCCTTCAAACCATCAAATCCTCCATCTATAAATATTGAAAATCCTTTTCCCATCCATTCACTCATTATTGTCACCAAAATTCCATCCTCCCTAATTTACTCTATGTTGTAAAACAAGGTGAAGAAATATTGCAATAAGAAATTTAACCAATAGTAATTGCAAGTTTGAATCCAAATATTAACCCTTAAAGTATGTGATTACAAAATCAAAAAAAGAAATAGAAAACCATAACACATGACACTAGATTACGTGGAGAAACCCATAAGGAAAAAAATCCAACATAGAAAGAGAGTGAAAAGTATATTACTAATCCAATGAGAGATTACAACAACAATACACTTCTTTGAATATCTCTATGAAATTTGGCAGCACCCTATTACCTGCAAACTGAGCAAAACTAAATGAAGAACTCTAGCTCAAGGCCCCATTTTATAGAAACTTGTGGGGATGAATACCACCATGGTATCACCAAACATCATGAAGAAAAGCCACATGGAAAAACCCACACCTACGTCCTTGCAACCACCAAATCCATATAAAATTACAACTTATAGATGCTCTTATAGCTGTCATAAGGCATCTCTCATGCATGGGTGCCTATGGAAGGAATTTTTCATGAATGTTATCATACATGTTGTCATAGTTGTCATAGCATATTATGACAATTGTCATAGTGTCATAAATACTCTTACAAATTATAACATTTTTAATAATCCTCCAAAAAATAGGGGATTATAAATGGGATTCCTAGCTATTTTTTCCTTTTTTGAGAAAACAAATGGTAACAATAACTTTGTCTTTACATGATCTCTTTCACCACCATTGGTTAAACGGTTTCAACTCTTATGGGTAATTTACAAAAGATTAGGAAAACAATTAATTAATGGATTGGAAAGGTTGATGTCACCTAAATTCTCCCACTCGACATCCTACATTGTAAATTACATCCATAGGGATACATCAACATAAAATTAAGTACAGTGATCAAGGCCCATGGCATTCTTACACCAAGAGAACTTATCTGTGGTTACTGGCTTTGTGAGAGAATTAATCATCTACCTTTTCAATTAGTTCACCTATTTATTATCAACTCTGTAATGCACAAAGTGATGTTGAATGTTCATCAACATGCTTAGTTCGAACATGATACATGATTTTTAGCCAAACATATGACACTATGATTGTCGCATCTGATCCTCATTGTCCTACAATAAAAACTAATACCAATACCAAGGATCTGTAACCATACAACCACCTTAGAGGAATTTTTAGCAGCCATATACTCTACTTCAGTGGTGAACAATGTAACTGTAGGTTGTCGTTTACTCATGCAAATCACTACACAACTCCAAACAAAGAAAACACATAGCCACTAGTTGACCTTTGACTATCCAAGTCACTTTCCATATCTACATGAAAAAAATCATGTATGTCCAATGGCTTATCCACATTATCAGTACCATGATAAACCAAAGAATAATCGTAAGTTCCTTACAAGTACCTAAACACACTTTTATCAAAATTCCAATTCTATTTACTAGGGTTAGGCATAAACTTGCTTAGACCTTCCATTGCTTGGGCTTGTAGTAACAAAAGGGTAAGTGCACAAAGTTGAGTCCACAAAACGTGGAATTTTTTGCCTTAGCCAAAAAAATGAAATTGACATTGCAAAAACGTGATCCCAATTTTTATAAATGGGATCCCATTTAGCTTCAGGATCTCAAGCCTAAATGTCAAACGAGATCCTAATTTTTAAAAATTGGGATCCCATTTGTTAAAGGGTCTCAAATCGACAGACACAGAACGAGATCCTAATTACTACGAAATGAGATCCCGATTTATAAAAATTAGGATCCTGTTTTGTAATAATCAGGATCTTGTTTTGTAATGGTATTTATTTTTAAAAAATGAAAAAACCTTCATTTTAGTAGTGCATGGGATCCCAATTTGTGAGTGACAACGACCACCAAAAAAACCTCCAGGTACCCATCCACCCCCATTTTTTTGCATTTTTTCATTTTTTATTGAAATTGAAAATAAAAGAATTGATTTTAGCTTTTTTTAAAACTTATTTGACGTTTTAAGAATTTTATTACCTATTATTGTAGAAATGAGGAATTGTAGAAATAGATGAAAAAATGCAATGAAACCTAAAGATATTGAATAGAAACAAAAAAATGAACCTTGAATTGTATTTTAGAAACAAAATTTAGCTTTTGAAACCTAAATTGTTCAATCAAACCAAAAAAAATGTATTTGAAAACCCTAATTGAAATGAAACAAAAAAAAATTGCATTTCAAAACCCTAAAAATTGAAATGAAATAGAAAATTGCATTTAGAAACCTTAATCAAGCTTTTTGAAATCCGAATTCAAATAAAAAATATTGAATTTTAAAACTCTATTTTGAAATCAAACAAAAAATTGCATTAAAAACCCTAATTTCTTAGAAATTGAAACCCTAAATTGAATTGAAATAATTTTTTTTTCTAAAACCCTAAATTAAAATCGAACAAATCATTTTGATTTTGAAAACCCTAATTTCGAGCTCAAGAAAATTCATTTGCATTGTATGGAGAAAACATTATGTTAAACTTTAGTTTCAATGTTAAATTATAATTAGATTAAAAAACAATGTATTAAATAATAGTTACAATTCATAAATTTTATCAATGTTTGTTTGCAAATTTAGTTAGCAAATTCGTATATCCAAGTGTACAATCAATTTCCAATTGTCACTTAATTATATAGTATTCAACATTCATTTCTATTTTATGTTTTGATCTCTCTTAGTCATGCCTTGTTTCCATTTCTTGTTTGCATGTGTTGTCTATTGTCTTTTGACAATCTTCACCCTCATTCTAGTCAATTACTCGTTAATTAGGCTTCTAGTTTAGTCTAAAATCTCAATTTTTGCACTAGTTACCTAGACACTAAAAGAATCTAAATATTTTTCTTTTCTTTCTTCTAGGTTCTTTCAATTCCAAACAATCAAAAAATAAAATACTTGATTCAACATTAACTAATTTTATATTATACATTTTATATCATAAAATTCATTTAAGTGGGAAATATTAATGAAAAAAATGTTAAATAAAATAATCTTATATTCAATTTAAAAAAAATCCAATTAAAATATACATCAAACTCAATCTTAATAATACATAATTATGTGTTTCTCTTATGGAAATAGTCAATATATTCATAAAATAAAATAAAAATCATAAACTAGGCACTAACTTGCAAGTCCATTATTCCAAGGGCCACCCAAACTTCACCCAAAGATCGCTAAACCCTAAACCCTGATCTCTAAAATCTAAACCCTTAACACTAAAGCATAAATTTTGTCTTAGGGCCTTAAAATGAAATTTGGTTGCCTTAGGCAACTCCACCAAATTTTATTCCCTTAAGCCATGTCATTTTTTCATAGGACCTTACTATAAAGATCCCCTTAAGCCATCCTATTACCCTAAACCCTAAACTCTAAACTCTAAACCCTAAACCCTAAAGACATCATTTTTTCCTAGGCCCTTAATGAAATTTGGTTGCCTTGGGCAACGTCACCAAATTTTATTCACTTGAGCCATGTCATTTTGTCCTAGGACCTCACTAGACATAGATGCCCTTAAGCCATCCTATCACCCTAAATTGTAAATTGATGTCTTAAGGGGTCCTAATATGACATTTCTCAAGGGGATCAAAGAAGTTCTCAAAATTTGGTGAAGTTCCCCAAGATAACCAAATTTAACAATAATAAGATTGTGCAAGATTATAATATGAATGAGATTTCATGATCTAGGTTGGTCAATTCAAACAAGAGATATCTCAATCAACTATTCCGCAAGAAAATGTTCTTCACTAACTTGCAAGTTCATTATATTCCAAGGGACACCAAAACTTCACCCTAAGTTCCGTAAACCCTAAACTCTAAACTCTAAAATCTAAACCCTAAAAACTAAAGCATTCATTTTATCCTAGGACCTTAAAATGAAATTTGGTTTCCTTAGGAAACTCCAAATTTTATTCCCTTAAGCCATGTAATTTTGTTGTAGGATCTTACTACATATATCCCCTTAAGCTATCCTATTACCCTAAACCTTAAACTCTAAAATCTAAACCCTAAACCCTAAAGTCATCATTTTTTCTTAGACTCTTAATGAAATTTGGTTGCCTTGGGAAACTTCACCAAATTTTATTCATTTGAGCCATGTCATTTTGTCCTAGGACATCACTAGACATTGATCCCCTTAAGCAATCCTATCACCCTAAATCGTAAATTGATTTCTTAAGGAGTCATAATATGACATTTCTTAAGGGGATCAAATAAGTTCTCAAAATTTGGTGAAGTTTCCCAAGGAAACCAAATTTAACAATAATAAGATCATGCAAGATTATAATATGAATGAGATAAATCATGATCTAGGTTGACCGATTTATGGTTTTGGGTGATAGGATGGCTTAAGGGGATCTATGTCTAGTAAGTTCATAGGACAAAATGACATGGCTCAAGTGAATACAATATGGTGAAGTTTCCTTAGACCTTAATGAAATTTGGTTACCTTGGGCATCTTCACCAAATTTTATTCACTTAAAAGCCATGTATTTTTGTACTAGGACCTTACTACACAGACCCCCTTAAGCCATCCTATTACCCTAAAACCTAAATCCTAAACTCTAAACCGTAAACCCTATAGCATTCATAAATTGTCCTATATTAATAGTTAATTGTATTTTCATTCAAGTAACATGCCTTAGACATAAATGAGGCTTACATATTTTACCATTTTTATTGAATTAGGCGATTTATATTGAATGGTTTAAGGGTATTTCCTAAACATGTATCTTACATTTTGAAATTACAAATCTAATAAAGGTTCACTCATATCTTAGAGATCACATAGATCAATTTAATAATATTCGCAATCCATCTCCACCACCTTCACCTCCGCCTCCACCTACTTTGGACCTTAGAACCCCCCAATTCTACCACCTGAAATCGATGGTGCTCATTTGCAAGCATGAATCAATTCCAATGTTAGAACCATCCAAGATCAAATCAACATTATTCAAAATGAAGAATGTGTCGCACCACCAGTGAGGATGATTGCATCTAGGACGCAAACCATTTAGGATGCAAACTGTTTTTTATGTTTTCAGGGCTATGGATGGGATCTTAGATGAGCATCAACAATGGCTAGAGGAGAGGATAAATTATGATTCTAAAAAGGAAAATGCAAAGAAATGAAGAGATGTAGTAGAGAGCCACAATAGTTTCTAAATTAAGACAATGATCTTAAATAGTTATGAATTTATGAATTTGGTAAACGATGGATATTTTGTGTGATGAATTTATAAATTTGGTTGGATAGATATTTTTAGTGACATGAATTTATGATTTTGGTTCTAGATGGATATTTTTAGTGATGTGAATTTATGATTTTGGTTCTAGATGGATATTTTTAGTGGCATGAATTTATGAATTTGATTGAATTTATGAACTTATAATGATGAATTTATAATAGTATATATATTTTATGACTATCTACTAGATCATGATTTCTCCTATTGGAAAATTGTAATATATATATGTGTGTGTGTGTGTGTGTGTGTGTGTGTGTGTGTGTGTGTGTGTGTGTGTGTTAGACATAAAATGAGCTTTTTGTGAATGTTTCAAGTTTATTTTTTATTATGTACACATGTATTAAAATTGCATATAGTTCTTAAATTTTGAAATTTGTATACATGTACATAGTTTAGTTTAATGATGTATGCGTGCAAATTATGCATCGTATTTTTTATTTTAAATGTATGTACATGTTAAATTTTGAATTTTGTATGCACATGCTCAATTTTAATCAATTTATATGTGCATTTCAATTTTATATGACCTTAATATATGCATGCACATCCTATTTAAACAAATTTGCATGTGTTTCAAATTTAACTATTTCTTATCATTTTTTAAGTTTGTATGTTAATTTTGTATAATTTAATGGAGGTTCACACTTATATCTCATATCATGGATGATTTTAACTTTGATGATATCATAAATCGACCACCTCAGCCACAACCACATCCACCTCCCCCTCCACCTAATATGCCACCTCCAACACTTGTCACATTTGATGAGGCTTGCTTGTAAGCACACATAAATGATTAGGTTGCATCCATACAAAATCAAATCAATGCTATGCAGAGTCAAGCATTGATTCCACCACATGTGAGATGTTTTGCATCTACAATGCAAAATATTGTGGATGCCATCAAGACCATTGATTTTGATCTAGATAGGCATTGACAAGACAAAGAATAGATGAGACAAGTTTATAATGCCGACGATTTCTCTTACAAAAAAATTTTAGACCTTAAAATAATGAAAGCCCACCTATCCCCCTACTTTCTTGACCTCATTACTTGACAACCCATTCCTCCCAACAAATCTAGAAGAGCCATGAGGTGGTGCATACATCCACAAATGAGTGCACATTTTTGGGATTCATGGTATATGTTTTTTGATAGTTCCCCACACACTAATTGGGAGTACCCATTGTATTTTTGGAGAAAATTTTATGTAGAGTTTGTTATGGGGAAAATCCCAATTATTTTTATTTTAAATCATTTCAAGGTGTTGGTGGTAGCATGCCACAATAGAGGTTAGGGGCAAGAGTTGATCCCAAATGCCCCATGCATGCACAACCTCTTGTTGCTGCTCTTGGTCCTCCCATTTTGGAACCTGGGCATCATCAAGTTGTGGTCTCGACATTAGGTTCCCTTACTACACTCACAAGGGACCTTGATCATCATGCTTCTATGATAACGGGTGGGGGGCATAGAGATGATGATGATGGAGGAGTGTTTTATGGAGGTAATCTGATTACCACTCCAGGAGTGTTGAGGCTCATCCCACATGTATGTACTAGTTACCATCAAGTATGCTATGGACCTAATCATGCCACACATAGTTCAAGTGGACATGGAGATTCTGGTGGTTCATCTAGTCGCATTAGTTCATTTGTAGAGCTTCTTATAGCAGACCATCACCCTAAGGACACTGTGACACAATTATAAATATGCATCTACATGTTCATTTTATAAGAATTTTGATGAATGTATATATCAAAGAAAAGTTTGCAATACATTTTAACATTGATCAATTTTTTTGGTGTACAAATGACACTAATGATGGGGTAATCATCCATTCCACGAGTACATACATTGACACCAATCCTACTCGGCAACCCTTATGGGGTATTTTGATTTCAATTTTTTAAATTATACATGAAATTATTTTTGACCTGAGTTTTAAATTTATAATTGAATCACATATATGTTTTAAAATTTTATGTTGGTTTAGGTGAGTCAATCGAATTCCATGTTGATTCCACTCGAGGGGTTGTCGATCACTCCTCCACTATCAGGCATCGTAGATTAGGGGCAAGTACATTTATATTGTAAATTTTTTAACTCACATTAGTATAGTTACACTTATGAATTTTGAATTCACTATATATGAAATGTGCATGTACACTTGTAAGTATTATAAGCATTAAATGTCTACATGTATGTCTAGGTTGATACCACAATGAGAATGGGAATTGGGAAAACATTAGATGTTGTGGTTGCTCTTGAGGCCTCTGATTTTTTGGTTGTTTAAAAAAATTTCTACACAAAATGTGCAAAATTGAATATATATATATATATATATATATATTATAACCTAATTCAAATATGCATGCTTTAATTTTGATCTTGTAGGACTTTGTTAGTGTGACTTTCAGCCCTGACCTAGATGTAGTTACACCTCTAGGAGGACATGCAGATCAAGCTCTAGATCAAATGGTAATTTAAATTTTTTATTAGATTTAAAGTCAATTATAAATTATATATTCTGAATATAACTTTAATTTTAAATTTTAAATTGAATATATATATATATATATATAATATGAGCTAATAAATGTTTTAAATTCTTTTTCTGTTTTAGCATGAGACACATCTTGTAGTTAAGCATGCACAAATAGGTCTTGGAGAAGAGGGTGCACAACCTCAAAATACAATACAATTAAAATATGATAAATTATAAATTAAATTAAATTAAATCATTTTTAATTGTAGATTTGTACATCTAATTTTAACTTTCTTTGTCTTGTTTATATAGATTGATTTAGAGAATTTAGAGGTTGCTTCAAGTGTACCAGAGCATCCAGACCCATATATGATGGTAATTTAATTTTATGATGAATTATAAATTAAATTGTCTTTAAATCATTTTTCATTGTCTTACATCTGATTTCATTTTTCTATTGTACAAAGTATTCTAGGTCATCTGCATAGTCTACATGGTGTGAAGAGGTCTCTTCATTATAGAGAAATACATGAGCTAGAAACATGATTTTATGGGTTATATTTGTTTATTTCATGGACTATATTTATGGTTTCTCATGTACTCTGTTGGACTTTATATTTCATGGATCAAGTACTTAGTTGGACTTTAGTTCATGGGCTGTACTTTGATGGACTTTATTTCATGTGCTTATTATTTATTGGTTTCATGCACTTAATATGTTATGTATAATTATGGAATTTATTATTGTTTGAAATTTTAATTTACATATGTACATTTATGCATTTTATATTCATAGTCAAGACATTAATATAGGACATTAATGTGAAATTAAATATAAATATGAAATTAATAGAATGTTTTAATATTTATACTTTACCAATTTAGTGATCTCGTACATGATATACATGATATGCACATTCAATAATTAGTGATAATTAGTCAATGAACTTATTCAATTCACGTCAATCAACAATTAGTCAATAAATCACAATTTATAAACAAAAGCAATCCATTTATATACCAAAAAGGATAAAATTTTAAGAAATAAACAATACCATACAAGATTAGAGAACAAAGCATTAATAAATTCTATAAATAATAGCATCCAACACTAATTTATAAGCTGTCAAAATAAATAATGACATCCAATTCTAATTTATAAGCTATCAAAACAAATAATGACATCCAATACTAATTTATAAGTTGTCAAAATAGATAATGGAATCCAATACTAATTTATAAGTTGTAAAAACAAATAATGGCATCAAATACTAATTTATAAGTTGTCAAAACAAATAATAGCATCCAACACTAATTATAGGGTGTCTTAAGGGGTCCTAATACAACGTCTTAAGGGGATCAAAGAAGAGTATAATTGAGTATAAATATTAAGTGATATTAATAAGTATTATAAGTTTTAGGGTGATTCATAATTACAAATTATATAATTAAGTCTAATATTTAGGATATGTGCTAATACGACACGTCTTAAGGGGATGTCTTAAGGGGTCCTAATATGATTTCTTAAGGGGATGTCTTAAGGAGTCATAATACAACGTCTTAAGGGGATGTCTTAAGGGGTTATAATGCAACATCTTAAGGGGATGTCTTAAGGGGTCATAATACAACTTCTTAAGGGGATGTCTTAAGGGGTATTAAGGGGATGTCTTAAGGGTTGATAATACAATGTCTTAAGGGGTCATAATACAATTTCTTAAGGGGATGTCTTTAAGGGGTCATAATACAACATTTGAAGGATATAATTGATTTAACAATAATGTATGCATGATATTTAGTGATTATACAATCAAATATAAAGTTTCAAAGTAGGAAAACATGCACATTCAACAAACAAAATATATAGAATATTGATTTTGATACATAGAAGTACATAGAGTACATAATTGTGTATGTACATTTATTTTTAATTTGTATAAAATGTTTAATTCTGTAAGTATGTATGTACATATATGTCATCTCAAAACAATGTTTACAAAATTTGGATATGCCATCTCAAGAATATCTCAAACTCATGCCTAGAATGTAGTAGGTCTTCACACCACCTGATATAAAAAAGGTAAAAGAAATATCAATGAAATCATCAAAACATACATAATTTAATTTATATAAAACTATCTATATGTACACAACTCAAGTACCTGCATTTAAAAGTATTCCACACATGTGTGTAGGTTGAATCCAGAGATCCTCTCCTTTTTGTTTCAAAGTATGAGATCAATGCAATGATGGCTTAAGGATACAAAAAGGGATAATAAATCAATTTTAACTATTAATGTACAAGCAATATCAATATATAATCGAAACATGTATTTAAATATAATTTAACTAATAATTACCTATTTTTACCAAGTATTTTATGTTGTCCAGGTTGAATCTGCATGGACTAGATCCTTTTTGTGATTATGGATTAAGGATCTATAAAAGGATAATTTAAATCAATTTCAACTAATAACACAATTTACCAATATCAAAACATGTATTTAATCTATTTAAAAGGACAATATAAAACTAAAGCTATATTTACTTGTATTTACTTACTCCATTGTACCATCTACATCCTATTTTTTTGCAATACATCTATGATTGTCTCATGCTCTTCCATAGAAATTGTCCATAGCACTTTATTTGTAGGTCTTCCATGATACCGATCTAGTTTTATATTTGTTGCCACCCACCACCAAATGTGAATAATGTATAATCTTTTTATGCATTTCATAATCTTCGAATGTAGGTAGACCATTCTTCCTTGCCAAGTACTTTCGTAGCCAAGTGCCAACAACCACCACTGATCCTATTGGAAAACATGAAATCCATCATCAAATAATTCCCAAAATTTCTTAAGGGGATCAAAGACCTATTCTAAAAAATTTCTTAAGGGGATGTCTTAAGGGGATTACTATACCTGTTAGATAATGATAGCCATCATCATCTTCTCAAGGTTCTATTAACCTATGTTTAGTCTCCATACTGTAACGAGCCAATAATTATTCTCAATGATCTTCATTCCCCTTAGCTGCAACAACAACATACACATGTCCTACAAATAAAAAAATGATTTAATAACCTGCACATATCCATATAAATAATTTAGTACTACAAAATAACTTAATTTTAAAGTGAAATAAATTGAATTAAATTACCTTCTTGTACAAGGTCTAAAACATGGTCATAGTATTTAGATGCAAACACTTGATCATTTTCTTCAATATTTCTTTATATTCATCATGTGCTTGTGCAGGTGTCAACGATCTTTGCTCCCACTGTGCAACCTATTTTGTATTTTCACATGCTTCCCAATCTCTTGAAATACAAAACTGGAAAAAACATGCAAGCTCGCTTTTCCATATAGTCCACGTGCTTGTTGCCAAACTCCTAAATGAATGTCATTTAGTAGATCCACTCATTGTCTCACAATCAGCTCTAGGTACAATGTTCTCTTCTTCAACCAACCAAAAGAATCAATGAACTGTAGAGTAATCACTCGAACCAGGTGCATATAATCTTGTATTACACCAATACACAATCCTACATGCATCTTTAAATTTTAATGCATCCTCAAATTTTAATTATTTTCTAGAAAGAATTCTTTTGATATAGGCACCAACTCCAGCATGTTCTCCTTTACCATGCTTAGCTTCAAAAAAATCCCATAAATGATGGACATTAAGTTCCTTGTGAACCCTACTTAACCAATAGAACATTTGAGCATTCTTGAATTGCTCCATACAATTATCTGACCATATGAGGTGTTCTTTCATCTAGATTCCTCTTTCTCTTAAATTTCTATAAAATATACTAAAACAATATTGAACAAACTCTGACCAGTGTAATTAGTTGTCACTCAAATAAAAATGATACTCCCTCAAAAATTTTCTATCATCCTCAGTGCTATCATCTGCATGTCTATAAACAATATGGACAAACATAGCTACTTGCACTAAATTATAATACTGTGATTGAATTTCCTCTTATGGAGCTAGAGCATAATTTTTCACAAAATCAACCACTAAAAGTATAATACCAATTGGAAATGTGTTTCTACATGCGTGAAATTTTCCATCACGCCATCAAGCATGTTGAGAGTGCATGACATATTTTTGTACAATTTTATTCTTAAATTCACTCATGAATGCATGCACACTAACTTTTTCTGTAACTAAATCACAACACTTTCCAATTTTTCCATCTTTTAAATAATAGTGAACATTCTTAAATCTTTTAACATCTACTAATTTTTGTCCAAAATAATTATCAACACTTTCATGCATACAAATTTTTAAGAATGAAATATTTCCATAGTCAATGCATTGTCTAGAAATATAAGAACCTAAATAAAACAATTTACCATTAGATCTTTCACAAAACAAACTTGAAATAAACTCTCTTATTGCTTCAAGTGGAATATTAATACCACATTCTTGTATAATCATGTTAGTATGCAAGGTACAATGTATATATCAAAAAACATCATAAAAATAATGAAATTGAACATGCATTTTACAATAACAAGATATTCATTGCTAATTAATTTTTACATACCATGGTTTAGATTTTTCAAAAGACCTTTGACTTATTTTAGTATTACCAGGTAACACTAAATCACCACAATTTTTTCTATAAAATTTAGTTGTGTTGTATCTAATAGGTTTTTTGGGTGAGGACCACGAAATTTGGACCCCACCCTTAATTTTAAAACATCTCTAGCATTAGATGAAACCCTAGTATTATCATGCTAATATTTTTTGATCAAATATTTAATTTCAACATTCAATTTCATATCAGACCTCAAGAGTTGACCACTGAAACTCCAACATTGGTTGATAGGATCATTTTCTATACTTTCTCTTCTTTTTTCCACTCTTAGCAATGTTTTAGGATGTATTTTTAAAACTTCACTAATATTGCTTACCATTCTTTTATTCAAAGTTTCTTTATTAACTATAACAGTTGTTATAGCTCTTCTTGCTACATTTTTATCTTTATATTGACTATTTTTCCCAATAGATTGAATGACATTAGCAACAATAGACATAAAATGTTTTAATGATTGATCTTTTCTTTTTGGTTTAACAAAAAAGCCTAACCTTTTCATTATTTTCCTCATTTTTTGCATTCTCATCAATTGCATCATTAGTTGACATTGAATTGAAATTTTTTTATGATAAAATAATTTGTTGTATATTCTATTTGCATGTGTTCTTATTTTCCTCCAAGAAATTTGACCAAGAAGATTATTGAAAACACCACTTTCAATTTTTAAAAAAGTATTTTCATTAAATTCAACATCACATTCTAGATTTGCATCTTCATTTTCATCAACAAAATGGTTTTCATTTTCATTTACATCAACAAAATGGTTTTTTTTTTTTCATTTTCAACAAAAGGATCATTCTCATTTTCATTTTCAAAAAATTCTATAAAAGTGTCATCTCTCTGAATATTATCAATGCCAAAATCATTAATTCCAACATCTTGAAAAACTTCTACATACCAATTTACCATTTCACTAACATGTGGATTTGAAGACACACCTAGATTTGTGCATATTGAAACATTCTCCATAGCATTGAAAGAGGGATTTGAAGACATAGTAGGACCTTCTTATATAATCATATTCTTCTCCAAATTGACTTCTTGAAAATTAGTTTCATCTACAACCATGGTCTCCTCAATGTTGTCATCTTCAATAGTTGTGGAATTGGATGCTCCCCCATCATGTTCATTGATTTAATTCTCATTCTTTTTTGTCTTTGTCTTTGTCTCTCTTCTTTTTTTCCTTCAATTTCTTCAGGATTCAATGTCTTCCTCCTCTTATTACGAGCTTTATCTCCCATGATTATAAAATTCTCAAGCACAAATGAATGTCAATAGTGAAATTCTTCAAAAACTTCAATCAAAATTGGAAGTTGAAGAACTATAAGGACAAAATTCTTCCTCTTGTGTTCCTCAAAAAAAGTAGAAAACTAGCACAATTCCACCTTAAAAACTATTTTCTTCATGCCTCCTTTGAAAAAATCAATCCATATTGCAAGTTGAAGACCTTTTGTTCCTCCAAACAAGTACAAAAGTAACACAATTCCACTTCAAAAATGGTTTACATGATGCCTCCTTTGAAAAAATTAATGAAAAATGCACGTTCACCACTTGTAAAGACAATAGTTGATGAAAAATAGCCCAATTTTACTACTCTCGGCTGTACATGTGAAGTTGTAGACTTCACAGTAAATTTAAATAAAATGCTTAAAAACAAACAGGATCCTGTTTATAGAACGAGATCCTAATTATTAGCAAAAGAGATCCTGTTTATTAACAAACAGGATCTCATTTTATAATCAGGATCTCGTTCCCAATATTAAATGTGGGGACTATTGAAAAAGTTACGGGATCCCATTTATAAAGTGGAATCCCATTTCCTTGTCAATGGTCACGACATTTAATATTGGGAAATGGGATCCCACTTTACAAAACGAGATCCTATTTCTAAAAAAATGAAATTGGATTTTCTTTGTGGTCGGGTTTCTGCCTTGTATTTTGGTTCAGGAAAAGCAATGGGAATTTGAATCTAGGCCTTCAACCTGGTTTGACCTACAAGTTGAAGGTCCTAACAATGTTAGAGAAAAATACCAAGTTTGGACATATGGCTGATGACTTTTTTTGCAATCTTTTTTTACGAAATTAAAACCCATTTTAGATGAGACAATACAGATTCGAAATATGTAATTTTTTTTCACAATATGATTATTTTTTTCTATTTTTTAATTAATTTTTTATGAAACTGGTCCATAAACTTTAAATATTAGGGTTTTTTACTATTTTAATAACTTTTGATCAACATAACATTTTGAAAAACGGATTGCACAAGAAAAAACTTTAGACAATTTTTTTCAATTTAAAAAAAAATCAAAAAATGATAAGTTTAGGTCATCTTATGCATGTCGTACACAACAATTTTTCAAAATGACAAATATGCCTAATAAATTTTTTTTAAAAAAAATTCAATAAAAAATTACACAAAAATATCAAAAACAAACTTTAGCGTGTCACAAATATTTTCCCAAAAGGATTTAGAAAAATACGATAATTTAGGTCAAAATATGGATGCATACACGTGCATGGTATGGTAAAAAAAGTGACTTTTAAACATTATTTTTTAGAAACGCCTATTGAAACTCATGTTGTACAATTTGGGTATTGAAATAAATTACATATTTGAAAATTAGGCGCTAAGTACTACATTTTATGATTAGTGAATTTTTTGAAGATTTCATCTCTAAGTGCTTCAAATTTTAAGGTCAAATGTGTCAAATTCTGAAAATTAGGGAAAACACTTTTTGGCCAACAAGTGGACTCAACTTCTTGCCAACACCTGAAAAAAAATCTCTCTTTCCTTAATTTGGGAATGAATTAAGAAAATGGACCTAATAGTGCCTTATTTAGGGTGTTGTAAAGTGTATCTTTACACTTTCACACTAATCTAGGACTTTATTAATTAATTGAGGTTAATGGGTATGTGCAGGATCATGATGGGCCAAAAAGTGGCAATATGATGGGTATGTGGCTAGCGACTTTTTTTAACCCAAAATTGATGAAACAAAATGGGTTTTTAAAGGAGATTCTCAGATTTCCACCAATATAAATTATGCTTTACTTTGAATTTAATAAGTAATTATTATTTATTTTCTATTCAAATTACAACTAGAGTCCTGATTGATAGACTAATTGAAAAACATTTATAGTTTTCAAATGATATCACATTTTTTGAATCTAAAATATGTGTCACATTCTATGCTTCACATACTATAGGATTAAAAAAATAAAAATTGAATTTCATGAAGTTTTGACCAAGTTTTAAGGTGGTCAAACATACACGTTTTTAATATTTTTTAAAAGTTGTAAAAAAAAAATTATAGTTAATTATTTACTTGGAGAAAAATTACAAAAAAATATGCATCATATCAGGACATGAGTCCTCTACTTATATTTAAAATATTATAGAAAAATATTATCATTTTATTGTGGTTAGGGTGGTCAGACAGACACCTACTTATTTTTTCCCTGAAATTTAAGTACTATTGCATTGAAATTTCAATTTTTCACTAAATAGATTTCTTTTTTTTAAACAAACCTAATAGTTTACAAACTACATTCGATTTTCTACAGATTCTATTTGCACATATTTTTGAAATAATATAGATAACTTATTCAAATTTTTACGCCAAGTTGCTTAACTCTGATTTTTTTTTTTGCCACTTAAGGGCCTCTTTTTTCCATGATGATCCTACACATACCCTAATTGTCCCCTAAAATTCAAATACAAGCCTAATTTATTGCAATTTTCGAAGGGAGAAAATCCAACAATATTAAATGAAATTACACAACACTTAATTTTGCAAGGAATGTGTCCTAGGCTAGTGACCTAGGACCCATTCACCACTTAGCAAATGGGTCCCCACTAGGTCGTATGACCCTCTTTTGGTATATTGTGTCAAAACCCTCGAAGTGTGTCCTAGTTATGTATGCTAGGAGATATTCAACCTATGGTGAATGGGTCCTCAATAACTTAAGAAACCTCATTGGGATGTGTTTTTGGTAGTATTTTAATAATTTCAATCCTAGATCTGATGTCAGGTTTTGTTATTTGAATTTCAAGATTTAATCTTAATTATAAATATAAAGCTATTTCACCTAGTTTCACCTAAGAATTTTTATGCAAGCATCCTAAGAGTTCACAAGAGCATTATAGAGCATTCAAGAACATTTCTAAGGCATTCTAGTGAATATTATTGAAGTTTATTACAACAATCAAAGATCTATTTCATCATGTCAAAGTTATGCATGTTGTTGAGCTAAGATATGTTGATATAGCATTGAGGATCCAATTTTGAAAGCATATTCAAGGCATTGTGTAATACCCCTCATGTTGCTGATACTCTTTGATATTCTTATGTGTTGGTTTGGTACTTGGTTTGTGACGGTGATTAGTTCACTAACTTGGTTGTGTGTGGATTCATAGTTTTGTTGGTTTGCTACACTTGACATTACTTATGATGTTTGATGGTCTACATTATGTGGTGGTTATATTATTTGGTTATGCTATTGTTTCATTGATACATTTTAACTCAAATTTTGACGAAAGTTCATTAGAATTTTGACAAAATTTCGTTAGAATTATTTCGCCACTTTTTCGATGAACTTTGAAACATCGAAATTCTGACCTAGCCGACGATGTTGGGTTAGAATTTCGACATTTCAAAGTTCATTGAAAAATCGACGAAATAATTCTGACGAAATTTCATTGAAATTTTGATGAACTTTCATCAAAATTTGAGTCAAAATGTATCAGTGTTTTCTTTAATATTATATGTGGTGATGTTGTGATTCTTTGTTGCTATGGTTTTTGATGTATTTGCTAGTGAGTCTTGGTGAAAGGATGGAGTAGCATCACTTGCTTACGAGTGCCCTACTACCCCATGATTACCTTTCATGGTGTGTCTGCAATGGATATTTACATGCTACTTGATGTTTATTTATATTTAGGATGCAGGTACAGGGCTTCGACTCCACCTGCTTGACAGGTCTGAGTGTGTCTCATAAACCCAATGGGTATGATGTTGAAAAGGGAGTTGATAAGGAAGAATTCTCATCCCAAGTTTGTCACCTCATTGTGAGTCTTTCGGTGTCATGGTCTTGACCTTGTTCTTGTCTTTGTATTGTTTGGTGGTTGAATTATTATTTTTATTTGTGGTTAGTTGTTATTTAATTTATCATTATTTTATAGGAGATTAATTAATGTTATTTTTTTGATATGATTAATTGTATGTAATTGTAATTTAGTTAAATGTTGGAATTAAAATATTGTAAATTAAAAGTTATTTAATTAATTAAAATGTATAAAGTAATTAATTTAAATAAATAATGTTTTATGATAATTGTCAACTGTCTTTTTCAAAATATTAATATTAGAAAATTTAAGGATAATATCATGTGAGGATAAATGTGAAATTAATGAAGTTTTAGCTTTTAAAGCAATAAAAAGAACCAATAGATGGGTTGAATTTTTTTTTAAAAAGAAAAAAAATAAAAGATCTTTATTTTTTTTTCCTTATTTTATTGTGAAAAAAGAGAAGTTTCTACACACACAAAGGAATGGTTTTTTGGTTGTGTCTGGAAAAGAAAAAGATAGTTTTTTTGTGCTTCTCTGTAAAAAAAATTGTTCTTGGAAGAAATAGATTATTGATCTAGAAGTTAGTTAAAAGAAGAAATTGGAGAAGAAACTATAGAGGATATCTGTTTTCAAAAGAGGAAGAAAGGCTGCCGTGCTAGTGGATTTGACATCAAACAAAGGACTCCAGGTTTTTTTAATATATATTTATTGTTTTAGTTTATTAATTCATTTGTTCTGTAAGGGAAATGAAAATCATGTTTTCCATATTCAAAAATTAATATCTATGTTTTGAAAAAAAGGGTTTTGTTGTTGAAAAATTGCTTCTGTTAAACCTTTAAATCTTTTGTAGAAAACTATTATGAAACATTCTGAATTCTCTTCAACAAATCCAGTTGTTAAATTCTTGTTTTGAAATAAAAATCAATTTATTATGGAATTAAAATTGTGTGCTCAAATTTATTTTGTCCCTGAGAAAGAACTAGATTGTTATCATATTATTTATTTTATATTTATGGGAATATATATATATATATATACCTATATATATATGAAAAATAAATAAATAAATATATATATTATACATTTCGGGTTCCGTGCTCTTGTTTTGGGTGAAAGAAATAAAATTATGTATATTATGGGGGGGAGTGGTCGACTCTCCCCATACCACCCCCGACCCTTGGTGGTATTGTGCGTAGGCCACAAGCTGCACATAGTAGCGATGGGTGCTGGGTGTAGCCATGTGGGTTGTGGCCTCCCCATAGGGAGGTACACAGTACATGATGCATGGGGGTTTGTTCTTAAAGGAAAATGTTTTGAATTTGATTTTTTATTTTATTTCCATTTTTATTTAATTCGATTTTTATGTTAAATATAGTATATATATATATATACCTACTGTTGTAAATTATAGAGATGCAAATGGGAATTTTTTATGATATGAATTAAATGCATAATTTTTAATATATGTTTTATTATACTATATATACGTATATATGTATATATGTATATATGCATAAAAGCGTATATATATATATATATATATATATATAAAGATGGTTATTTATGTTGAGATTATGGAATAATTAAATAAATTTACAACACTATAGTTTAATCGAGTAAATTAGAAATAAACTATGTGATTTAAATTAAGTTGAATATTCTTGAGTAAATTAATTAATTTATTTCTTGGTGAAATTATTGTGTATCAAAATGTGCTATATAGCTTTGTTTTACGTAATTGGGTACTCTCAAGATTATTTGTTGAATAAATTATGGTTTTCTCTTAGTTGGAATTATGTCATGTGGGAAAGCCCTTGAGTTAGTTTATCCTTCTGTAGGAGCCTAAGTTGTTAGAGACTTCTAGAGGCGGGGAAATGATGTTTTATATTTGATCTTTTAATTTGATATTTGTACCCATTTTGGATATAGTTGTGACTTTATTCTACACATGGGTTGTACCATTTTTATGAGTGTTGTTTCATATGATTTTGGTGAGATAGTTTTTTTCTCGCGGATGTTCCATTTGTGGTTCAGTGTTCTTGCTGGTACAACTCCTTGTTATTAGACTTTATGTTTTGGGTTTCTAGGGAGAGTGGCTCTATGTGGGTTCCAATGCACAAAGGGGATGTTAGGATAACCCACATTAGAGTTAGAGTACTAAGTGATAACCTAATTAATTAACTAGGGGGTGGGTAGTAAAATATTAATAAGATAATTATGGATTCCTTGTTCACTTGTTAGGGCTTTCATAGACTAAAGGTGGGCTGAGAAGGCCATGGTTGGAAAGGTTGTTGCCTCGTCTTCATGAGAGGTTAATGATTCCACATGATTCACCCTATGGAGTGGGGCCTTGAGATAGACAGTCAAGATAGCCATAGATGGATGCGACACCTTGTGATAGGTTGTTTGGATAATCCATGTAAGGCCATGCGATGAAACTCTCCTCTAGCATTCCCGTTGAGTTGTTTTAATTGAAATCCTCTAGATGTGGTCTATTGTTATGTTTTGGTGATTTATGGTTGTTATGATTTGTGAATGATTTTTTTGATATTATATTTCCTTTTGTGGTCCCTTGCTTTTCTTGTCTAGAGTTAGTCTTGCATGACTATTTGGATGTGCTTGGTCGAGGATCCTTCCTTATTTACTCCCAACATGGTGGTGGTTGGGTAGAACATGCTACGCAGCTCGTTGGGTCCCCTTGGATGTAGTTGTACCATTCAGTGTAGAGTTTTGTTGATACAGTTTGGTCTAGAGTTCATATGATATCAGATATATATTTGTACTCCAAATGTATTTTATGTATTGATGTATCACTCCCAAGTGCGTTTGGAAGACTTATAAAGTAATTTTTTATGTGTTCATTGAGATGTACTATCAGACTGTTGTAATGTACTATCATACCATGTAAATCATTCTTGAACCACTATGTGTTAATACTGTTAATGTTATGTTGTATATGTCGAAATATGTACTTAATATCTCCATGATTAATTTATTGTATTTGTATGTATGGTTTTATATGGATTATTCTTATCATTTTGGTTGTCATTAATGAATGGTTTGAATTATGATATGTGAATGAATGGATACATAATTGGTAATTTAATGTTCGCATGTTAACTTTGTTATGGGATATTTTAGGTAATGTCACCTCATGTATCCCAAGGGACTTTGATGTGCAACTTGAAACACTGGTTATGTTGGAAAACTTAAAGTGTATTCCTTATGTTTTTAACTTTTTTTGTTGTTGTGTTCTTAGTTGTTCCTTCGGGGTTTGCACGATGGGGCATTACAACTTCGTATCAGAGCCAAGCTTTCTAATGCTGGGTTCTCTGGGTAGTTTGTGTCCATTAGGAAACCTTTGTGTTAACTTTTGATCTTACATAACCCTAATTGTTGTGGAAGATCATGCCTTGAGGTAGAGGTCATGGCCGAGGAAGAGGCCGAGGTGGTGGTCATGGAGCCAACTGCCAAAGTCCATCACCACCAAGTTCCCATGGTTTAGAGCATGAGGAATGATAGAGTCCTCAAAATAATATGTTAGGTGGTGGTTAGAACCTAGAACAACCTGGTTTAGATGGATAGTTGCAACACCTTCTTCAGGAGATTCTTGATCTATTGGGACCTAGGCTAGAGAAGGAGTAGTGAGTCAAGAGAGAAAGGGAAAGGTCGTCGAGGTAGAGGGAAGTAATGGCAGATCAAGATGCAGTGCTAGATGGCCATATGAGAGACTTGATGAGAGCACACCCACCTACATTCGATGGTTTTGGAGAAGGTTTGGAAGCAGAAACATGGTTAATAAATTTGGATCGATGCTTCATGATGCACCCCTATGGTAGCAATACCAAAGCTCATTTCCCAGTCATGCATCTGCGAGGCTTCGTATCCACTTGGTGGTAGTTGGAAGAAAAAAAGTTACATCTGGATATCAACATGGTCACATGGGATCTATTTCTAGACAGGTTTAGGGCTTGCTTCCTTTTAGATCATTGGAGGCAATGCAGGGTAGATGAGTTTCATGACTTTAAGCAAATGTCAATGTTTGTAGAACAATATGAACGATGATTCTATGAATTGAAGCAATCTACAAGAATTAGCCATTATGAGGGGATGCTATTTCAATATTTTGTGTACCTGGATTAAACACCTAAATCAGTGGTGGAGTTAGAGTCTTTGAGCCGATCTTGACAATGGAGGTACCAGTTGAGAAGGCTCGGCTAGTAGAATAAAATTTGGCAATGGCATTGGGAGGACACATAGGAGTTCAGATCGACAGTGTTCTAGCATTAGATTTTGGTTCTAGAGGTGGTCAACCTCAAGCTATAGGGTCTTCTAGGAATTTTCAGGCACCCTCTAAGGGTGGTCCACAATAGCAGTAATAGTCATAGCCCAAATAGAACAAATCATAGTCTCAACAAGGGGATAGATCTCAGAATAGGAAGAACCGAAGCTGGCAGTGAAACAAATCAGATCATTTTGTGTAGCCTGCACAAAGCACACAATCAAAACCTTCACGAGGTAGTTTTTAGTAGTCGAGTGCACTGTCTGGTGTAAGAGGATTTGGGTGAGGCACATTCTATTTCTCATGTGGGCAGTAGAGACATATTTCCAAACAGTGTCCACAAAGGAGTACTTTAGGTTTTAGCCAAAAACCAGCTGCTTCTGAGCCGATAATGGGCGATGCTGGTAGAGCACATCAGGTGTTTGTGGTATTGGACAATCATCAAGAAGAATATCAAGGCACTATGATCAAGACATTAGGTGTGTTGCATGGTACTAGTATTTCCATACTCTTTGATTCTGGTGCATCAGACTCTTTTATATCTCCTTTAGTAGTAGAGCGATGTAGATTGGTGGCATCTAGGCAAGGTGTAAAATGGCAAGTTGAATTGGCCTCAAGTTCAAAGGTTGTAGTTGAGAAGCTTGTTTAGGGTTGTAGTCTAGATATAGGGGTATTGAAAAACTAAGGTGGATCTTCAGATCCTACCTCTTGGATCGTATGATGTCATCTTGGGAATGGATTGGTTGAGTGAAAACCATGCCATGATAGACTGTCGTCGTAAAGCAGTGTGGTGTGTTGATGATTTCAGAAAGGAGGTGGAGATCATGGGTATTTAGAGGCCCATTTCATTGCGAATGATCTCTGTCATGCAACTAAAAAAGTTTTTTTTGTAGGGTTGTCAACTTTTTGAAGCAGTAGTGAGTGATCTAGAGTCAAAGGATAGTCGAGGGGTGTCATTGGATGATTACCCTCTCCTTAAGGGGCTTTCTAATGTTTTTCCAAGTGAGATACCAGGTATGTCACCAAAATAGGATATAGATTTTAGGATTGATTTGGTACCTGGAGTTGAGCCTATATTTCAAGCTTCGTACCAGATGATGACACAGTAGATTCAAGAACTTTGTCTATAATTGGAGGAACTATTGGCTAAGGGGTTTATCTTCCCAAGTGTTTCCCCTTGGGGAGCACCTATAATTTTTGTAAAGAAGAAACATGGTTCTGTTCATCTATATATTGATTACATGCAATTGAAAAAAGTAACGGTGAAGAACTGATATCCCCTGCCCAGTATTGATGATCGTTCGATCAAATAAAAGGGGAAAAGGTATTTTCTAAGATTGATCTCAAATAAAGATATCACCAGTTGTGGATTACAAAACCAAATATTCATAAAACAACATTTCACACTCGATATAGTCATTATGAGTTCACTGTGATGTTGTTTGGGTTGAAAAATGGACCTTTAGTATTCACGAGCTTAATGAATGGGGTGTTCTGAATGTATTTGGATAGGTTTTTCCTTGTGTTTCTCAACAATATTCTGATTTACTTTAGGTCTATGGAGGAAAATGAGGAACATCTAGATAGGTGCTACAGTGCTTAAGAGACAATTAGTTGTATCCCAACTTGGAAAAGTGTGAATTCTAAAAGACTAAAGTTCAATATTTGGGCCATGTCATTTTAGGTGAGGGAATTTCCATTGATCCTACAAATATTTAGGCCATTGTGGATTGGCCTGTACCCTCAAATGTCTCATAAATTCACAATTTCATGGGACTAGCAGGCTATTATTGGTAGTTTTTCCAAGGCTATTCTAGGATTACGTATCCCATCACCTCTCTCTAGAGGAAGGGGAAATTTTTTTTTTGGTCAAATCAATGTCAGTTAGCATTCCACACTTTTAAGGAAAAATTGACCAATGCACCAATTTTTGCAGTACCGGATCCTATGGGGGAATTTGTAGTATGTGTCATTTTAATGCAAGAAGAGTGAGTGCTTGCATATGAATCCCGTAGACTTAAGGATCATGAATTGAACTACCCCACACATGATCTTGAGTTGGATGATGTGGTTCATGCTCTGGTAAGATGGAGACATTTCCTTTTAGGACATCGGTTTGAGTTGCATATGGATCAACGTAGTCTACAATACATCTTCACGCAGCCGAACTTGAATGGAAGACAGAGAAGGTGGATGGAATTCTTCTGCAAATACAATTTTGAAGTAAAGTATATCCAAGGAAAAGAGAGTGTGGTGGAAGATGCTTTGAGCTGGCGTAGACATGAGATTTCTGCAGTAGCTCTCGAGGTTGATTTGAGGACTCAGATCCTCACTACTCTCTCCTTAGACAATTGGTATCAAGAGGTGAAATATGAAATCAAGTCAGGCTGAACTTTGGAAGAAAAATTTGTTGGATACTCATTGGATTTTGATGGTGTCTTGCGCTATGTGGGCCAAATGTATGTACCTCCTATAGAGGGTCTTCACACCCTAATCTTGACTGAAGCCCATTGGGTACCTAATTCAGCACATATTGGAGTTACGAAAATGTATGCGGATCTACGCTCACTATATTTTTGGGTAGGATTGAAGCATGATATCGCCAATTCTGTGGCTATATGTCTAGAATGTTAGAGGGTTAAGTTTGTGCATCATCATTCGACAAGTTTTTTGTAGCCTCATCTTGTTCTAGAATGGAAGTGGAACACTATCTCTATGGATTTCATTGTCGGCTTGCCTATGTCTTCCACGCGACATGACGCTATCATGGTCATTGTGGACAGATTGACCAAGGTAGCCCATTTCTCTCCTATCCAATCTTCTTATATTGCTTCTTTGGTAGCTAAGGTGTTCACGGAAGACATTGTTTGATTGCATGGGATACCATGAAGAATCATTTCTGATAGAGATCCAATATTCACATCTATGCTATGGACATCTTTGTAGTGGTCCTTAGGAACTCAATTGAACTTTAGTTATGCCTACCATTAAAAGAAAGATGGTCAAACTGAGAGAGTCAATTGGGTGCTCGAGGATATGCTCTGTATGTATTTCATGGACCAACAATCACATTGGGAAGACTATTTGTACTTGGTTGATTTTTCCTACAACAATGGTTACCATAGTTCAATCGACATGGCTCCTTTTCAGGATTTATACAGTTGTCCTTGTCGTACACCTTTGAGATAGGATTAGTTAGAGGATAAGGTTCTCCTTAGACCCAAAATGCTTTGAGATATGGAACAATAGGTAGCTCACATCTGAGAGCATCTTGTAGTAGCTCGGGATAGGTAGAAGAAGTATGTTGATGCACATAGAGTTGATCAGTAGTTTGTAGTTGGTGATCAGGTCTTTCTTCGAGTACGTTCACAAAAGAGCCCTATTCATTATGGAAAAATTTCTAAGCTTGTACCCCACTTCGTAGGGCCATTTGAGGTGTTAGAAATAATTTTTCCTATTGCCTACCACCTAGCCTTGCCACCCAATCTGTTACAAATTCACAATGTTTTTCATGTTTCAGTCCTTAGACCATATTTTCCTAATGTTACTCATGTACTTGATTGGAATTATTTATAGGTCGAGGATAGGAAACTAGCTCTCGAGCTCGTTGTCATGCTACAACATCAAAAACTCGTCCTCAGGGGAAAATATATTGAACAGGTGCAGGTTCAGTGGGACTCGAATGATGAGACTTTGGCAACATGGGAGGATGTATCGCATATTAGAGAGGCATACCCATATTTATTTACTGGCTTCCAAGAGTAAGCCATGTTCTAGGGGGGGATGTAATACCCCTCATGTTATTGATACTCTTTGACACTCTTATGTGTTGGTTTGGTACTTGGTTTGTGACAGTGATTAGTTCACGGCCTTGGTTGTGTGTGGATTCATAGTTTGGTTGGTTTGCTACACTTGACATTACTTATGATGTTTGATGATACATTATGTGGTGGTTATATTATTTGGTTATCCTATTGTTTTCTTTAATATTATATGTGGTGATCTTGTGATTCTATGTTGCTATGGTTTTTGATCTATTTGCTAGTGAGTCTTGGTGAAAGGAAGGAGTAGCATCACTCACTTGTGAGTGCCCTGCTACCCCGCAATTACCTTTCATGGTGTGTTTGCAATGTAGATTTACATGCTACTTAACATTTTTTTATATGTAGGATGCAGGTACAAGGCATCGACTCCACCTACTTGACAGGTCTAAGCATGTCCCATAAACCCAACGGGTATGATGTTGAAAAGGGAGTTGATAAGGAAGAATCCCCATCCCAATTTCGTCACCTCGTTGTGAGTCTTTCAGTGTTGTGGTCTTTACCTTGTCCTTGTCTTTGTATTTTTTGGTGGTTGAATTATTTATTTTATTTGTGGTTAGCTGTTATTTAATTTATCATTAATTTATATGAGATTAATTAATGTTATTTTGTTGATATGATTAATCGTATGTAATTGTAATTTATTTAAATGTTGCATTTAAAATATTGTAAATTAAACTTATTTAATTAATTAAAAGGTATAAAGTAATTAATTTAAATAAATAATTCTTTATGATAATTGTGAATTGTCTTTTTCAAAATATTAATATTAGAATTTTATTTTTTTTAAAAGAGGGGTAAAAAATTTATTCAATCAAAACAAAATTACAAGGCAAAAGCTAGAAGCCCACCAAGGAAAGACCACCACAAGAAGCACCAAAAACAACCTTACAAATTCATGTGTTCCACTAATAACCTCTCCAGGGTCTCAAGGTAATCAGAAGGTAAGACATCCCTTCCACTAATATCCCAACCATCCACATTCTCAGACGCCCACTTCGCCAAACAATCAGCCACTCTGTTCCATTCTCTAGGGATATGACAAAAGGAGACAAAATCCAAGGAACTGCATAGACTCAGAATCTGTCTTACCACAGAGGCTAATTTCCAACTAACATCACCCAACCTCTGGTTGTTCAACATATCCACCACAATCTGAGAATCAGACTCGCAAATGATCCTCCTCCAACCTAAAGAGCATCCACGCTCAACAACAATCAAAATAGAAAGTGCCTCCATCAGATTATTAGAGTGCTGACCTTTGTAAATAGAAAAGAAAAACACTTCACCACCATCATTACCTCTACCAATACCCCCAACACCAGCATGACCAGGATTCCCATGAGAAGAACCATCAGTATTAATCTTAAGGACCCCCACCGGGGGAGGCGACCAACACCCATCACGACAAACACATTGCCTAACATGACGGGGTCTTCTTCCCACAATGCTTCCCCTTCTACTATCCTCCAAGTTCAAATTCCGCAAGATAGCAAGATCACCAGGATCAATATTTTCAGACATATCACACTTAGCAGAAATAGTCTCCTGAAGCCTACTAATTATCTTCTTCCATAGCTGAAAACTCCCTAAATTGGAGCCACCAAAGACTCTACGGTTCCTCTCCAACCAAAGGTTCCAGAGGATAAAAACAGGCCCAACAGACCAGGCCACCTACAAGAAAGGAGTCTTCGCTGGAGGCCTGCCCAAACTCTCCCAGAATTCAATTAGGGAAGAAGCATGTATACAACCATGATGCCAAGCCTCCCACCATCTATGCCATATCTCTCTAGAAAAATGGCAAAGAAAGAACAAGTGGGAGGTACATTCCTCACTATGCGAACAAAGGAAGCAAATAGAAGGACCCTGGAAACCTCGTTTGCGAAGATTTTCCCAAGTGAGGCACTTCTTCTGAGCAACCAACCATAAGAAGAAATTGCATTTGGGCCAAGAAAAGTTGTCCCAAACCTTCTTCCACTAATGCACCTCCGCGGGACCATATAAGTTCTTATCTAGCATAGCATAGCCTTGGGCCACAGTAAATTTACCATTTGGACTAGGACTCCAGCCAACATGTCCCTCTCATTAAGGGAGCTGAAGAGCCTACCCTCCAAAATTCTAGTAAGGTCAACACGATCCTCATCAGAACTCCCCAAGGGCCACTCCTGCGGGTCCTTCCAACAAGCCACCACCACCTGACCAATACACTTGACAGATTTAAAATGCTCCACCTTTATCCAACCAGCCTCAGAAAAAATATGGCAAAGAGGCTGAAGCTGGGGGAAGCTATAAAGAATAGGAGGGTGGCCATCCGAAGAGTCCTGCCAAAACAAAGCATCAGAGCCTCTACCACAGATCCAGAAGAGACCCTCCTTAATCAACTGAGCTCCCTTCTTAAGGGTATCCCAAATACAAGAACCTTTACCCAACAAATCAAGCCATGGCACATCAAGGCTATCAACACCAGGAAGATACTTGTGGGAAAGAATCTTGGCCCAATCCTAATCCTGATGGTTGCACCACCTCTAGTAAAGCTTGGCAGCCAAGGCAGTGATAGCAAGAGCCATAGACCTAAGACCAAGGCCCCCGGCATGCTTCGGCCTACAAACAGACTCCCACTTGACTAAACTCCACTTTGAGTAAAGAAGGCTACCAAACCAAATAAATTTCTGAGACAGAGCATCAAATTCCCTCACAAAGGTGGAAGGGGGAACTTGCACACAACACTTATAAATGGGGAGGGCCTGCACCACAGTCTTTAGAAGAACCACTCTCCCAACATAAGATAACCATCTGTAAGTCCAATGACTAACCTTACTCTGAAATTTATCCAAAATCCCCTGCCAGTAATCTCTATGCTAAGATCCCAAAGCCAAAGGGATCCCCAGGTACATCAAGGGAAGAGAACCAATCTGAAATCGAAGGATCCTAGCAATCTTGCTTTGAATAAGTTGAGGGGTATTAAAGAAATAAATGGAGGACTTGTCATCATTGATACACTGACCTGAAGCCTTCAAATAGATGTCTAAGGCTCTCCTGAAGTTCACTGCCTCACGAATTCTAGCCATGCCCATCAACCCAGTATCATCCATAAATTGAAGATGAGAGTAGGAAGGAAGATAATTGTTCCAGCTCCAACCTTGGATAAAAGCCTGCCTCGCCTGAGACTTAATAAATATTCCAAGGCCCTCCGCCATGAGAATGAATAAATAAGGAGATAAAGGGTCCCCTTGCCGGAGACCCCGAGAAGCACTAAACAAGTCAGAAGGTTCCCCATTAATGAGAATAGAGAAGAAGGATGAGGTCACACAACTAAGAACCCAATTAACCCACTCCTCATTGGAGCCAAAAGTCAAGAGAATTTTTTGCAAGATCTCCCAGCTCACCCAATCATAAGCTTTAGCCATGTCAAGTTTAATGAACATAGCCCTCTCCTTAGAATGAGCCATAGAATGAATAGCTTCCATTGCTATCACAACACCATCCAAAATTTGTCTTCCTTCAACAAAACCCCCCATGCTCAGTGGAGATCAAAGTACCGAGGAGTGGTTTGAGTCTCTCCGCAATCAATTTAGTGATGATCTTGTACACAACATTACATAACACAATAGGCCTGAAATGAGCCAACTGATTAGCCCCCTCCCTCTTAGGTATGAGAGCCAAGAAAGTAGAATTCATGGAATTGAGCATCTGTTTGTTCCTATGTGATTCCTGAACCACCTCGAGGAGATCAAACTTTATTATTTCCAAAAACTCTTGAAAGAACTCAATCGGAAACCCATCCAGGCTAGGAGCCTTACCTTTTTTCATATTAAACACCACTTTCTCTAGCTCAGGTAACACAATAGGACATAAGAGAGCTCCATTCATCTCAGCAGAGACTAGGTGGGGAATACAATCCAAGATGGCCCTCTCCTTAGCCCCAGCAGCAAGAGCCTCCCTAGAAAAAAGGTTTGAAAAGTAATTGACCGCTTCCCTGGAAATATCAGCATTGGAGGAGAGATGAGCCCCTTCAAGTGAAACAAGAGAGGAGATAGAACAACCCTGCCTCCGAGCCTTAACCGAGTTATGAAAGAAAGCAGTGTTCCTATCCCCCTCCTGAAGCCAATCAACACGAGATTTCTACTTCCAGAAGATCTCCTCCCGAAGCTCCCACTCTTCTAATCCCTTGAGAGCGAAGGACTCAGCTTTACTTAGATCTGAGGTCAACCCTTGGTCCCGAATCTAACGAGTGATGATATTAATATTAGAAAATTTAAGGATAATATCATGTGAGGATAAATGTGAAATTAATGAATTTTTAATTAAAATTTTTGAGATAAGTGTGAGCTTTTAAAGCAATAAAAAGAACCAATGGATGGGTTGGATTTTTTTTTTTTAAAAGAAAGAAGATCTTTATTTATTTTTCCTTATTTTATTGTGAAATAAGAGAAGTTTTTATGCACATAGAGGAATAGTTTTTTAGTTGTGTCTGGAAAAGAAAAAGATAGGTTTTTTGTGCTTCTTTGTAATTTTTTATTATTATTTTGGTTTATTAATTCATTTGTCCTGTAAGGGAAATGAAAATCATGTTTTCCATATTCAAAAATCAATATCTATGTTTTGGAAAAAAAGGGGTTTGTTGTTGAAAAATTGATTGTGTTAAAGCTTTAAATCTTCTATAGAAAAATATTGTTAAACCTTTTGAATTCTCTTCAACAAATCTAGTTGTTAAATTCTTGTTTTAAAATAAAAATAAATTTATTATGGAATTAAAATTGTGTGCTCAAATTTATTTTGTGTCTGAGAAAGAACTAGATTGTTATCACATATATATATATATATATCAGGTTTCATGCTCTTGTTTTGGGTGAAAGAAATAATTTTTTTAAAGAATATATAATTTTTTTATATATATATATTATGGGGTGGAGTGGTCTGCTACCATCGTACCACCTTGACCCCTGGTGGTACTATGTGTAGGCCATGGCTGTTGGGTGCAACCATGTGGGTTGTGGCCTCCCCATAGGGAGGTACGTAGTACAAGCTATGTGGGGTTTTGTTCTTAAAAAAAAATGTGTATATATATATGCCTATTGTTGTAACTTACATAGATGCAAATAAGCAATTTTTATGATATGAATTAAATGCATAATTTTTAATATATGTTTTATTATATTATATATACGTTTATATGTAGATATGTATATACGCATAAAAGCATATATATATATATAAAGATGGTTATTTATGCTAACATTATGGAATAATTAAATTAATTTGCAATGTTATAGTTTAATTGAGTAACTTAGAAATAAACTATGTGATTTAAATTAAGTTGAATATTCTCAAGCAAATTAATTTATTTATTTCTTGGTGAAATTACTGTGTATAGAAATGTGTTATATCTAGCATTGTTTTACGTAATTGTGTACTCTCTAGATTATCCATTGAATCAATTGTGGTTTTCTCTTAGTTGGAATTATGTCATGTGGGAAAGCCCTTGAGTTAGTTTAACCTTCTATAGGAGCTTAAGTTACTTGTTAGGGACTTCTAGAGGTGGGGAAATGATGTTTTATATTTGATCTTTTAATTTGATATTTGTACCCATTTTGGATAAAGTTGTGACTTGAGTCTACAGATGGGTTGTACCATTTTTATGAGAGTTGTTTCATATGATTTTGGTGAGATGGTTTTTCCTCGCAGATGTTCCATTTTTGGTTTAGTGTTCTTGTTGGTACAACTCCTTGTTATTGGACTTTATGTTTTGGGTTTTTAGGGAGAATGGCTCTATGTGGGAGTTGATGCACAAAGGGGCTGCTAGGATAACCCACGTTAGAGTTATAGTAATAAGTGATAACCTAATTAATTAATTAGGGGGTGGGTAGTAAAACATTAATAAGATAAAATTTTATGGATGCCTCGTCCACCTATTAGGGCTTTCATAGACTAAAGGTGGGCCGAGAAGGCCGTGGTTGGCAAGGGTGTTGCCTCATCTTCATGAGAGGTTAACGGTTTCACATGAGTCAGCCTATGGAGCGACGCCTTGAGATAGGTTGTCAGGATAACCATAGATGGAGGTCGCACCTTGTGATAGGTTGTCTAGATAATCCATGTAAAGGCATGCGATGACACTCTCCTCTAGCATTCCCTTTGAGTTGTTTTAATTGAAATCCTCTAGAAGTGGTCTATTGTTATGTTTTGGTGATTTATGGTTGTTATGATTTGTGAGTGATTTTTTTGATATTATATTTCCTTTTGTGGTCTCTTTCTTTTCATGTCTGGAGTTAGTCTTGCATGACTATTTGGATGTACTTGGTCGGGGATCCTTCCTTATTTACTCCCAGCATGGGGGTGGTTGGATGGAATGTGCTCTACACCCTGTTGGGTCACCTTGGATGCAATTGTACCATTCAGTGCAGAGTTTTGCTAATGCAGTTTGATCCAAAGTTCATATGTTATCAAATGTATTTTATGTATTGATGTATCACTCCCACATGCATTGGGAAGACTTATAATGTAATTTTGTATATGTGTTCATTGAGATGTACTATCAGACTGTTGTAATGTACTATCATACCATGTAAATCATTCTTGAACTACCATTTTTAAATACTATTAATGTTATGTTGTATCTATGGAAATATGTACTTAATATCTCCATGATTAATTTATTGTATTTGCATGTATGGTTTTAGATGGATTATTCTTATCATTTTGGTTATCGTTAATGAATGTTTTAAATGATGATATGTCGATGAATGGATACATAATTGGTAATTTAATGTCCATCTGTTAACTTTTTTATGGGATAGTTTAGGTAATGTCACCTCATGTACCCCAAGGGACTTTGATGTGCAACTTGAAACATTGGTTATGTTGAAAAACTTAAAGTGCATTCCTTATGTTTAATTTTTTTTTTGTTGTGTTCTTAGTTGTTTCTTTGGGGTTGCACGACGATGCATTACACATTGTTTCATATGAAAGCTCATGATCAAGATCTATATCCATTGAGGCCACTTCATGCTAAGTTTCAAATTTTCAATCCAACGTTCAACTAAGGATTGGTGAGTTGTGGTATTACATTTTTTATGGGTAAACCCACAAAACTAGTTTAAAATTTTGTTGAGGAAGGAAAAATGAATTTTTGGATGGAAAAATTTTTAAGGGGTTTGCTAGAAGTAGGGGGTTCACTAGAATGCCCCTTCTATCGAACCCCCCATTTAATGGGTTTTATTTTGTAATTGCATTTAAAGTGGGGCTCACTACAAGGGGGGTTCTAGTGAACCCCCTAGTTCTAGCAAACCCTGGTTCTATAGAACCCCCCGTTTCCCCCCTTCTCCTCCTCTTCTACCAAATCTCTTGAAAAATTTTCCCTATGAAGCTCCGGTTGAGGATGAAAATGGAGGAGGCTTCACAAACCCAACTAGATAATGGTAGTCTTTGGAATGAGCTATCCATCAAATATAATTTTAATATGTTTTGGTTTTAATATGTATTTTTTAAAAGTTTGATTAAATATAGGTTTTTCATTGAAAATCCAGCTCTCTGTTCTGCACATGGGGAAAAATAATAGATTATAATTTTTTTTTGAAAAATATCAATGCACTAGATATTGATGTCCTTGATCCAACAAAAAAAAAATTGAATTTTGATACATACAAAAAAATTTATGTTTTAGCCAGTGAATCATGTCTAAATTATAACTAGATTAACTTTGAAACTTAATTAAGAAAAAAAATTCAATGAAATGCTATGAAACCAATTACATGCACTAGATATCATAGTTACAAATCTAAATTTGAAAAAAAAGAATTTTATCCTTCATAGAAAAAAAGTTACGTGTTAGCCAGTGACATCACTCTTTAAAAATGGTGTTTACTATTAAAAAATAGTTTTCAAAGGAGATTGAAAAATAAGTGCAATCTGATTCCAAAATTCTTGAAAAAAATATATTTAGAATCTACAAATAAAATGTCACAAATCACTAGTTTGCATCATCTCCAAATTCCACATGATTTAGCCACTATAGGTGCCTAAAAGTGAAGATTTAGTTTTAAAATAAATTCAGTTCAATATCTAGTTTAGCAAAAAATTGTAAACCGCTATTGTGGGATCACCTTCATTCATCATTCCTTTAATACATTGTTTCATTTCAAGGTTTAATTACCAAAACATGGTTTGACCAAGGAAAACCCATATTCCCTAAAAAATCAACATTTTTCTTCTCCTTTGATGTGTGATTGTAGGTTTTAGGTTGAAGATCAAGTGGAGAACAAAATTTGTCAAAGTTGTAAAAGTTGCCATCTTTCTTGGAAGATCACGAAAACTAAGCTAGAGAATTTATTTCTGACTTTCTAGGGCTGAACACTTAAGATCTGGGAGTGTAGACATTGGAGAAAAAAACCCAAAAACTAATTTTCTAGAACCCTAGCAAGGACCCATTCACCATTGGGTGAATGAGTCCTCAATGAGGCTCAAAAAAGCACTTTTTGGAGTAGGTGCACATCATTTTACCATCTTAAAGCCTACCTTTTTATTGTTATATCAGTTAGGTTTATTTTTTGATGTTTTCCTATGCATAATTGAATGAAATAACTAGTGAAAAGTAGTGGTTTATCATCTTGTTAATTCATTTTGGTGAATCACCCCACTTTTCCTTTATTTCATTTTGGTGAACCCAAATTTTTGAGCATTTTAGTTTTTTGATTTTAGGATCCCTTTGCATCCTAGGTTAGATCTTGCATTCATTTGCATTGAATTAAATCTCATTTAGGGTCTTTAGTTTGCATTCAAATTTTCATCTCATATAGGGTTTTAGGATTGCATTATTTTTGCATGAACTTTAAATTTGAAGAATACAAAAAAAATAGTTATTTTGCATATCATCTTACATCACATAAACTTGTATTTGAAAATTTAAAAAAAAATGCATATCAAACTAGGTGTTTTAGATAATAATTTTGTCATAATTTGCACTCAAATTTCACATTGCATTTAAATAAATTTGAACCTAAAATTTATTATAATAGACCCGAATCTAAAAATCATTAGAAACGGCTTAAAAATCTATAAAAACAATTCCAAAACCCTAATCTAGGACCTATTCACCCTAGGGCGAATGAGTCCCTAATTAGACCTTAATATGCATTTTTGGAATTTAAAAAACTTTAATTTTGTGCTTATGTTTGCTACTATCAAATCTCTGTTATAGTTTGTGGGTAAACCCACAATAGTGGGTTACAATTTTTCAAATGAAGAATAATTAGAAATTCTCATCAAAAAATTTAAAATGGTTTACCCCTTCTAAT
Organism: Sequoia sempervirens; assembly: GCA_007258455.2. NCBI lineage: Eukaryota > Viridiplantae > Streptophyta > Pinopsida > Cupressales > Cupressaceae > Sequoia > Sequoia sempervirens. The sequence goes on from VDFB02252616.1 coordinate 202,285,224, forward strand.
GAAGGGGGTTCAAATGAGCCACCCCCCTTCTAATGAACCCCCCTTCTAATGAACCCCCCTCCCTTCTAATGAACCCCTTTTGCACCATATAAGGGGGGTTCGAATGAACCCCCTTTTTTCACCTTCCCCTCCACCATTTCAAAATTTATGCATTTTTTTGACTATCGAAGCTTGGGAAGGAGCTGCAAATGGAGTCAACTTGATAAACCAAGTTGGATGATTGTAGTGATTGAAACGTGCTTTCCAAGAACTATAAATTTAATATATTTTGTTTTTATTTTATATTTTATATTTTAGTTTTACTATACATAGGTTTTTCACCGAACGTCAAGTTCGATGAAAAATCATGGTGGAAAACTAGTAAACTTGAGGAAAATAAATTTGAAAAATATATATCCACTAAGTATTTATGTCCTCATTCTAACAAAAAAAGAAAAATTGAATTTCAATACATACCAAAAAAGTTATGCAAGCCGAAGTGCACCTATGTCTAAATTATAAATGTTTTGACTTCAAAACTTAATTAAAAAAAAAATATTCAACAAAATTCTATGAAACAAAATGAAAGCCCTAGATACTTGTGTTACCAACCTAAATTCAAAAGAATTAGAGTTTTATCCTTTCTAGAAAAAAGGTTATGCGAGCCGAAGTACACACCACTTTTTAAAAATGTTGTTTGCTATTAAAAACTAGTTATCAAGGGAGACACAAAAAAATTGCAATTTAATTACAATTTTTTTTTATAAAAATACATTTAAAATTTACATACAAAATCTCACAAATCACTAGTTTACATCATTTTCAAATTCCTAATAGTTTACCTACTATAAGTGTCAGAAAGTGAAGTTTTCTCTGAAAATGTTGATTTCAATGTCAAGTTTGGCCAAAAAGTGTAACCCATTATTGTGGGATGACCCTTGTTTATTTTATATTTCATTCATTTCATTAGATCTACCTTAAAATTTGGTTCATTTAGTGCATTTCTAAGTTTAAAATTACATTTACAACATTTCATTTTCAGATTGTTGCATAGTGTAATCAAAAAAATTCTTTGTTTAGAATCTAAAAATTGCATTGACACATTTCATTCTAGGTCATTGCATTGCATTTTAAGATTCTTTCCATTTTTCGTTTGCACACTAAGCTTGTAAAACTTGTATGAGATTTACAACTTGGTGTCCTATTATCAATATTATTGTAAGACATATTTCAAGACTCATGCCATCCCTCAATATACCATTCTCTATGGATATTGGGTTTTCTATCTCTCTTCCTAATAGTGTTGATAGTCAATCCCCTATGGATCATAGTATGCATACCACATTTCCCATGACTTCACTTCCCATGAAGAAGATGTGCCACTAGACACCCTTTCGGGTGTGCTTTCCACCTCAACAACATTCTTTGTTGTACAAAGCACTTTCCCTTTTATAACATGCATCCTTGGTTTCCTGTAAGTTACTATAAAATTGTTGCGAGTGTTATGGATAGTTAAAGTTCCATAATTTATTGCACCATTTTCAATAAGCAAGCATATCATTTTTCAATAATAAGAATAATTTCAAATGCATATTTTAGTCTACCTAAGACTTGCGATAAATTTTCAAGGTGCCTTCATTACATTCTTTGTGTCTAAATAAAAAAAGGTTTTCAATACATTCCTACTGTTAGCAAAATTGCAGGCTTGAAAAGAGATGGTGTGATGAAACGTACAACCCATAGTGTTGTAAAATGTTGTACAAGTAACCCACTATGTTTTCCAACATGCAATTATTTTGTGCATTTATTTTTTTCAATCACATGAAGATACTGAATTGCAATTTATACCATAACTAATAGTTGTAATTTTTGGAGGTTCCTTTTCTCACATTTGTATTGTCTAAATAAGAAAATATTTTCAAGGCATTCAAACTATTATGTGAAATTTCATGCCAAAAAACACATGGTGTTATAAATCCTGCAACCCACAAACTATTCTAGAACTCTTTACAAGAAACAACCCTATTGGTTACTCAGCCCACCTTAATTTGGTATGTTTTGTGATTGTCTTGAGAACATTTAGCTTTGTAGATAGCAATAATGTAATGAAATTAGAAAACATAGGGCATTAAGAAACCTGCAACCGAATATATCCCACACCTGCAAATCCTCCTCGTCATCTCAAGTGTTTAGATATAAATATGCAGAATGAAACAACTAACAACCCACGTTGTGTTTTCCAATCTTCCATTATTTTGTTCATTTCTTTGTTTCAACTATATGAAGAAATTAAAATACAATTTATACTGTAAGTAAGAGTTATTATATGTTTTGAAGGTGAACTTCATTAAATTATTAGCATGTACAAATAAAAAAGTCTTCCAAGACATTCATACTATCAATATAATTGTTGTTGGAGGATACATAAAACTATCCAAAATTCACATGAGGAGTGACCAACCAATTGGGTTCTTACTGCGTAAGTAACTAAAACATTGTCATTATATTTGTTTTGTCTATGTATGTTGACCTTGTTGTTGCACGAAAATGTCGACCTCTCAATTCCTGATACAAGTGTCAGATAAGATACATGGTAGGTGGTCAAACCATACCATGAATCACACAAACAACACTCATTGAGGAGTTGTCCCTCACTTCTCAAATCTTGTTTAAAGACAACACTTTTGGTTATGCAGACTGTAACAACACAGTGTATTGAAGTTCACCTTCACATTTTACAACAATGCTTACTTGCAACAAACATTCCATATCAATATTGTTATACGTTTGGAACACAAGATGCACAAAAAGGGTTGTAGGATGGAAAACACATAGGGTTGTCCCCCCCCCCAGCGTGACAACATTTCATGAAAATTGGGCAACTTTGAACCATACCTTTCTCATTTCCAAAACATGCACTTCTCTCCATCATACATTGATGACACCTTTCAACATCATGGAATTGAATGGATGAGATTGTGGAAGAGCTAGTGATGTGTGCTGGAGAGAAGAGATTGTTTTGCAAATATTGCAAACTAGTGCCAAATATTCCTAGTTGTCATGAAATGTTGTCATGTCTCTATAGAGGTCTTAACTAATGCTTGTATCGGGCATTGATAGGTCAACCTTTTCATACAATGGAAAGGCCAACAATTTGTAATTGCAAGTTGAAAAACATTGGGTGTTATTAAACTTTCAAACCAAATACCATTTACAAAACCTTCACAAGTAACATCCCAATTCGTTACTCACCCCTCAATTGAATTTGGATGCTTTTATATATCATGCACCTACAACCCCACCCCGTGCCCTCAAACCTTCAGCTAAATCAATGTGCAAAATGAAAGAACTCACAACACACAGTGTTTTCCAACCTCCAATTATTTTATGCAATATGTTGTCCCATCATACGGTGTATGTATTTTTGTATGTTATGATGCCTCTAACATGCATTCTTCTAGGGAGAAAAGCGACATCCAATTGCAGGGTAGAAGCTAATCCCTACAAAATATAGTAAAATCAAGCTATTATCCCTGAAAAAGCATGTCTTTCAAATAATATAATTAGACATAAATGATATCAATTTTCTACAATCAATATTGATTATTGCTAGTTGATTTCTAGATTGGATTGTGTAAGAATTTTTTTCATCAATGTTTCAGATTAGACTCTATGATCCAACATTAGGATGTAGAAGAGACCAGTAGGGTCACCCCTTATGCTATCTTCTTCATCCTAATGATGGATCACAAAATTTGATCTGAAATTTCAATGATGCAAAATTTCTTACACAATTGCATGTAGAAATCAACTAGCAATAATAATTAGACATGTCTTATCCCTAAAGAAGGGCAATACATTATCATGTGTAAGCCATGTTGCAAGGATATCGCCTTCTACAATTGGGGTGAGGCTATTCTCCCTATAAAAATGCATGTCACATGCATCATAACAATCATCATGTTTTAAAAATCATATTTCAAAATGGACAAAAAGCCCAAAATGTGGCATTGGAAACCCTTATTTGCAAATAGTAAAAATCCTAGATGAGGTCCCATTTTTGCCACCATTTTCCACAGTGACATTTTGCAAGTTGGAAAATAGCAACAAGAAATATGAAATTTTGTAATTGTCGAATGAAATAATTGACAACCCATTATGGAAATATGAGTGAAATAACCGAATAAAATTTAGAGAAATTAGAAAACATGCAGAATATGTAAGATTTTTGTTTCGGTTTGCTCCAAGAATGTAATGAAGTCCAATTTCAAATTTCACTTTCCTATAGTCAAATATCATTTCACTTTCTTCATCTGATTGGAACAAAACACCCTGATGGAAAGGAAGGCTGCATAGAAAAATCACACCAAAGGAAAGACTTGATGGTTAGACATTAACTCTAACATGCCCTGGCCTATCCCATCGCCCAAAAAATGTGTCAGCACAGTGGGTTTTCAAAATCATATTTCAAAATAGAAAAAAACCCAAAAAATCATGGCATTGGAAACCATTATTTGCATATAGCAAAACAAGGTCCCAAGAATGTAATGAAATTGGAAAACAGTAGGTATTATGAAATGTGCAAGGCATAGTGTTGGGGTGATCCCACAAAGTTGGTTTACAATTTCTAAGAGATTCTGATTTTTTTTTAAATCACAAATTTTTAGAAAATATAATGATTTAACCTTTTAAAAGTTTCATTAAAAGCATTCTAATTGAATATGGTTTGATCAAACTACCTTATATCAAACCCCCTTGGATAGAACACCACTAGTTTTAAACCATACTTGTAACAAAGTATCCATTACACCTATCAAAATGCTGATAAAAAACTACTTCTAATTTACCTTTTGGGGGATCAAATGAATTCATTTAAAATTTATTTTTCGTAAGTATGTAGTCCTTATTATAAGCTTCCCAAAAAGTATACTTTTGAATAAATTTAATTTAATTATTATATTTATTTTTTATTTCTTATGAATGTAGGTTTTTCATCAAAAATCAAGCTCTCTATTCTACACATGTGGAAAAATAGAAGATTATCATTTTCTTTTTTTGAAAAATATGAGTGCACCAGATATTGAAGTCCTTGATCCAACAAAAAAAATTGAATTTCGATACATACAAAAAGAGTTATCTGTTATATTGTCCGCTTATTTCTAAATTGTAATTGGTTTGAATTTGAAACTTGATTAAGGAAAAAATATTCAATAACACTCTATGAAACCAATTGGAAGCACTAGATATCATAGTTACAAATCTAAATTCAAAAAAATATAATTTTATCCTTCATGAAAAAAATTTATGTGTTATAAGGTGAGCGTCGCTCCTTAAAACTAGTGTTTACTAAAAAAACTAGTTTTCGAAGGAGATGGAAAAACAAATGCAATCTGATTCCAAAATTTTTGAAAAAATATATTTAGAATCTATAGAAAAAATTTCACAAATCACTAGTTTGCATCATATTCAAATTCCTCACGGTTTAGCCGCTATATGCACCCAAAAGTGAAGATTTAGTTAGAAAAAATAAGTTCAATGTTCGGTTTGGGAAAAAACTATAAACTAGTATTGTGGGATCACCCATTGTTATAAATTGTTTGCAGTGTTGGAAAACACTCTCCCATTTTAGTTAGTTCATTATTAAGAGTTTTATTTTTTTACTCCAAGAATGTAATGAAGTCCACTTTCAAATTTTTGAAAAAATCTTTGGTACAATCCAAATGTTATTTCACTTTCTTTATTTGATTGGAACAAATTAAATGCTCACATTATTTGCAGTGTTGGAAAACACATTGTCTCTTCTCACTTGCACAGGGTTTTACAACAATATACACATTGCTTGTTTCTTAACACTTAGGGTTTTCCAACATGCATTCTTATTAAACAAAAAAAATGTCTTCAAAAGCTTTTGTAATATAGATAGTTTGAATGTATTGAAAAGCCCTATAAAAATTCATAAGGACTTTTAATTTGGGAAAAAATTGCATTTAAATTTTGCAAGATTGAAAAAGAAAAGTGCACAAAATAATTGCAATATGGAAAACAAAATGTTGGGTTTTAGCTATTTGAATGTCCTTGTTTAAATGTAAAGGGTTGTCTCATGGTGGGTTGCTTGCTTCTTAACATGTAGTGCATTGCAACATGGATTATTATAAAATAGTATGATTTTCTTCAAAATCACACCTTCCATTGTTGTGTTTAAATTTTAGATGATTGAAAAAAGTGTGCAAAAAATAGTTGTATTTTGGAAAACATAATGTGGGTTTTTAGCTGTTTGAATCTCCTTGTTTACATGTAATGGGTTGTCTCATAGCGGCTTGCTTTCTTCTTAATACGTACAATTTTGCAACATGGAATGTTACAAAATAGTATGAATGTTTTCAAAATCACACCTTCCATTGTTTTGTTTAAGTTTCAAGTATATAACAAATTGCATGCTTCATAACACACTGCATTTTTCAACCTCCACATCACAACATACCCAAGCCCTTTTGGTTTTTAAACCTGTGTATGTAGGTGTGCATTACAAATAGCAAGAACACTAATTTCTTGCAGTTATTGGAAATAATGAATGAACTCATTGAAAGTGGTGAACATTGTGTAGTGCATGTTAGAAAACACAATGTGTTTTGAATCCTTCCTTTACTTATACCCAATCTTTCTCTTGAAATGAAACTATACAAACGTATAGATAGTGTTCTATTTTTTCAAATAACATATCTCCCAATTAAGGGGGACTCTATTAACCATCGACACATAGTGTGCTTCATATTACACACTTCATTATGTTTTGCAACAATTCATGTTGGAAACCCTAGGTGTTAAGAAACAAGAAACCCAAATAGTGTTGTAAAACCCTCTGCAACACTATTGGATAGTACCTGTCACCTCAATTTGTCTCGTTTTCTCCTCCAACTCCTCCATGTGTACTCCGACCTTCATCTTTCAATGTGCATACTAGAAACAAAGCATGCATTCACCCTTCTTTCTCCAAAACAAAAAGGCACACATCACTCTCCTCCAATTTTCCCACAGTAGAAAAAAATGAATGAAAGAAAAAATTCATAGCCAAGCTAAGAATCCTACTTTAATTGCCTGATAGGAGGTGGGAATACCAACCTGATGGTGTTGTTAACTCCTACCTACCATTTCCCAGACATTTGGTCCCATCTGTCAGTTTCGTCACTTTTTGTTTCCATGTATGTTGTTAAGAACCACGAGAAAATGATAGATCATAGAAAAATTTTAAATATGGAGAAATATTCAACTCAAGAGACAAAAAAGATGTTTAAATTAGGATAAAATCATAGGATGGACTATCAAGACGACATATTTTGACCATTTCATAGGATAGGAAATACTCACAAAAGTCTTTGTTGTTGCTCACATTTATTTTGTTGAACCTAGTTCAAATGAAGAACCTAGTTCAAGTGAAGAAATTGTTGTTACACCTTGTCTAGATGCTGATACGATTTTAGATAAGCATGAATACATTCCAAACTCAAATCTATACAACAATTTCTTCATTGAATTGGTTTCTTCACTTTGAATATTTTTTGTAAGTAATTTCACATACATACATGCCCACACATAAATTTTTTTTGTGAAAGATTAAAAATTAGAGAAAAAAACTTAAGAATAATGTAACATGATTCACATAAAATTTTAGGATATAATACACATAGAATAATGTAACATTTATTTTATTTAAATTAAAGTGAAAATTGTTTGCATTCCCCACAATAAGTATCTCATCCATATATAAATCATAATTTCTAAATGAAAAATAAAATTTGGAAATTTAACTATCTAGTACACTTGTGATTCAAGCTATGGTAGTCAGAATCACTTGTATTCATTGTAGAAGCTTCACGTCTCCTGCAATGTCCTTCTCAATCCAACTGCCCTTGTTTTGTTCAATTTTATTTCCTTGCCTATATCAGCCACCTGGAAGAAAGACAAGTGTTAGCGATAGATTAAATTAGAAAATTAAATACATTTGGTGCTACAAAGAATTCGCTTCATTCCAAACTTCACTAATATTGGATTATATGTTGTGCTAACTGCAACATGCCAACTTGTACAATCAATTAACAAACATATTAATCTATACAATGGGAATTTAATTTCCAATTTAACCTATTGCTAACATTAGTAATATATATCAAAAATTATATCTTCCATTTTTCCATTCTGGTGGAACTGTGAAGCAATGAACGTTCATTCAAATATATCTCAAACTCATCTCTCCTGGCATATGAAAGAGGACATCAGTTGCATAATCAATAAGGGTAGACAAGACACACAAGTATGCTATAGAAAAATGGCCCCTTGTCATTTTCACGGCCTTTCAAGTCTTGTTTCATGGTGTTTGATCTAGTTTTCTTTGATTTAATGATGTAACATGGCCTAAACATGCATATTTAGGTACTAAAATTCAAATAATGACGTCTTGTGAAGGTGTCGTGAAGTGTTGTAAGACATTTCTACACTCTTCTAGACTCGATTCATTACAATTTACCTAAAAATGACCTTTTCATCACTAAACAAGTCCTATTTTGAAGTGTTGTAAAGTCTTGTAAATAGATTTCATGCTTTTCTAGGCATAACTTCACCATTTACCCCTTTTTATGCTTTATTTGACCCCTTTATGCCCTTATATTCTTTAATCAAGTGTATTTTTGAATGTTAGAGGGACAAACAACATTAAATACAAGATAATTCCCAAAACCCATTTTTAGGTCCTAGGTGGGACCCATTCACCATGAGTGACAAATGAGTCCCCCTTGGCTCCAAATTAAAAAAAATTAAAATTTCCTTTCGGGTTTTTATTCAAAAACACTTGATGTCGATCTGTGATGAGGTATGAATGGGTTACTAAGGCACAAGATTGTATAAATAAGTTATTTTCACCTCATTTTATCCCCCACCCATTCAAATATTCATTCACACATTATCTTAAGCATTCAAGCATCTTACAATATCTTATCAAGCATTATTCAAGCACTTTGGAGCATCCATTGACATTAATTCAGATTTGCATCATCAATGGCTTTGGTAAGTTGATAGAATTTGCATGTTGTTAGTTTATCATTCTCTTTCCTTTCATTATTTTATTAAGGATTAGATTACCAAAGTGGGGTTTGACCAAGGAAAACCCCTATTTACTAACCCTCAACCATTTCCCCCCTCTTGCATGTGTGTTTGTAGACCTTTGTATGCAAATATTACAATAATTTAGGTGATTGAAGATTGGTCAACAAGTCAAGTAGGTGCTTCAAGTCAAATCAACCTTATTTCAAGCTTGGAGAAGGTTTTTTGTCTGTTTCCCACAAAATTTACTTCAACAACACGACAAGTAGACATTTCCATATCTGGCGTTGCAAAGTTGTCTCCTAATTTCTCAGAATTTTGGGAGAGGATTGATTTGCTACCAGTGGTGAATAAGTCCCACCTTAAGACTGAAAATATTATTTTTGTCATATTCTAGATCTTGACAGTCAGAAACTTGTTTCTGACACTTTTTCACCAATAGCAAGACTAATTTGCCACCCTGGGCGAATGAGTCCCACTATGGAATTTTAGTAACTTCAGAAAGCATTCATAACATTCCAAATTCATCAAATCTTTCCTAGGTGCACTCTGATTCATCCCATTTCTTTATGTTTTGCATTATTTCATCTTTTAGTTCATTGTTTGCATGTCACAATGTGTTTTCCAGCATAGTTTAAATATTAGTTTTGTATTCATAATCAATCATATAAATCAATTAATTTGCATTTATTTTACTTCATTTAGCTTAGAAAAAATTACACATAGCATTATTTGAATGAACCCTTAGCATTTTTGGGCCCTATCTCTCTCATTTTAGGTGAAAAACCCTAGAAGAGCTAGAGAAGTCCATAGGTTCAACCAAAAATCTATGGTTCATTTTGGTGAACCTGTATTTTGAACACTTTTCCTTTCTGATTTCATGTGCATATTGCATTCTAGATTACACTTGCATTAACATTCAATTAGGACATTTTTTTTTTTTTTGCATTACAGGACTTTCACATTGCATTAGTGAAAGCTTCATTTAGGTTTCATTTTCGCATTGTATATCATTGAAAAAATTAAAAAACTGCATTTTGTATCCTTAATTGCATTATGTAGAGCATTAAAATCACATTCAATTTTTTTCAAAATAAAAAAATTATCATACTAGTACTCATTCGCCACCCTGGGTGAATCAGTCCCTTTGCACTTAGAGCTCCTAGATTACCTTGTATTTACATTCTCCCCATCTTTTTTGGTACTTGTATGAGTGTTTGGTGCCCCATTGATAATACTTTAGTGAGACAAATTTCTAGACTCATGGCTTCCCATGATAACACTTTCGTTGTGGACCTTGGGATTTCAAGAGAGCCTCTCCTACTCCTAGTATGGACAATGGTGCATTAGGCATTGAAAATACCACTTCTATGCCTTCACCTTTCCATCCAATGAATGTTGACAACCAAAAAAACTCCCTCCCACAAGAAAAGGTCATTAATATTCATGAGAATTTTGCACATTTACAACAAGACTTGTCAGTTGAAAACATTTCCACCACTTCCATACCCGCCATTGAAAACCTTCATCATTTGATTGAAAGTGATGATGCTTGCAAGTTATGAATATTTTTTTTGATATTTACAATAAACATGCCTCTTCTCATACCCAATCCACAAACATTCCTATAAGCCAAGGAGGACCTCAAGTTGCTCTCCCTTCAACCATAGCATCTATACCAACTTATACCAATCTGCAAGTCCACAAAACCACACACCATGTTAATTATGTGACTACTTCTTTCTCGATTCCAACTAGCATTCCTAGTTATCTTTTGGTGTCACAAGTCCCCTCCACCACCTTTACTCCCCTTAGTATTGCTTTCACTTCACCTCACATCACATATAATCCATCACCATTTTCTCTTCCACCTCAAACCACTTACTTGTCCTTACACAACTCCTTAACACCATTTCCTCCATGCAACACCAACTTTCACCATTAGCCAAGGTCAAAATGCTCCACCTACATAACATGTCTATATCAGCCCCTTATCCTTAGAAATCTTACACACCCCAATTCCACAAGGAATAGAAATGCATCGATTTGAGAAATACAGAGGTAAAGGAGACCCTATCAACCATGTTAATGCTTATACAACTTTATGTAGTGATTTTTTCCTTGATGATAATCTTTTGGCCAAACTCTTTCCAAGGACCTTGAGAGATACAGCATTAGAGTGGTTTTCCAACTTTCATCATCATTCCATCTGATCCTTCAATGAATTGGTGGATGCTTTCATAAGTCACTTTCAAGTTCACATGACACCTAAAAAGAAAATGGCTAACCTCATGAGATATAGACAAAACACAAATGAAAAAGTAACTAATTTTATCTCATGATACCAATCCTTGTATGCTCAAATTGATGTGAAGATTCCTAACACACATATGCAAAATATGTTTATCAAAAACTTGCACACAAACCTTCAAGATAAACTAACTATGATGAAATTCCCTTCATTTATGCATTTATGTACAACCTTGTGTGAATATCATAGCTCTATTTCAAGTCGTGATTCCAAATCCACTTCAAACCAATATGAAAAGCTTGAACACAACAATCAAAACCAAAATAACACAAACAACCTCTACAAACCAAATAAAGGCTTTTTTCAATTCAATATGCCTTCTCAACTGCAACCAACCCAATCAATTCAAAATCAAGTGGTAGCTATTAAAGCAGTGGTACCTTATACAGGTATGGGGGCTCAAAGAGACAATTTACACCCTTACCTGATACCCTCCATAACATAATGAACCAATTACTTCAACAACACATGCTCACTTTACCACCCATTAGACCACTTGATCCAAATTGTCCTTTACCACCCACCTTCAAACTAATGCTTATTGTCATTTTCATCGCTAAAATGGACGTGGCACTAAACATTGCAAGTGTCTAAAAGATTTAGTTCAAGACCTCATTGATTCAGGCCATTTTTCCATTGTAGGTGTTAATGATCAAGGCAAAAAGTCCATTGCACCCCCTAACCAAAATTTACAAATTTTTACCAATCTCATGCCTAAACACATTACTTCATTTGTCAAGGCTAGCGAACCTTCAAACCCTAATGTAATGAATGTTGATACAAATAATGAACAACATGATACAAACCCACCTGTTACCCAAGATAGTCCTATGGATAAAGTTGTGGCTATGATAGACGCTATCCCTCATAAGGTCCAAACCACTAAATCTCTTGATATCACTTTTTCCACTAAATAAATGCTACAAAAACTTCCTAATTGTCCTCTCTACATAGCTAGAAGAATATATGATAAGCCCACTAGTGGGATATTAATAGATATCGCTTGTGGTGAGAACGTGATCGCATAGGAGTTTATAGTATTACATGATCTATATCAAGATGATTATGATAAACCAGTTGCATGGATTAAGAAACATACTTGTTTTGCATTCCCTAAGATCAGATTGATCATACTCCCCTTATAGATAGGACCTAAAAATTTGGAGGTAATATTTTCAATTATTCAACAATCTAACCATATTTTTTTTGCGGCTAGGCCACCCTTGGCTTTGATCAATGAAAGTTGTCCCATCAGTGGTTCACAAGTGTTTGAAGTTTCCACATGGAAATGAAATATTTTACATACACCATACTAGCTTTAATCCCTTATCACCTAAAGGGAACTTTCCTTAGAATCCTTTTTCCCTGAACCCATGGAACCCATCACCCCTTGAAAGGACTTATTTTTCATAACCTACCAAAAGTTCAAAGCCAAATGCATAGCCAAATTGTCTCCTCGTAACATGTTCCCTTCCACTTCCAAACCTCCCATCATAGATGAAACCATGCTTTAACCTGAGTTTGACATTGAGCAAACCATACAACCTCATGACCAACCACCCTTAGATACTTCCTCGCCATCGTTTAAACAATGAAGGGAAAATGAAACAACTCCTGTCATGCCTCCTTGCATTAAACAAGTGTAAAAATCCAAAGAGAAAGTGATTGACCCATCCTCTTCAGTTTCTTTTGTTCTTCCCTCTTCGGAAGTAGAATAACCTATGATAACTCAATCCACTCTTACAACTGAACAACTTCAAAACAAAATTACATGAAACTGTGGTGCTCGAGAACATAGGCGTCGTCGTCATCTCCTCGCTCGTCAGTCTCTCATAGAAGAAACAAAGAAAATCAACCTCTACCTTTTACATAAATAATAGATGACCACCCTCCTTCTCCTGACCTGCCACAAGATAGTCCAATGCAAACTCCACAACAAAATGAACCAATCCAACAACCACAACTTTTGATACATCCTTCCTTGGAAATCACCCTTCGTCTTGTTGTTGTCATCAATCTTGATGATGATGATGATGATACAAAAATAGAAAAAATAGATGAAGAAATGCATAATGATTTAAACTCTTTATTTTCATCTACAATGAGCTTAAAAGATACATCCTCTCCACCAAGTGAAGAAACTGGTACGACTCCTAGTTCGGCTCTTGCAATTCTTCCTTTGGATAGTCAACTACCCTCGTATTACATTGAACATGATTGGGAGGTGGATGACTTCTTATTTGGTTGACTTGCATTCATTGTGCTAGCCTTTTCCATGTTTCTTTTATTTTTTATTTTCTTTTCATGTGTGTATCATGTTCCCCCATAACATGAGTTTGATGTTTCTCTCCCTTTCTTTGTACACTTCTTCTATTTGTACCTCTCTTCTATTTTTCATTTCTTGTATTTTTTTCTTTTGTTTTGTGTTCCCCTTTTAGGGATGATGCAAAGTGTAGAGATGCTCTATGTCTCTTCCATGTTTACCCAAAAGATCCTTGTCTTTTTCACTTTTTTTTCTTTTCTACTTTTAGGGATGATGCAAAGCGTAGAGACACCCTATGTCTCTTCCATGTTGACCCAAAAGGTCCTTGTATTTTTCTCTTTTTGTTTTGTGTTCTCCTTTTGGGGATGATGCAAGGCATTAAGACCACAATGTATCCTTCATGTTGACCCAAAAAAAAAATCACTTTTCTTTCACCTTTTCATTTTCTTTTCACTTGTTTTTTTCCTTTTGGGGACGATGAAAAGTGTTGAGACCACAATGTCTCTTCCAGGTTGACCCAAAATGGACTTTTATTTTGAGACCACAATGTCTCTTCCATGTTGACCCAAAATGGACTTTTATTTTCTTTCTTTTTTGCTCTCTTTGTGTCATTCTTCCAATTCTATGTGCTTTTGGGAATGATGACAATTCTGAGATCTTTTATAAAAAAATTGTAGCAATGAACATACTAAGCCCAAATCCATAGATCCCTTATGTGTTTGGTGTGCTTTCTTTTTTTGGGGGGAACTCCCTTTTACTTTTTCTTTCATTTTCCTTAACATGATGTAGCCTAACTTGGAAACCTATGACTTGGCATAGGGCTTTCCAACTTGGCTCTCATGTCTTGTTTCCCTTTTTCATTTTCTTCCCTTTGCTACTTTAAAGTACTTTCTCATAGAATGATGTGTCACAATTCCTTTAAAGTGGGGGGCATACATTACCATAATTCATTCGCATTCTTGGTTCCTAGCATAGCCTTGTCATTCATATGATGTGTTTGTCACTTTTTGGATGACATTGGGTGTGATTACTTTCATAAGTGTGATCTATCTTAGCATATTGCATTCCTCTTGGTGGTCTGATGCGATGCACTACATCCCCTAAGTTGAGAATATACTATTCTTTGATTGGTTCTCTCTTGGAGACATTAGACATAATGTTCCCTAAGTGACTAACCTTGCATGAACTTAACAAGACTCCTTTGAACATCTCTCACATTCTAAATTTTACATTTTACATTTTTTGCATTTTGCATTTTTTCCACCTTGCATAACGCAACCTACATGCATGTGGTACCTTGGTTTTTGTTCATGAGTTCTACGCATTTAGAGATTTTCTTGTCTCATGGAGCATGAACTGACATTTCATTTTTCCTTATGGTGCCTTGTTACAGTTATCATGAGGTATAACTTTGATATGGTTGAGAAGGAAGTCCACCTAGCTACATGGCTTTTCCCCATAGCCACCTTTGTGTTTGTGAGTGCATACCAACTAGCATTTGTATCTTACCTTTTTAGATTTCTCACCACGTAGACAACCAAAAATTTTGTGGCCCCAGAGTGAGTCCATTTGGGCCTTCTCACTTGGCAGACCGTCATGAGTTATGTTTCCCTAGAGCGAGTAGACATTCTCCTTTAGCCTAGATCTAATCCAAAACTAGTTGGACAGATGATTGAAGCTTCATCTAATTCTCAAAACTTGTGTGTTCCTTTGTTCTTATGCTTAGTATTCCATGGGATCTTCATCTTGGGGGCTTGATTATCCCTCTTTATTGTTTTCATTCCATCTTACTAATGTAAGTGCATTTGAACCCTACTCTTGATGTTCATGTCTACTTTAGTGTGAGTTTGAAGCAAGTACATCCTCTCACTAAAGTGGGGGCTAAATGTGTTGTAGAAAAATGGCCCCTTGTCATTTTCATGGCCTGTTAGGTCTTGTTTCACGGTGTTTGATCTATTTTTCTTTGATTTTATGATGTAACATGGCTTGAACATGCATATTTAGGTACAAAAATTCAAATAATGATGTCTTGTGAAGGTGTTGTGAAGTGTTGTAAAAAATTTCTACAATCCTCTAGATTTTATTCATTACAATTTACCTAAAAATCACCTTTTCATCACTAAACAAGTCCTATTTTGAAGTGTTGTAAAGTCTTGTAACAAAATTTCACATTTTTCTAGGCATAACTTCACCATTTACCCGTTTCTTATGCTTTATTTGACCCTTTTATGCTCTCATATGTTTTAATTAAGTGTGTTTTTGTATGTTAGCCTGAAAAACAACATTAAATACAAGATAATTCTCGACACCCATTTTTCATGTCCTAGGTAAAACCCATTTGGTATGAGTGGTGAATGAGCCCCCCTTGGCTCCACATTCAATTTTTTTAAAATTTTATTTCAGTTTTTTATTCAAAAACACTTGATGTTGTCTTGTGATCTGAGGTATGAACAAGTTACTAAGGCACAAGATTGTATAAATAAGTGATTTTCACCTTATTTTATCCCCCATTCATTCAAACATTCATTCACACATTATCTCAAGAATTCAAGCATCTTACAACATCTTATCAAGGATTATTCAAGCACTTTGGAGAATCCATTGACATTACTTTATATTTGCATCATCAAGGGGTTGGGTAAGTTGATAACATTTTCATGTTGTTAGTTTATCATTCTCTTGCCTTTCATTATTTTATTAAGGGCTTGATTACCAAAGTGGGGTTTGACCAAGGAAAACCTCTATTTGCTAACCCTCAACCATTTTTCCCCTCTTGCATGTGTGTTTTTAGACCTTTGTATGTATATTTTATAATCAATTAGGTGATTGAAGATTGGTCAACAAGTCAACTAGGTGCTTCAAGTCAAATCAACCTTATTTCAAGCTTGGAGAAGGTTTTCTATCTATTTCCCGCATAATTAACTTCAACAACCTGATAAGACGACATTTCTAGATCTGGTGTTGTAGAGTTGTTCCCTGATTTCTCAAAATTTTGGGAGAGGACTGATTCACCGCTAGTGGCGAATGAGTTCCACCTTAAGACTAAAAATCTAAATTTTGTCATATTCCAAATCCTAACATTTAGAAACCTATTTCTGACACTTTTTCACTAGTATCAGGATTGATTTTCCACCATGGGTGAATGAGTCCCACTGTGAAATTTTAGTAACTTCAGAAAACATTCACAACATTCTAGATTCATCAAATCTTTCCCAGGTAGACTCTAACTCATCCCATTTCTTTTTGTTTTGCATTATTTCATCTTTTAGTTCATTGTTTGCATATCACAATGTATTTTCCAACATAGTTTAAAATATAAATCAAGTAATTTTCTTTTATTGTACTTCATTTAGCTTAGAAAACATTACAAATAACATTATTTGAATGAATCCTTAGCATTTTTTGGCTCTATCTCTCTCCTTATAGGTGAAAAACCCTAGAAGAGCTAAAGAAGTCCATAGGAGCCAAAAATCTATGGTTCAACAAGAAAGATACCACACACCACTGTCAAACTTCTGTTTATTTCATTACTTGTACATATAACTGAAAAAATATTGATCAATGAAAGACACATTGATTAAAAAGCACAATGTGCATTGGCTATTCTAGAATAAACATTAAGAAGTCAATGAAAACCTTGGTGATCACATTTATTGTCCAAAAAATAGCAGGTGATCGCATTGGTTAAATATGATAATGCATAGAATAATTACATGTTGGATAACAATTTGTGGTTCAATCTCAATGCTCAAACCTTTTTTGATTAATGCAGTAACAACCCAATTGGTTTGTGATGTCTCACCTCAATTTGATTACAAACTTGGTGTTTTCGAACATGAACTCTTATATAGACCATATGAACATAATGAAAAAGATTTGTTTAGTACACAATAAGAATGTAATGAAGATCACCTTCAAAATTTATGCAAACCACATTGAATGAGATAGATGAAAGATCATGTATTGAGTGAAGAGATTCTCCCTACTATTCAGAAGTTGAGGAAGCTGCATGTGCAATATGTGTTATAAGAATATGGCAATGTAGAACTCAACCAACAAGTAGTACATAGTATGTAATTGAAAAAGAATCTACTCTACAAACACTTGAAAAGAAGAAAACCAAAAATGAATGAGATAGATAATGTATTGACTAAAGAGATCGTTCCCCCTATTCAAAAGTTGATGACCAAGCATGTGCACTATGTGAAATGGTAAAATGGCAACATAGAACTGGAGGTAGCAAGTACTAGAATGCATGGAATGAAAAAAATCTTCTCTAAAAACAATTGAAAAGAAGCAAAGTGTTTGAGTGAGATACATAATATATTGGCTGAGAAGGTCCTCCATGCTCTTGAGAAGTTGACTAAGGTGCATGTGTAGTATAAGCAAAGGGAAAATGGAAATTCACAAGTGGACAAATTGAAGAGGTTTTGTATATTGCATGACAATTTGTGCACACAAAGAAATTCAGAGATGCTGCTATGGATGGAGTTGAACAAGTAAATTCTATCATGAATAACTTCTACAACACAATATATTTTCCACTATGAACTGTAATAACTATTTTATTTATTAGTTTTGAAGCTTCATAAGTGTCACTTGCTAGAGTAATAACTTGTAATTTTCCTATTACACATTGCATGAAATTGTCTTGTCCATCGAAAAAAATTCTTGAACTTCCCTAACTTATTATCCTTTAAAAAAATAGTACATAGGAATTTGAATATTCCTACTCTTCAAGCAAATTTTAATGCATTCCACTCAATTATGAAAGCACCTTTGATAACTCCACTTTTCTAATTTTGATTCAATGGATACAATAGGAGTTAGCCAAATTTTGGTCAACATTGATTGGAAGTGCATTAAAAGTTGTGCTTGAAGAGGAAGATTATTGAAATTAATTTTCTACTCTTTCTAAAAAAGGACAATAATATAAGGGAAGTTCTTGAAAAAGATTTTATGGAAAAGACAATGTGTGTGCCCTTTGTCCCAGGAAAATTACAAGTTATTAGTTTCACAAAATTAGATTTAGATAACATGAGTGTAATGAAAACCTTTACTTTCATAGTTAGTAATAATGTAGTGAAGTCCATTGACCTTTACAAGTTAAAGCAACTCTTACTTACAATTTAAGTTGGATTTCAATTTCCTCATATAATTTTAAGAGTAAATGCATAAAATAATTTAGAACAAAAAATATGCTCGTACTATAGTAACTGACATGGGACACTCTATTTTCCAACAATGCATACTATATATATATATATATATCTTGCCAACAAATAAAAATGCTCAGACAAAACTAACTCATACAGGACAGTGAGTTTTCTAAATAATAATTTGACATAGGAGAGTTATTTTTCTAAATAGATTTTTTTTATCTCCAAAATACTCGAAAAAATCTTTCCGTAATGAACTAACTAACATGCGATAGTGTGTTTTCTGACACTCCAAATAATGAGAGCATTTTCTTTGTTTCAATCAGATGAACAAAGGGAAATTCCATATTTACATCACTAGAGATTGTTCTAAAATATGAAGGTGGACTTCATTACATTTTTCAAGCGCACGAACAAAAAACTTTTCATGAGGAAATAATTAAGAGAAGACAGTGTGTTTTCCAACACTACAAATAATGCGACTATTTTATTTTATTCCAATTAGATGAAGAATGTGAAATGAAATTTGCACTGTAGCAAATAATTATTTAAAAAAATTTAAGTGGTCTTCATTACATTCTTCGAGTATAACAAAACAAAACTTTTCATAACGAACTAACTGACATGGGACAGTGTGTTTTCCAACATTGTAAATGATGGGAGCATTTTATTTTTTCCAGTCGGATGAAAAAAGAGAAATACCATATTTACATCACTAAACAAATGTTCTAAAAGATCAAGGTGGACTTCACTACATTTTTGGAGCATACAAAGCCAACACTTTTCATGAGGGAATAATTGAGATGAGACAGTGTGTTTTCCACCACTACAAACAATGTGAGCATTTTATTTCTGTTTATTTTTTCTCTTCTAATTGGTACAATCAAAATGGAATTTCACTTTCATCATCTAATTTGACCAAATAATATGCTCACATTATTTGTAGCATTAGAAAACACACTATCTCCATATAAGGTGTTAAGAAACAAGCAACCCATATAGTGTTGTAAAACCCTCTGCAACTGAGAGGAGGCAATGTGTTTTCCAATTGTGAAAATAATGGGAACAATTTATTTGTTCCAATCAGGAGAAAGCTAAGTAATAGACAAAAGAACCTATGTATGTAAGGTGAGATTAAAATGGAATTTCACTTTCCTCATTTGATTTGACCAAATAATTCCTCACATTATTTGTGGTGTTGGAAAACACACTGTCTCCATATAAGGTGTTAAGAAACAAACAACCCATATAGTGTTGTAAAACCCTCTACAATTGAGAGTAGATAGTGTGTTTTCCAACTATGCAAATAATGTGAGCAATTTATTTGTTCCAATTAGGAGAATGCTAACTTGTAAACAAAATGAACCTATGTATGTAACATGAGATTAAAATGGAATTTTATTTTCCTCATCTGATTCGACCAAATAAATGCTCACATTATTTGCAATGTTAAAAAACACACCATCTCCAAATAAGGTGTTAAGAAACAAGCAAACCATATAGTGTTGTTAAACCCTCTGTAATTGAGAGGAGATAGTGTGTTTTCCAACTATGCAAATAATGTGAGCAATTTATTTGTTCTAATCAGGAGAAAGCTAACTCATAGACAAAAAGCACCTATGTATGCAACATGAGATCAAAATGGAATTTCACTTTTCTCATCTGATTTAACCAAATAAATGCTCACATTACTTATAGTGTTGGAAAACACACTATCTCCATCCTTGACCATGCATCCCTCCCCAACTAGCAAACTACAAAATCAAAATGTGGAAAATGGTGATGTGTCACAACAAGGAATGCATTTGAAGGATTTGTAGTGGTTCAGCTACCTGCAACTCCATTTTCCTCACCCACGCATCCCTCCCCGTCCACCAAACTGGAAAATGAAAAATGTGGGAAATAATGATGTTAGGTGCATTTTTTCTAGCTTTTTGACTTTAGACAAAAAACACCTATGTATGTAACATGAGATCAAAATGGAATTTCACTTTCCTTACCTAATTTGACCAAATAAATGCTCACATTATTTGCAGTGTTGGAAAACACACTATCTCCATATAAGGTGTTGAGAAACAATTAACCCATATAGTGTTATAAAACCCTTTGCAACCGAGAGGAGACAATGTGTTTTCCAACCGTACAAATAATGTGATCAATTTATTTGTTCCAATCAAGAGAAAAATAAGTCATAGAAAAAAAGAACCTATGTATGTAACATGAGATCGAAATGGAATTTCACTTTCCTCATCTTAGAAATCAGCCAAATAATTGTTCACATTATTTGCAGTGTTGGAAAATACACTATCTCCATATAAGGTGTTAAGAAACAAGCAACCCATATAGTGTTGTAAAACCCTCTACATTTGAGAGTAGACAGTATGTTTTCCGATTGTGCAAATAATGTGAGCAATATATTTGTTCCAATAAGGGGAAAGCTAACTTGTAAACAAAAAGCATCTATGTATATAACATGAGATCAAAATGGCATTTCATTTTCCTCATTTGATTTGACCAAATAAATGCTCACATTATTTGTTGTGTTGGAAAACACAATGTCTCCATATAAGGTGTTAAGAAACAATTAACCCATATAGTGTTGTAAAACCCTTTGCAACTGAGAGGAGACAATGTGTTTTCCAAGTCCAAAAATAATGTGAGAAATATATTTGTTCC
>VDFB02252616.1:202306804-202319481 GCA_007258455.2 Sequoia sempervirens
AAACATCACCAAAAAATATTTTAATCACTCCCACTCACAAAATTACTATCCTTGTCACTTAGGAGTGGGTCTTCTTCACAAAGGAGATTAATTGTTCTTAGGACCTCTAGACCAAGCATTGAGGTAAGATTATGATGATTTAGAAGTTGAAAAACCATTTTTCATAATGGACGAATAAATTCTAAAGAACTTCTTGTGATGTTTAAAAATATATTAAAATGATACAACGTAAAAGAAAAAATACTCTATATGTAATTATCAACTTATATTGGAACATGAAAATTAAACAAAGTATTGATCATCTAAAAATTTTAGTAAACTCAACATTTTAGATAACTACTCACATTAAAAAATCTAGATATTTCTCACAAAAATAAAAAATAAAAAAATATAATTTTATTCTCTTTACTAATTTCTTTCTTCTAATATTAATTAAAATTTATACATGAAATATTGTTTTAAAATTCATTTTACTATGTCACAATAATATATAAATTCCGATTTCTTCTGCCTCCATATTAAAGAAGAGAAATAATAATCTATATG
This sequence comes from Sequoia sempervirens, assembly GCA_007258455.2. Classification (NCBI taxonomy): domain Eukaryota; kingdom Viridiplantae; phylum Streptophyta; class Pinopsida; order Cupressales; family Cupressaceae; genus Sequoia; species Sequoia sempervirens. The sequence continues at coordinate 202,307,351 of VDFB02252616.1, forward strand.
AATATGCAAAAACACTCTACCACTCCTCTAGTACTTATGTTATTAGACCAATAGTATATTTCCTCCAATTTAGGATAAAACAACAAATTTCTACTCCCACTTCGTTACTCACAATTGCTTGGTTTACCACATAATTCATGTGGTCTATCAAAATCCATTTGCATAACATCACAAGAGTAAGAAAATTTTGAAAGTCATGTTGTGTCGAATGGGAGTGAAGTCTTCAACATCATCATCAAATTAGCACCATTTTCGAACTATTTTTCATCTTTTGGAATGTAAGATTTAAGGTGAAATTGTGGTGATTTTAGTCTTCTACCAAACAATAATAATTTATATGTTGTTTTTTAATAAAAAATTAATCTTTTAGATCATAAGTCTAACATTTTTTTAGTGGCTATTAGAATTGTAGGAAAATATTTACGTTGAAACTGTTTCTTATATGAATTCAATCAGCTAACTTATGTGTTATGGTTCAAAATGTGTTATAATGATTACAAGATCACTGAGATTTGTCCATTCAACAATTTTAGCAATATAGAAAAATAATTAATATTAAAAGATAATATCACTACTTTAAAAAGCTTATTTTGTAGAAGTCAAATCTCTAAATGTTCTCACATTCTTTTTTATTTATAATTTTTCTTATGAAAAAAGTATACACATTTATCTTATTGTATAAATCATAACTTACTTTTATTACAAATCATTAGTTTTGTTTTAATTGTTTAAATTTTAAGAATTTTATATCCCTAAAATTAATGTAATTATATATTTTAAATTATTAATAAATATATTAAGGTTAGTATATCTACTTTCTATTAATATTGATTACAAATTGTTTAACATGATAGTATTACTAATTTTTTATTTCTATTATTTAAATCATTACTATTGTTCTAATTGTTCAATTTTTAAGAATTTTCCTTCTTTAAAATTAATGTAATTGTATATTTTAAACTATTAATAAATATATTTTAGTTAGTATATCCACTTTATATTTAGATTGATTACAAATTGTTTAACTTGATAGTATTGCTAATAGATAAATTGGAGAGAAAAGAAAATACATGAAATCCCATGCAAGAACGAGCTTATGCAAAGGATTGGAGATGAGATGGAGTGTTGTGGTCGTGTCGGCTTGAAGGTCCATGGCCTGTAATAGGTTGCGGGTTCTCCCTCTCTTTCCTTCGTTGGCCTTTGCATGTCGTGAAAACAAGTTCCTTTGGTTGTGATTTATTGTGGGGGGGTTGTTCCAGCTTGCAGGGGGGGTTTGTTATTCATTTTTGTTTCCTTGGTGTTGCTTTGTGTTTGGGGTTGGGTTCTTTTTGCTTTCAAGGGGGTTTCTTTTGTTTGGATTATGGTGAAGCGGCAGGTCTCTTACAGTTTGGTGGTGGCTAATCATGGTGGGTTTCACAATGGATCTTCATCAGGGTTGAAATCTCATCAATCTAAGTCATTTAATGTGGGGGAGGGCCTCAAACTAAATAAAGTGAATGGTTGTTTGCCCAGGAGTTAGGATTGGCTGGTCTTGGTTCTTTCTCTAGAATCTATGGCTAATGATATTTCTTATTGAGTCAACATGCTTTAATTTGCAAATTTATTGGGATCAGTATTCCTTTGCCATCTTTGGATGCATGGATTAGGTGTATGTGGCAGGTTGAGGGTGACATGGAGGTAATGGTGGCTACAAACAACTAAATATTTGTGGTTATTTTTTCCATTATGGCTTATAGGAATCAGGTTTTTGAGGGAGGACCCTACTTTTATAATCATGATGGTTTGTTTATAAAACCTTGCCATATGGGTTTTAATATAGCTGAAGAATTTATGTTGAGGGTTTCGGTCTGGGTCTTTCTGTCGTGACTTCCCCTAGAGTTTTGCAGAGAAGATATTTTACAATGGATTATAGCTCTTCATGGTAAGCCTGCTGCAGTTGCTCAACAAACCCTTGAAAGAAAGGTTATTTCCTTTGCTTGGATTCTCTAGAAATTTGTGTTGGTTCTTTGTCTTGGATTCAACAGCTTGATTATGAGTCCCTTCATTTTCGTTGTTGGATTTTTCATGAGTATGGACATCTTTAGAAGCAATGTCCTAGGATTAATAAGGCTCCTCCTAATTCCCACCCTTTTTCTTCAACACCAAAATTAGTTAAGGGGGATAAAGGTAAATCTTCCATGATGGAGGGTGAATCGAATAAAGATGGATTTGTGCCAGCTAATCCTCGGCCTAAGGGTCGTGGTCATAAGAGATCATTCAAGGACAAAAGGAATGAAGAAAACTTTAATCAATTTTCAAAGGTGTTGGACATCTCAACCTTGGAGGAAGGAATCATATTGGATGTGCCTTCTAATGTTGTTAGTATGGGTTGTGTTGTGGGGTAGGGACATGGTTTTGGTTAGAAAATTCATTTATCACAGGGTATGCAGGATCCACTAGTATCTCTGAATGACCCTATGCAAGATGAAGATGATATTGTTTTGGCAGATTTGGTAAAGGAGGGGTTAGTTTATGGTAAGAGAAGGGGTACTCTCTAGCCTTGGGGGTGCAAAAGTGCAGGATTATGAAGGGTTCGTCTGAGCACTCTTCTAAAAGTGGCTGCAAGAAGGATCTTGAGAAGATTAAGCGTACTGGAGATTTGTTGGTGGAATCTGGGTCTGTTAAACCCATTGATGCTCACTTTTCTCCATCTCCCCCATGATTGTTCTCTCATGGAATGTAATGGGGTTGAATAGCACCTCTCGTCAAAAGGTTATTCATGACCTGGTTGTTTTCCATTCTTTGGATTTTTTTGTGTTCAGGAGACTAAACTTTTAGTTGATTTCATGCTTCAGTGTGCTTCTCATATCTGGTATTTTGGTTAGTGTCAGTGCATTGGTTCTCAAGGGAGTTTTGGAGGTTTGGTTCTTTTTTGGGAAACAAGAAAGATTGCTCCCATTTGGTGGATTCCAATCACACTGCTATTTCCACGGTTGCCTCTTCCTTGGAAACTAGTGAGACCATTTTTGTTACCAATGTTTATGCCTTGAGTAATATTCAAGGAAAATCCAGCTTTGGGCTTATATAAGGTATGTTAGATCATGTGATCCATATCTTCCCTAGATTTTAGCTAGTGATTTTCATTTTTTGTTGAGCTTGGAGGAGAAACAAGGTAGGCTACCCTGGCTTGATCCTACTTCTGATCTTTTTGGGAGAATATGGATTTTCTTGCTTTAATTTATGTTAAACCTTCTAATGGGGTTTTTACTTGGAATAATAGATGGAGTGGAGAGGAAGTGATCTTTGAAAGGTTGGATAGATTTCTTATTTCCTATTTTGGATGGGAGGTAGGTTGCTTACTAGTTTTGAGATTCTTGATTGGAGGGGTTCTGATCATTGGCCAATTAAAGTTTTAGTAACCTAGGATTTTATAGTTCCCAAGAATCCTCCCTTTAAGTTTCAGCTTATGTGGCTACAAGAGTCTTCTTTGCATGATCTTATGGCCTAGTTGTAATACCCCTTGTGTTGCTATTACTTTCTAGATACTCTTTTATGTTGAGTTGTGTGCTTGGGATTGTGATGGTGATTATTTCACTGGTTTGACTTGCACGGATTCATAGGTTAGCTTGGTTTGATGCACATGATGCTGCTTATGATGATTTATGACATATGTTTTGTGGTGTTCATACTATCTAGATATGTTATTACTTTCATTAATATTATGTTGCGATGTTATGGTTTTATGCTTGTTTATTGATATGGATTATGATGTGTATTCTAGTGGGTCTTGGTGAAAGGACAGAGTAGCATCACTCATTTGTGAGTGCCTTGCTACACCACGACTACCTTTCACAGTGTGTATGTATTGGAGATTTATATGCTACTTGATGTTGGTTTCATCACGGGGATGCAAATTTACTCCCACCATACCGATTCACCTACGTTGTCAGTGCGGCGTGTCGAAACCGCGATGTATGAAATTTTTCTAAAGAGTTGATAAGGAAATTAATCCCCCATCCCAAGTTTCTCACCCCCATTGTTGTGTCTAGCCAGTGTCGTGTCCATGACCCTTCTTAGGATTACGTATGATTTTTTGTGTTGTTCATTTTATTTTTAATCTATGTTTGTATTGTCATTTAATTATCATTGTGTTTGATATTTTCTTGGTAGACTATTGGTGATATAATTAAATGAAAAAGTTAGGTAGATGTTGCTAGTTAAATGTGATTAAATATAAATTTGTCCCAAGTTTAAAATTTGTTAGAATTAAGAATCTGTTTGTTTTATTTAATTAGGGATAAAATAAATAAAATTAGAGGTAAAATATTATTGTTATGTTACTTAAAATTTGTCATTTGTAAAATGAGGATGTGTAATTTTAATGATTTATTTATTGAAATATATTGAATTTTATATTAAAATTATATATATACCTGCATATACTCCCATATCTATATACCTATATATATATATATAAGATTGATATATATATATATATATTTGTGTGTGTGTGTGTATATGTACATAGTAATATGTATGTATATATGTGTATATATATATGTATATATATGCATGCATATATACTTGGTGAAAATATATGAAAATCTTATGATGTTAATTGCAATGCCTGATTATATGCTGTGATTGGCTAAATTAAAAGCAAGTATTTTAATACATTGTATTGAGTGATTTTTATTAAAATAAATATATTGGGTAAATTTCATGTTTATATTTCATAGATGGAATTGTGCATTTGTAGTTGCAATGATTTTATTTTAAATGTGTTTGTTGAGTTAATAGAAATTCTTGTTTATAATAGAATCTTGAGGATTGTGTAATTGTTGTTTTTCTTTAATTTCCCTTGGGTCATTTACTTTTTTCCTAAGTTGGTTTATGGACTTGTGGGAACCCTCAAGGCCATTTTACCCTCTATTAGAAGTTTTTGGTTACTTGGATTTTTGGGCTTCTAGAGGTGAGAGTATGTTTGTTGTTATTTGAATTGTCATTTGATTTGGTCTTTGACAACACTTTGATTGTAATTGTGATTTGGAGTTTATGCTTGGGTTGTACCTATTTTTATGAGTATTGATGGATGTGGATGTTAGTGAGATGGTTGTGCCTTGCGTGTGTTTTTAGTTTTGAGATTCAGTATTTCTTGTGTTGGTACAACCCCTTGGAGCTTTGGCTTTTGTGGTTTGGGTTTCTAGGGAGAGTGGTTCTTCATGGCTGCCGATGCACAAAGGGGCCGTCAGGATAACCCACGCTAGAGTTATTGTAATAAGTGATAATTTAATTAAATAAATTAGGTGGTTGGGTAGAAATGACATTAACAAGATAAGTAATGATGCCTCTTTCACCCGTTAGGGCTTTTATAGACTAAGGGTGGACTGAGAAGGTCGTGGTTGGCAAGATCGTTACCTCGTCTCAATTAGAGGTTAACGATTCTGCACGAGTTACCGTATGTGGCCGACGCCTAGAGAGGTAGCCAGGATAACCATAGATGGGGGCCAACGCCTAGAGAAAGGCAGCTAGGATAACCCATGATAGGACTGTGCAATGACACTCTCCTTTAGCATTCCCTTGATTTTTTATTTTTGCAAGCCTCTGGAAGTGGTCTTTTGATGTTGTTTTTCCTTTGTGTTTTCATGTCACTCTTGTTTGATGATAGTCTTATTGTTTTTTGTTTGGATGAACTTGGTCAAGGATCCTTCCTTGTTTACTCCTAGCACGGGGGTGGTCGGGTGGAACATGCTATGCACCTCGTTGGGTTCCCTATCAATAGTCATGCAGTTCAATGCAGTGCTTTTCAGATGCAACTTGATCCAGAGTTCACTTTGTTCCTAGATGTATATTTTGTAATTCAGTCATACTCTTGTATTGATATATTACTCCAACATGTGTTGGGAAATGTTATGATGTAAACTCATGTAATTAATCAATGTGATGTGCTGGAAGTAGATGTAATGCATATTTGTACTTTGCATTTCTTTTTATCAGCGATAGTGGTTATCGCCATTCAAAAAATGTTGTATATGTGGAAATATGTTTATTGCATTCCATGATTATAATATATATGTACATTGTTATTACATTGATTTAATCTTGTTATAACTAGTTTATCTCTTATGCATGATTTAATATTAGAATTATGATGGTTGAATGGTTTATATTAATTCTATTCACAATCTTGTTTAGTATCATTTCGTTATGGGTTGTATGTGTAACATTACCTCATGTACCCCAAAGGACTTAGGCATTTAACTTGTATTCATTTAGATGAATTATATGCATTGGAATCTTAATATACATATCTTATATGTTTAAAAAAAAATTGTGCATCAATAGTTGTCCTTTGGGGTTTGTATGACGGGATGTTACACTAGTGGTGGCATGATGACAACCCTGCTTATGGTACAACTATGTACACCTTTGTTTAGAAACTTTAGTATGTTAAATTTCACCTTAAGAGATGGAATAGGATGAGTTTTGGTAACTTTAAGGTTATGAAGAGGAATGCCCAAGCATGCCTTGATGTGATTACTCACCAAATTTGGGATTTTAGTTTCTCAGATGCTTTGGGTCAAGTGGAATCCCAGGCTGCGAGAATAGTGGAGGAGTGGGAGCTTCAGGAGGAGATCTTCTGGAAGCAAAAGGCTAAGATTTATTGGATTTAGGAAGGGGACAGGAATACTACTTTCTTCTATCATTTTGTGTAGGCTCATTGTAATAGAAGTTGTATCTCCTCTTTGGTCATTGCGGATGGGATCCACATTTCTTCTTTGCAGGATTTATCTCGTGAGGATAGATAGTTTTATTTTGCTCTTTTTTCTAAGGATTTTCCCCCTACAAAAGATGAGGATAAATTGATCCTTGCTTGCATTCCTTCGCTAATCTCCAAGGAGATGAATGATTTCCTCATCCACCCAATTTATTTTCTTGAATTGGAAGAGGTAGTTTTTGGGATGAATAAAGGTAAAGCCCCTAGTCCGAATGGTTTTCCTATTAAACTTTTTTAGGAATTTTGGTATATTATAAGTTTGGGTTTGTTGGAGGTTACCTGGGAATCTCTTCACAGTAAGTAGATGCTTCGTGCCTTGAACTCTACTTTTTTGGTTCTCATTCCTAAAAAGGAAGGTGTTGATCAAATTGAATTCTTTCGACCTGTTTCTCTCTGTGATGTGGTGTACAAAATTAAATTACTAAATTAATTGTAGAGAGGCTCAAATTTTGTCTTCCTTCTATAATCTCTCAGGAGCAAGGAGGCTTTGTGGCTGGTAGACAGATCTTGGATGGGGTGGTGGTTGCCTCTAAATTCATTCACTCTATGGCGACTTTTGAGGACAAGTTTATGTTTATCAGATTGGATATGTCCAAAGCTTATGATAGAGTTAAGTGGCATTTTTGCAAAAAAAAAATTAGGCTTTAGTTTTAGTCCAAATTGGGTCAATTGGACTATGAGTTGTGTTACCTCTTCCTATTTTTCTATTCTTATGAATGAGGAACCTTCTGAGCTTTTTGAGGCTTTTAGGGGCCTTCATCAAGGAGGTCCTCTTTCCCCTTATCAGTTTATTATTATGGTTGAGGGTTTGGGCAGATTTCTTAAGTCATGGGTTTTCCAGGGTAGGATTCAAGGTTGGTGTTGGGGCAATGGGCTGCTACAGCTCTCTCATCTTTAGTTTGTGCATGACATTTCTATTATGGGGAGGGCTCACCTTTAGGAGGATTTTTCTTTTAGGTGGGCTTTGGATATTTACCTTGCTGCTTCCAGTCAAAAATTCAATGAGCATAAGTCTTCTATCTTCTTTTTTAATACTCCTTAAGATATTCAATTATGGATTGCTAATATTTTGAGTTTTTTAGATTGGGTCTCTTCCCTTTGTCCATCTAGGAATACCTCTTGTTGGTGGTAGGAAACCTAGGTCTTCTTGGCAAAGTTTGCTTGATAAGTTGTGTAGTAAAGTCAATAATTAGACTCACCATTGGCTTTCTACAACTGTAATCTTCTAAATTCTATTATCCAAGCTCTCCCTATTTACAGGTTTTTGTTCAAACGACTCATTTATATTCCCTAAGGGAATTTGATGCTCTCTCATGACAATTTCTTAGGAGTGGTAATTTGCAATCGGCTAAGTGGAGTCTTGTTAAGTGGGATACAGTGTGCAGGCCACAAAAAGAGGGGGGCCTTGGATTGTGTTCTGATGTTTTGAATGGGAAAGCTCTTACTGCCATGTTATATTGGCACTGGTGTACTAGTCGGCATCAACTTTGGGCCCGTATTCTTACCCACAAGTATCTTAAAGATGTTAACACTTTTTATGTTCCTTGTTTCCCTTTAGAAGGAATGGGATCTATGATTTGGAATACCCTCAAATCAAGGGCTCAATTGGTCAAGAAGGGGATTTTTTCGATATATCATATGGGTTCTCAAGCTCTTTTTTAGTGGGATTCTTGGGATGGTCATCCTCCTATTCTTTCTACTTACCCTCACCTCCAGTCTCTTTATGATCATATTACTGCTGCAAGTTGGAACACAGTTGAGCATTATAAGTCTATTCAAAATATTGGACTGGTTGTTAGCCTTAGATGGAAGCACTCCTCGGAGTGGCCACTCGGAGGGTCAAACAGGGATAGGCAAGAGTTGGCTCAAATTATTGCTTCACGTGAATGCAATTCCATGGCGAGGTAGGATATCTTGGCTTGGAGTAACAATGATTTATCTATAAGTACTCTATTTCAGCAAGTTATGGTGAGTTGCTTAAGCATGTGTTTGGGGATATTAAGGTTCCTTGGTGGAAGCGAGTGTGGAATACATTTTCTTGGCCCAAACGCAATTCTTTTCTATGGTTGGTGGTCTAGAACTAGTGACTTACTTGGGATAACTTGTGCAAGAGAGGGTTGCAGGGTCCCTCGATGTGTGATTTATGTTGTAAAAGTGAAGAGAGTGTCTCTCATCTGTTCTTCCAATGTTCCTTTTCTAGGAGGCTTTGGCACCTTGGTGGGTTGTGTGGAACCAGGCTTGCTAGCGTGTCTCTTCTTTAGCAAATTTCTTTGCCTAGTGGGGAAAGGCCCTTATTAAGACCTCTTTTCTTGAAGTTACTTAGATTCTGGGAAAGGCTTTTATTATTTGGCATATCTGGCTAGAGAGGAATCACAAGACTTTTCAAGATGTGAAACTAGTTGTCCAACATTTGTGGGGGAGGATTCTTCATTCTATGGGAGAAACTACTATGGCTAAGTGTGACTTGGTTGATGGTGTGGATGCAGGAGAGGTTTCCTTTTCTACTCATATTAATCTTCCTCTTCAGAGGGGGGCTGCTCAGAATATTGGTCAGATCATGAGAAATAGATGTCATCATCCCCTTCGGAAGATAAATAGGGAGGGTTGTTGGTTTCCTCCTTAGGGTGTGTTGAAAATCAACATAGATGGTTCTTCTCATGGAAATCCTAGACATGCTAGTATTGGAGGTGTTGGGCGGACTAGTTCTAGGATTGTTAAGTTTATCTTTTTTGTTTATAAGGGTTGGTATACTAATAATGTGATGGAGGCTCTTTCCATTTTCTGTGATGTGGAGCATGGTTGTGCTCTCAGGTGGAGACAGATCATTTGTGAATCTAATTCTCAGGTGGTAGTGACTTTGTTGAAGAGACAACAGTTAGAGGATGTTAGTTGGAATTTTGTTGTTATTATAAAACATATTCTTAATCTATGTGCTTCCTTGGATTTTGTTTCTTTCTATCATATTCTGTGTGAATGGAATGGGGTTGCAGATTTTTTGGCTAAATGGGCTTCTAATCATTTGCAAGATTGGAATATTTTGGAAAGGGATCAATTACCCCTGAATTTGTCTCAAAAGTTGGACCAATTAGTGGAGATTGATAGGGATGTGTAATGCCCTTGCTTTGTATTGCTCTTTTTTGATTGAATAAATTTTTACCCCTCTTTTAGTTTAAATCCCATGCAAGAACATGCATAGTATGGAGAAATAAAATCTCTACTTTAAAAAGCTAAAAAAAATGGAGATAAAATCTCCACTTGATGTTACATTCCTTTTTACATTATAATTACTTTTAAAGAAATAAAAGATAAAAATCTAGATATTTGTATGAATTGTAGTTTTACTTTTTAAAATTCTTTATTTTATAGTATTGTTTCAGTTGTTCAATTTTAAAGATTTAATGTAATTGTATATTTTTAATTACCAGTAAATATATTATAGGTATTATATTTACCTTCTATTTATATTATTAGTTCTTGCCAGGGAACTATAGGCACACCCAAATCTTAACTAGTTATTAATAATTCTTTTTTTAACCAATGAGAGCTCAAACATTTTTTCTATTTGATTTTTTTAAATCTATTATCAATGTATACATGCCAATTATATAACAAAACAAATTTCAAAATTCAATTATCTTCAATCTAATTGGTAGACAAATTTCACCTGATATAAGCGATTAATGCGCTTCCATTAACTATAGGCACACATTTTGCTAACTAGTTATTAATAACTTTGATTTTAAAACAAATGAGAATTCATTTTTATTTCTAGTTGACAAATATTTGAATAACTATAGCTTAATTCTCGAACTTAACTAGTATTTGAAATTGTTTTGGTTTGCAAACTAACCAAATTCTATTAATTTCTTTCCTGTACATTATAATTTAATTTTAATACATTATATTTTAATTTTCTTAAAGTTAGATGCACAATTTTTAACTTTTCAAATTTCAAAAATTATTTTTCCTCAATTTTATTGGCTCAAAACTTTTGAGCGATAAGGGCGATTTTCTCGGCTCTATTATCAAAGTTGCGATTATAGTGGGAGATGGAAAGGCAGGAGAAAATGACAATTACTTTTAACTTAACTATTCTATTTACGTTTGCAATCTAAATTTAACTAACTCTAAATATGATAAATTCCCCTATACTTTTACTTTTAACTTAATTATTCTATTTAATGACAATTACTTTTAACTTAACTATTCTATTTACATTTGCAATCTAAATTTAACTAAATTTAACCAACTCTAAATGCTAATAAATTCCCCTATACTAATTTCTTAAATATTCTATGTAATTTAAATTATATAGGTTAATTATTCAAATTATTTTTGCAATACAAACCTTGCTAGTTCTTGATATTAATAAATTCAATTATGCTAAATCTTTTGAAGTTTTTTTTGTTAAATAAATGTATCTATACATTCAAACTATATTTTAAGATTAATTTTTGGTAATATTAATTTTCATTTACCTTTGATAAATTAAAATATATTTCTTGAAATCTATTTTTGTAATATAAAATCAATTTGATAAATTGAACAAAACTAATTTTCTTTAAATAAAATAAAATATAAAAAATAATTAATTTATAGATAGTTTTAATATAATTACTTTTAAAATAATTTGATTATTTTAAAAATTAAATTATATATTTTTTGCTAATACTAAATTAGATGCTAAATTAGTTTGATTTATTTTATTTAAAAAACAAATTTACGAAATCTATTTACTTTGTTAATAAATTTCAAATTCCTTTATAAAATAAAATTTTAACTAAAATCTATGTCTAAATAAATCATTCAATCTTAAATTTTCTATATAACTAGAAACAAGTACTTTGCATTTTTAATTTTATTTCATACTTGTGGGTGTGCACGCGCAATTGAGGTATGAATTTTCTGGATTTAAAATTCAGGCTCTATTTTTTTGGATTTGAAATAACTATTTTTTAAACCGTTTCTTGCATAATTGTTTTCTTGTTTGAATATAATCAAACTATATAATTGCTTCATAGTTCATTGTGAATGCTTCTTCTTCTACAATTTGTAGGTGATTCAAAATATAATCAAACTATATAATTGCTTCATAGTTCATTGTGAATGCTTCTTCCTCTGCAATTTGCAGCTGATTCAAGTACACATTCATATTTATGTTATGTGGGTAAAAGATGTTGGAATTATGAAGCCCAATCGATTCATCTTTCTAACCGTTTTATTCTTTGATGTTTCATTTCTTTATTTTGTCCTCTCATATTCTTGATTGTAACAAACTTCAAGATGCTCTCTTTGGAGTTGGATAGTTGAAATGTAAAAAGGACAAGTAGTGCTTGAGCTGCTGATATTGTATTTTATCTGAATTAATAGAGTG
>VDFB02252616.1:202319581-202368059 GCA_007258455.2 Sequoia sempervirens
AAGATACTTGTGGGTAAGAATACGAGCCCAAAGTTGATGCTGACTAGTACACCAGTGCCAATATAACATGGCAGTAAGAGCTTTCCCATTCAGAACATTAGAAGACAATCCAAGGCCCCCCTCTTTTTGTGGCCTACACACTATATCCCACTTAACAAGACTCCACTTAGCCGATTGCAAATTACCACTCCTAAGAAATTGTCATGAGAGAGCATCAAATTCCCTTAGGGAATATAAATGAGTCATTTGAACAAAACACCTATAAATAGGGAGAGCTTGGATAATAGAATTTAAAAGATTCACTCTTACAGTTGTAGAAAGCCAACGGTGAGTCTAATTATTGAATTTACTACACAACTTATCAAGCAAGCTTTTCCAAGAAGACCTAGGTTTCCTACCAACAACAAGAGGTATTCCTAGATAGACAAAGGGAAGAGACCCAATTTGAAAACTCAAAATATTAGCAATCCACAATTGAATATCTTGAGGAGTATTAAAAAAGAAGATAGAAGACTTATGCTCATTGAATTTTTGACTGGAAGTAGCAAGGTAAATATCCAAAGCCCACCTAAAAGAAAAATCCTCCTAAAGGTGAGCCCTCCCCATAATAGAAATGTCATGCACAAACTAAAGATGAGAGAGCAGTAGCAGCCCATTGCCCCAAAACCAACCTTGAATCCTACCCTGGGAAACCCATGACTGAAGAAATCTGCCCAAACCCTCAACCATAATAATAAACTGATAAGGGGAAAGAGGACCTCCTTGATGAAGGCCCCTGAAAGCCTCAAAAAGCTCAGAAGGTTCCCTATTCATAAGAATAGAAAAATAGGAAGAGGTAACACAACTCATAGTCCAATTGACCCAATCTAGACTAAAACTAAAGCCTAAAATATTTTTTTGCAAAAAATGTCACTTAACTCTATCATAAGCTTTGGACATATCCAATCTGATAAACATAAACTTGTCCTCAAAAGTCGCCATAGAGTGAATGAATTTAGAGACAACCACCACCCCATCCAAGATCTATCTACCAGCCACAAAGCCTCCTTGCTCCTGAGAGATTATAGACGGAAGACAAAATTTGAGCCTCTCTACAATTAATTTAGTAATTTAATTTTGTACACCACATTACAGAGAGAAATAGGTCGAAAGAATTCAATTTGATCAACACCTTCCTTTTTAGGAATGAGAACCAAAAAAGTAGAGTTCAAGGCACGAAGCATCTACTTACTGCGAAGAGATTCCCAGGTAACCTCCAACAAACCCAAACTTATAATATCCCAAAATTCCTAAAAAAAAGTTCAATAGGAAAACCATTCGGACCAGGGGCTTTACCTTTATTCATCCCAAAAACTACCTCTTCCAATTCAAGAAAATAAATTGGGTAGATGAGGAAATCATTCATCTCCTTGGAGATTAGTGAAGGAATGCAAGCAAGGATCAATTTATCCTCATCTTTTGCAAGGGGAAAATACTTAGAAACAAGAGCAAAATAAAACTACCTAGCCTCACGAGATAAATCCTACAAAGAAGAAATGTGGATCCCATCCGCAATGACCAAAGAGGAGATACAACTTCTATTACAATGAGCCTACACAGAATGATAGAAGAAAGTAGTATTCCTATCCCCTTCCTAAATCCAATAAATCTGAGCCTTTTGCTTCCAGAAGATCTCCTCCCGAAGCTCCCACTCCTCCACTACTCTCACAGCTTGGGATTCCACTTGACCCAAAGCATCTGAGAAATTAAAATCCCAAATTTGGTGAGTAATCACATCAAGGCATGCTTGGGCATTCCTCTTCATAACCTTAAAGTTACCAAAACTCATCCCATTCCATCTCTTAAGGTGAAATTTAACATACTAAAGTTTCTAAACAAAGGTGTACATAGTTGTACCATAAGCAGGGTTGTCATCACGCCACCACTAGTGTAACACCCCGTCACGCAAACCCCAAAGGACAACTACTGATGCACAATTTTTTTTTTAACATATAAGGTATGTATATTAATATTCCAATGCATATAATTCATCTAAATGAATAGAAGTTAAACGCCTAAGTCCTTTGGGGTACACGAGGTAATGTTACACATACGACCCATAATGAAATGATACTAAACAAGATTGTGAATAGAATTAATATAAACCATTCAACCATCATAATTCTAATATTAAATCGTGCACAAGAGATAAACTAGTTATAACAAGATTAAATCAATGTAATAACCACGTACATATATATTATAATCATGGAATGCAATAAACATATTTCCACATATACAACATGTTTTGAATGGTGATAACCACTATCGCTGATAAAAAGAAATACAAAGTACAAATATGCATTACATCTACTTCCAGCACATCACATTGAATAATTACATGAGTTTACATCATAACATTTCCCAACACATGTTGGAGTAATATATCAATACAAGAGTATGACTGAATTACAAAATATACATTTGGGAAAAAAGTGAACTCTGGATCAAGTTGCATCTGAAAAGCACTACACTGAACTACACGACTATTGATAGGGAACCCAACGGGGTGCATAACATGTTCCACCTGACCACCCCCGTGCTAGGAGTAAACAAGGAAGGATCCTCAACCAAGTTCATCCAAACAAAAAAAATAAGACTATCATCAAACAATAGTGACATGAAAACACAAAGGAAAAACAACATCAAAAGACCACTTCCAGAGGCTTGCAAAAATAAAAAATCAAGGGAATGCTAGAGGAGAGTGTCATCGCACAGTCCTATCATGGGTTATCCTAGCTGCCTTTCTCTAGGTGTTGGCCCCCATCTATGGTTATCCTGGCTACCTCTCTAGGCATTAGCCCCATATGGTGACTCGTGCAGAACCGTTAACCTCTAATGGAGACGAGGTAATGATCTTTCCAACCACGACCTTCTCAGTCCACCCTTAGTCTATAAAAGCCCAAACGGGTGAAAGAGGCATCATTACTTATCTTGTTAATGTCATTTCTACCCAACCCCCTAATTTATTTAATTAAGTTATCACTTATTACACTAACTCTAGTGTGGGTTATCCTGACTGCCCCTTTGTGCATCGACACCCATGAAGAACCACTCTCCCTAGAAACCCAAACCACAAAATCCAAAGCTCCAAGGGGTTGTACCAACACAAGAAATACTGAATCTCAAAACTGAAAACACATGCTAGGCACAACCATCTCGCTAACATCCACATCCATCAATACTCATAAAAACAGGTACAACCCAAGCATAAACTCCAAATCGCAATTACAATCAAAGTGTTGTCAAAGACCAAATCAAATGACAATTCAAATAACAACAAACATACTCTCGCCTTTGGAAGCCTAAAAATCCAAGTAACCAAAAACTCCTAATAGAGGGTAAAACGGCCTTGAGGGTTCCCACAAGTCCCTAACCAACTTAGGCAAAAAGCAAATGACCCAAGGGAAATTAAAGAATAACAACAATTACACAACCCTCAAGATTTTGTTATAAACAAGAATTTCTATTAACTCAACAAACACATTTAAAAATAAAATCATTGCAACTACAAATGCACAATTCCATCTATGAAATATAAACATCAAATTTACCCAATATATTTATTTTAATAAAAATCACTCAATACAATGTATTAAAATACTTGCTTTTAATTTAGCCAATCACAGCATATAATCAGGCATTGCAATTAACATCATAAGATTTTCATATATTTTCACCAAGTATATATGCATGCATATATATACATATATATATACACATATATACATACATATTACTATGTACATATACACACACACACAAATATATATAAAAAAATCAACATAATTAACAACAAATCATTAAATTATATTATCTCATTTTACAAAATGACAATTTATAAATATTAACAATAGTATTTACTTAATTAATTAATTTATCCTTTTAATTAAATAAACAACATTTAATTTAACAACTTTTAAAACTTAATAAATTTAAATTTGATATTTAACTTAGCAACATTCACCTAACTATTTAATTATATCAATTAATAATCTACCAAGAAAATATCAAACATAATGATTAATTAAACGACACATAAACACAGATTAAAAATAAATGAACACAAAATCATACAGAACCAAGATGGGGTCGTGGACAATGACACCATTAGACACAATAACGGGGGTGACAAACTTGGGATGGGGACACTTCCTTATCATCTCATTTTTAACAACTTCATAGCCATTGGGTTTGTGGGACACACTCAGACCTGACAACGCAGGTGGAGTTGGTGTCCAGTACCTACATCCTGCATGAAACCAACGTCAAGTAGCATATAAATCTCCAATACAGATACACTATCAAAGGTAGTCACAGCGTAGCAGGGCACTCACGAGTGAGTGATGCTACTCTGTCCTTTCACCAAGACCCACTAGAATACACATAATCCATATCCATAAACAAGCGTAAAACCATAACATCACAACATAATATTAATGAAAGCAATAACATATCCAGATAGTACGAACACCACAAAACATATGTCATAAATCATGATAAGCAGCATCATGTGCATCAAACCAAGCTAACCTATGAATCCACACAAGTCAAACCAGTGAAATAATCACCATCACAATCCCAAGCACACAACTCAACATAAAAGAGTATCTAGAAAGTAACAACAACGCAAGGGGTATTACAACTAGGCCATTAGATCATGCAAAGAAGACTCTTGTAGCCACATAAGCTGAAACTTAAAGGGAGGATTCTTGGGAACTATAAAATCCTAGGTTACTAAAACTTTAATTGGCCAATGATTAGAACCCCTCCAATCAAGAATCTCAAAACTAGTAAGCAACCTACCTCCCATCCAAAATAGGAAATAAGAAATCTATCCAACCTTTCAAAGATCACTTCCTCTCCACTCCATCTATTATTCCAAGTAAAAACCCCATTAGAAGGTTTAACATAAATTAAAGCAAGCAAATCCATATTCTCCCAAAAAGATCAGAAGTAGGATCAAGCCAGGGTAGCCTGCCTCGTTTCTCCTCCAAGCTCAACAAAAAATGAAAATCACTAGCTAAAATCCAAGGAAGATATGGATCACATGATCTAACATTTATATAAGCCCAAAGTTGGATTTTCCTTTAATATTAATCAAGGCATAAACATTGGTAACCAAAAAGGTCTCACTAGTTTCCAAGGAAGAGGCAACCATGGAAATAGTAGTGTGACTAGAATCCACCAAATGGGAGCAATCTTTCTTGGATCCCAAAAAAGAGCCAAACCCCCAAAACTCCCTTGATAACCAATGCACTGACATTGACAAAAATACCAAATACGAGAAGCACATTGAAGCATGAAATCAACTAAAAGTTTAGTCTCTTAAACACAAGAAATATCCAAAGAATGGAAAACAACCAGATCATGAATAACCTTTTGACGGGAGGTGCTAGTCAACCCCCTTATATTCCTTGAGAGAACAATCATGGGGGAGATGGAGAAAAGTGAGCATCAATGGGTATAATAGACCCAGATTCCACCAACAAATCTCCAGTACGCTTAATCTTCTCAAGATCATTCTTGCAGCCACTTTTAGAAGAGTGCTCAAACAAACCCTTCGTAATCATGCACTGTTGCACCCCCAAGGCTAGAGAGTACCCCTTTCTCTTACTAGAAAATAGCCCCTCCTTTGCCAAAGCTGCCAAAACAATATCATCTTCATCTTGCATAGGGTCATTTAGAGATACTAGTGGATCCTGCCTACCCTGTGATAAATGAATTTTCTAACCAGAACCCTGTCCCTACCCCACAACACAACCCATACTAACAACATTAGAAGGCACATCCGACATGATTCCTTCCTCCAAGGTTGAGATGTCCAATGCCTTTGAAAATTGATTAAAGTCCTCTTCATTCCTTTTGTCCTTAAATGATCTCTTCTAACCACGACCCTTAGGTCAACGATTAGCTGGCACAAATCCATCTTTATCTGATTCACCCTCCATCATGGAGGATTTCCCTTTATCCCCCTTAACTAATTTTGGTGTTGAAGACGAAGGGTAGGAATTAGGAGGAGCCTTATTAATCCTAGGACATTGCTTCTGAAGATGTTCATACTCATGACAAATCCAACAATGAAAATGAAGGGACTCATAATCAAGCTACCGAATCCAAGACAAAGAACCAAGATAAATTTCTAGAGAATCCAAGAAAAGGAAATAACTTTTCTTTCAAGGGTTTGTTGAGAAACTGCAGTAGGCTTACCATGAAGAGCTACAATTTGTTGTAAAATATCTTCTCTCCAAAACTCTAGGGGAAGTCATGACAGATAGACCCAGACCGAAACCCTCAACATAAATTCTTCAGCTATATTAAAACCCATATGTCAGGGTTTTATAAACAAACCATCATGATTATAAAAGTAGGGTCCTCCCTCAAAACCTTGATTCCTATAAACCATATTGGAAAAAATAACCACAAATATTTAGTTGTTTGTAGCCACCATTAGCTCCATGTCACCCTCAACCTGCCACATACACCTAATCCATGCATCCAAAGATGGCAAAGGAATACCGATCCCAATAAATTTGTAAATTAAAGCATGTTGACTCAATAAGAAACATCATCAGCCACATATTCTGGAGAAAGAACCAAGACCAGCCGATCCTGAATCTTGGGAAAACAACCATTCACTTTCTTTAGTTTAAGGCCCTCCCCCACATTAAATGACTTAGATTGCTGATCTTTCAACCCCAATGAAGATCCATTGTGAAACCCACCATGATTAGCCACCACCAAACTATAAGAGACCTGCCGCTTCACCATAATCCAAACAAAAGAAACCTCCTTGAAAGCAAAAAGAACCCAACCCCGAACAAAAAGCAGCACCAAGGAAACAAAAATTAATAAAAAACCCCCCCTGCAAGCTGGAAAAACCCCCCCATAATAAATCACAACCAAAGGAACTTGTTTTTACAACATGCAAAGGCCAACGAAGGAAAGAGAGGGAGAACCCGCAACCTATTACAGGCCATGGGCCTTCAAGCCAGCACAACCACAACACTCCATCTCATCTCCAATCCTTTGCATAAGCTCATTCTTGCATGGGATTTCATGTATTTTCTTTTCTCTCCAATTTATCCATTAGCAATACTATCAAGTTAAACAATTTGTAATCAATCTAAATATAAAGTGGATACAATAACTAAAACATATTTATTAATAGTTTAAAATATACAATTACATTAATTTTAAAGAAGGAAAATTCTTAAAAATTGAACAATTAGAACAATAGTAATGATTTAAATAATAGAAATAAAAAATTAGTAATACTATCATGTTAAACAATTTGTAATCAATATTAATAGAAAGTAGATATAATAACCTTAATATATTTATTAATAATTTAAAATATATAATTACATTAATTTTAGGGAGATAAAATTCTTAAAATTTAAACAATTAAAACAAAACTAATGATTTGTAATAAAAGTAAGTTATGATTTATACAATAAGATAAATGTGTATACTTTTTTCATAAGAAAAATTATAAATAAAAAAGAATGTGAGAACATTTAGAGATTTGACTTCTACAAAATAAGCTTTTTAAAGTAGTGATATTATCTTTTGATATTAATTATTTTTCTATATTGCTAAAATTGTTGAATGGACAAATCTCAGTGATCTTGTAATCATTATAACACATTTTGAACCATAACACATAAGTTAGTTGATTGAATTCATATAAGAAACACTTTCAACGTAAATATTTTCCTACAATTCTAATAGCCACTAAAAAAATGTTAGACTTATGATCTAAAAGATTAATTTTTTATTAAAAACCAACATATAAATTATTATTGTTTGGTAGAAGACTAAAATCACCACAATTTCACCTTAAATCTTACATTCCAAAAGATGAAAAATAGTTCTAAAATGGTGCTAATTTGATGATGATGTTGAAGACTTCACTCCCATTCGACACAACATGACTTTCAAAATTTTCTTACTCTTGTGATGTTATGCAAATGGATTTTGATAGACCACATGAATTATGTGGTAAACCGAGCAATTGTGAGTAACGAAGTGGGAGTAGAAATTTGTTGTTTTATCCTAAATTGGAGGAAATATACTTTTGGTCTAATAACATAAGTATTAGAGGAGTGGTAGAGTGTTTTTTCATATTCATATAGATTATTATTTCTCTCCTTTAATATGGAGGAAAAAGAAATCTCTAAAAAATTAAGATGAATTAGGAATTTATATATTATTGTGACATAGTAAAATGAATTGGAAAAATAATATTTCATGTTTATAAATTTTATGTACATTGCATGATAATAGAAGTTATGGAATATATAAATTTTAATTAATATTAGAGGCAAGAAATTAGTAAAGAGAATAACATTATATTTTTTTTTTTAATTTTTTGTTAGAAATATCTAGATTTTTTAATGTGAGTAGTTATCTCAAATGTTGAGTTTACTGAACTTTTTAGATGATCAATGCTTTGTTTAATTTTTATGTTCCAATATAATTTGATAATTACATATAGAGTATCTTGTCTTTTATGTTGTCTCATTTTAATATATTTTTAAACATCACAAAAATTTCCTTAGAATTTATTCGTCCATTATGAAAATTGGTTTTTCAACTTCTAAATCATCATACTCTTACCCCAATGCTTGGTCTAGAGGTCCTAAGAACAATTAATCTCCTTCATGAATAAGACCCACTCCTAAGTGACAAGGATAGTAATTTTGTGAGTGGGAGTGATTAAAATATTTTTTGGTGATGTTTGCATTTGATTTCTTTCCTTTTTTTCTCTTTGTCCTCTAGTTTGCACTAGTAATTGGTATCTCACTTTGTGTAGTTATTTTTTTGTTTATACTAGCAACTTCATTATGTGATCAAACTACTTTATGTATCTTTTTGTTTATATATATCCCTATGTGTGTACGTGAGGGCTTCACCTTTTATCAAAAAGAAAATTTTCTAAATAATAATATATTTTATTTTTATTTAGATGTTATGTTTGTTTCCATTAAAATATTCTCCCAGCATATATACTATGTTTATAGCTAGTATTCTATTAAATTTGATGACTTCCAATTATGACATGTAATTGTAATTTCAAGTTATAATTAGAATTAGGACTTAGAAATTTTGTGATTTTTAAATAAAAGGTCTATAAAATTAAAACATGTATATGTATAGTCCATGAAATATTGAATTAGTCATGTAATCCACATGAAATCCAATCACAATCCATAAAATAAATATTGAAATGTACTCATAGTTAACATAAACTAAATACATGGTAGTCTATCTAACTCATAGTCTATGGAACAAATGAAAAATCACATTCTACATGTTTTATCATCACCAAAATGGAGAGGCCTCTTTGTTTCATGTGTAGTAGATGCACTTGACTCTTGCTATAAAAGAAAAAGAAACTTCAAATCAAATAAATTTTCAAAATTACATACTTATTTATTTAAATAAAATTATTTAATATACAAAATCATGACATTAAATATTTAAATCTAGACTCAAATTTTCATATATGTACCATATGATGCTCACTAAATCCCACAACTTGTTTCCCTAGTACAACTATTGATTCTATACCAAAAATTTTAGCTACTAAGTCCTATATATTCAAATAAAGTAGAAATCGGGCTTGAATACTTATAAAATGTAACCATATAAAATACCTAAAAATTACATAAAAATTTTACTAGTAGGACCTGGAATGAACTTTAAATGACTCATGAAATTTTCTAGGTTCCTTAATGGTAGGACTAGTGGCTACCTTGGTAGTGCTATCATCCTACATATATATGGGCATACATATATAAATTCAAGAAATATTTTAAAATTAAAAAAATATACTTCAACTATATTCAAAGTTTAAATATAATTTTTAACTACACATTATAGATGATTCGGGTATAGCACTAGATAATGGAGAACTCACCATACCTTTTGGTTGATCTAACATGAAAGTGTCATGACCTCCAAATTATAGTAAAATTGTTTAACATTTGAATTAAGCTATATAATTATTAAAATCTATCTATTTTGAAGAAACTAATTAAATTTATATATCTAATAATGAACGGGTGATCCCACAATACTGGTTTACAATTTTTGGCCAAACTGGACACTAAACTGATTTTTTCTAACTAAATCTTCACTTTCGGGCACCTATAGCGGCTAAACCGTGAGGAATTTGAAGATGATGCAAACTAGTGATTTGTGACATTTTGTCTATAGATTCTAAATATATTTATTTCAAAAAATTTGGAATCAGATTGCACTTTTTTTCCCATCTCCTTCAAAAAATAGTTTTTTTAGTAAACACCAATTTCAAAGAGTGACGTTCACCGTATAACACATAATTTATTTTCCATGAAGGATAGAATTATATATATTTTTTAATTTATATTTCTAACTACGATATCTAGTGCTTCCAATTGGTTTCATAGTGTTTTATTGAATATTTTTTCCTTAATCAAGTTTTGAAGTCAAACCAATTACAATTCAAAAATAGGCGGATTGTATAATACATAACTTTTTTGTATGTATCGAAATTATTTTTTTTTTGTTGGATCAAGGACTCCAATATCTGGTGCACTCATATTTTTCAAAAAAAAAATTATAATCTTCTATTTTACATGTGTAGAATAGAGAGCTTGATTTTTTGTTGAAAAACCTACATTCCCAAAGAAATAAAAATAAATATAATAATTAAAATTAAATTTATTTAAAATTATAATTTTTGGGAAGCTTATAATAAGGACTACATACTTACAAAAAATAAATTTTAAATGAATTAATTTGATCCCCCAAAAGGTAAATCAAAAGTGGTTTTTTATCAGCATTTTGATAGGTGTAAAGGAGACTCTGTTATAGGTATGGTTTAAAAATAGCAGGGTTTTATCCAAGGGTTTTTGATCTAAGGTAGTTTAATCAAACCCTCTTCAATTGGAATGCTTTAAATGAAAAATTTTAAGGATTAAATCATTATATTTTCTAAAAATATGAGATTTCAACAAAAATTAGAATCTCCCAAAAATTGTAAACCAGCTTTGTGGAATCACCCGAACACTATGGATAGTTTTATTTTTCAAGTCAATTTATTGGTCTACCCCATAAGGTGTGTTAGCTTGTATAATTTTCAATGAAAAAATAATTTATCTAATTAAGATTATGTCCTTGAGCCACTTACTACACCAAATAGTTCACAATATATATATATATATTATTTATAAATTAATTAATTATATTTTAAAATCAATTCAACTATTTATTAATTTTAATATGTACATTTTGAAAAGGAATTTGAAATGTGGTATGTACCTATATAGGATGATCATATAGTGTGCTGCCACAATAGTGGTTTACAATTTCTGGGAGATCCTTATTTTTGCTGAAATCACATATTTTTAGAAAATATAATGATTTCAGCCTTGAAATGTTCCATTTAAAGGATTCCAATTGAAGAGGGTTTTATCAGACCACCTTAGACCAAGCCCCCTTGGATAGAACCCCGCTAGTTTTAAACCATACCTATAAGAGAGTCTCCTTTACACTTATCAAAATGTTGATAAAAAATAACTTTTGATTTACCTTTTGGGGGATCAAATGAATTCATTTAAAATTTATTTTTTTGTATGTAGTCCTTATTGTAAGCTTCCAAAAAACTATAATTTTAATAAAATTTAATTTGATTATTATATTTTTTATTTATTTCTTGTGAATGTAGGTTTTTCACCAAAAATCAAACTCTTTGTTCTGCACGTGTGGAAAAATAACAGATTATTAAAAAAAATTTGAAAAATATGAGTGCACCAGATATTGAATTCCTTGATCCAACAAAAAATAAAATTAAAGTTCGATATACAAAAAAAGTTATGCATTATCTGGTAGCTATGTCTGAATTGTAATTGGTTTGACTTTGAAACTTGATTAAAAATATATTCAATAAAAACTATCTAACAAGTGGAAGCACTAGATATCAGTTACAAATCTAAATTTTAAATAATTAGAATTTTATCCTTCATGGAAAAAAAGTTATGTGTTATCACGTTGGAAAATCACTTTTTAAAATGTTGTTTTTGAAAAAACTAGTTTTTGAGGGAGATAGAAAAAGAAGTGCAATCTTATTCCAAAAAAAATGAAAAAAATATATTTAGAATCTACAGACAAAATTTCATGAAACTCTAGTTTGCATCATCTTCAAATTCCTCATGGTTTACCCGCTATAGGTGCCCGAAAGTGAAGATTTATTTAAAAAAAATTATTTCAGTGTCCAGTTTGGCCAAAAATTGTAAACCACTATTGTGGGATCACCCTAATATAGTGTATCTAAGAAAAAATGATCATCTATTGGAGATCCTAAACTAGATGAATGAGATGGACCATAACATGGTTAATTATAATTATAAAAAAAATGTGGCATTAAGGTGTGTGAGGTGATAGGAACAACACCATCTCCTCCATGCTCTCTACCATTTACTTCAACTTCCCAATAGGTAGCTTGTTAAGTTATCTTTCCTAATATCATACTAAGTGCTCCTAATATTAAAACCACTACCTAGTGGTAAATGGGTATAGTAATACTAGGTGAAGAAGGAGCAATGATGGGTGGAGTAGGCACATGTTAATTTGGATCAAAATGTTATCCTATTGAATCTTGTAGCTTGTCACTAACAACACCTTGGAGTGATCTAATTTCAAAATAATTAGGTTCAAAGAAAATTCAAAATCAACCCATAATTTTTTCTCAAAAAATATAATGGCACATTAGAATTGGCATGTGATGGATGGTCAAAGTTACAAAAAAAAAAAAAACTTATTATTGGGGAAACATACAATGATAATCACATGGTATACATACCCATGTACCCTAGCTCAAAATATTAATCCTTCCACTTTACCTTAAACTTTTATTGTGTGGGGATTTTATTTCGTAGGATCAAAACCTAAAATTCTATGGATCACTTTAAGGATTCTCTTGTGAAAAATATATGTGCATCTAGATATATATGAATAAGAAAGAGTGATTTGATCATTTATCACAATATTTTTATACATAAAGATCAATTTAGTGATAATAAATCTAGGATGTTGAAAATCCTTAAATAAGGTACCAATAAGGTTGGCAATTTGGTTCTAGTCATTCGTTCAATTCTCTTACATGAATTCCTTAGTACATGATATGAGAAAATCATATAGGGTAACAATTATAACAAAATATAGGGTTGAATATTAAAGGAGGATGGATAACTAATGGGGAATGAAATGGCCTTGAAAATTTAATGGTGGTCTAAACTTAGACCCTAGTTCCCTATGTTAGATATCTTATTTTTGAGTAAGATCTATTCATTCATGTCAGGTAAGGGTGAGGGTATCAATATTATTGGGTGTGATTGGTATGAAATTGTATCCATTAAATCAATTATTATTTAGGGAATGATTATCTAAAAATATAGCTACCATGGGCTCTCATCATTCTTGAAGGATCGAATGATGAATTCACTTCAATTTTGACAATTTCATTTTTTTTCAATATACATGTTCATAAAATCGATTTCTCCATATATTATTGTACTCAATTTCATAAAGGCCTTGAAAAGTGTAATATGTGAGCTATCCCAATAAAATAGAATTAAATATGGTAATGCATGATCTTTATTTAAGATGGATAATTTATAGTGAGAAATAATGAGTAGAAGAGAGGAGCATTGAAGTTCCCTTGGAAAATTTATTAGTATGATAGTTATAGTATGAGGGAGAAAAAGGGATTATTTATACAAAGAGGAAGTGGAAGTAGTGCTAGAAAAAATAGTGGATGAATGGGTAGAGAGAGTAAGTTAATCAAAATCTAACTGATGAGGTGGTAGAGTAGTATGAAAATAGGCTTGAAGGTATGGGTATTATTGATGTGGTCTAGAGGAGTGTGAACAAGGAAAGAATGGGAAAGTGAAGAAGGTAAATGTTCATGTATAAAGGTGGGAGGGATATTTTCATATGATAATAAAGTTGGAGAGTGGTGTTAAATGAGGGTAAGATGTAAGTCCAATATAAATTCATGCGTCATGCATACAAATATATAGGTAATTTCAAAGATTAATAGAAACCATATCAAGTATATAGTGAACAAGATGAAAATAATTCTTTGGGAATGGTTTGTTATTTGGCCATTAAATTGATGCTAAAACTATATTGGTTAGATGCATGCAAAGTTCTTTGTGTACATAAAATGAAAGTTTCCCTTGTTCCTATACATCTCAAATTAGTGATGATTTATTTTCCTATAGAAGAAAATTTGACATGTTTGAATAATGTCATATAATTGAAGGGATTTCAATAGTTTGATATATTATTTTTACCATACTGTAAAAAACATTTTCAACAATTTTCATCAATGAGAAAGATATAGGGTGTGATAGAAAATTGTTTCAATACGTATTTCTCCTAGGAGAAAAACCTTTAGCCATTTTTATAGATATTATAAAGAGTGTGTTCTAGGGTAATCAACTAATCTATATGTCATAGTCTAAGAGGTTTTAGGATAGGTTATTCTTATTCTAGATGAGATTTATTCTTGTAGATATTTATCCTTGATCAAAATGTCTTTGTAGTGCCCCTCCAGTTGTTACTATTATGTGTTTGGATTTGTATATGTGTTAGACAGTACCTTTACTATGATAGACCTTGATATTTGTTATTATCTTATGATCGCTAGCTTTAGAGTGATGTGGATGTTATTTTGTGTTGAGATGATGCACTTTATGGATGTTATGTTTCATGTTATGCTTTGGATTAGCTTAGCAGATATTTGAATTAATGATGCTTTATGCTTTTGATTATATTATTGATGTTAGATTCGTCAGTTAGTAATATTGTATTGGTGAAGGGGATGGGATTGCACCACTCGCTTGCGAGTGCCCTGCAATTCTGAGATTTCCTCTTCATGGTGTGTTTTATCATGTTATATGTATGCATGTTCGATATACTCTTTGTTTGCAGGTTGACAGGTACATGACATTGACTCCACCTGGTTTCACGGGTTTGAGTGTGTCCAATGGCCAACGGTATTCGATTGGGAGATAGTAGCTATGTTTTCTATGCCAAGTCATCACCCTAGTCATAGTGTGTCATTGGGTTTTAGTTGGGTTAAGTTGCTTCTTTGTGGTTCATCTCTCTTTGATTTTATTTAATTGCAAGTTGGAAAAGGAAAATAAATGGCTTTATGTATTTAAGTTGTTTATTAAATAAATCTAGTTATAATGTTAGAAATGTTATTTAATTTATTAATTAATTAAATTTAATTAATAAAATAATCTAATCTTGGATTAGATTTATTTTATTGATTAATTAAATTAATTGTGTTGAAATGAATTAAGTTATCCATTTTGGAATTAAAAGTGTTAAATTCTTTTGAAAAAAAAATAATTTAAAAGTTTTAAATGCTTTTTGAAAAGAAATTATTAAAAGCTTTAAATTCCTTTTGAAATAGATTTTTTAAAAAAAGTAATAAAGTCATGTTGAAAAGAAATTTGATTTTAAATTTTAAAATAACAAAATATCTTCAAAATGCATGGAGAGAGAAATAACTATGGTGGATGGGATATTTTAGGAGAAGTTGACTAAATTTGGAGAAAATGGATGAGAGTAGATATATTTTCATTTTGAAAAAAAATATTGCTGTTAAAAAGAAATGAAGGCTTTCTTGTTTGGGATGCATTTTGGATTTGGAGTGAGTCTTTGAAGGAACTTTAGCAAATTGGAAATTGTAGCTCAACACTAGATTTCTTCTTCAAGCTTCAAACAGGTTCTTTCTTGTTTTAATGAATTGAAATTTAGGATTTTCAATTTTGAAAACTTGCTTAGAAACAAATTTGAAAACCTTGTTGAAATCATGAAAGAAATTTAGATTTTTGTAGAAAAACAAATTCTTACAATTAAACTTTCAAGTTTAACAATATAAAATTTGAAAAGGAAATAAAATGATATTAGAAAACCTCTATTTGGGAGTTGAAATGTTTCATATCAAATTAGAAATTGAAGTCAGGAAACTATGTTTGAAAATTTGTTTTATTGTAAATTTTTTGTAGAAAATTGGTTCAATTTAACTATAAAATGGAGATTTTATGTATATATATACATATATTTTTGCATATTGGGTCTATTTTATTTTGGAAAGTTTTGTTCTTGTTAAAATTTTGGCACAAAAATCATGTTCTGGAAATTACCAGAACAGAGGATTTTATGTGCTCTATTTTTTATTCTTTTTTTAAAAAGAGAAAAATATATATATATATATATATATATATATATATATCATTTTTTTTTTATATAGTGTTTGGGGGAGGGAGGGTTGTATGGAGGGGAGGCGCACTGTGGTTGCACACAACCACCCCAGTGGAGGGCACTGCTATGGCAGTGCTCCCCACACCCTATGTGGGGAAAGTATTGCCACAGGCAACGCCGCCTCCATTAAGGGAGGATGGGCACAGCCATAGGCTGCGTTCTCCTCCCTTTTGGGAGCCTATGGGTTAAGAGAAAATTGCTATTTTTTTTTTCATTATTTGTTTTTATTTTATTTTATATTATATATTTTAAATAATTGGAAAATATTTGAGTTATTTTAATGAGATGGAAGTTAAATTGAAAATATAATTATATATTTAAATAATATTTATATGTTTAAACATATATTTAAATATAATCAATTTAAGATTATTTCATTAGATGTAAAAAGATTGATTTTTTTATAATAAAATGTTTTTTTTCAAAAATTGAGTTTGATCATTTTGTGTAATGAAGGGAAATGGATAATATGCATGTGGTTTAATATATGAATATTTAAATATGAGAAATGAATGTTAAATTTATTTAGGAATACATTCTTATTTAAATGAATATTTAATTAATAGAGATGCATGTCTATGCACAAATATCTATTTAATAATGAAAAGATTCTATTGGGGAAATGAGATTTTTTATGTTTAAATATTATCGGGAAACTAAAGTAGACCCTTAGATTTAATTTATTATTGCTTGTCAAATGCTTAAATAGTTACTTAATAAGGTAATGATTTTAAGAGAAATGGTTATTTTCTTTAAATGAAATGAAATTTTTAAGAAAGTGATTATTAATTATTTATAATTCTTATTGGTTGCAACGAATATACAATAAGATTAGTTATTTTCATGAAATATGTAATGAAGGAATTTAAAATATTGTGTTTATAGTCAAGTTATTGATTTTATTTTAAAATAATATATTTGAAAGGACAAATATTGGATTTAAATGTAATGTGTTTAATAGCGAGATTAATTGATTTTAAAATGATTTATTTTGCAAAGGACCAATAGTTATTTTTAAATGATAGGTTTTATATCATAGAAGTAAATGTTATTATCATTTAAGAGCAATTAGGGAATTAAATATCTGGTTAAAGTTTATCTTTTGTTTGAAAGAGACGTTATTAAATCAGTTTTATTAAGGCAATAAATTACTAAATGTTAATGAAGGAAGTGGATTTAGGAAATCCAAATATAGATTTAATTCTTGTTTGATCTCCCTTCTTGAATGTACACTTCTATTTTCACTTAGGGGAATTTGATTAGAAGGGTTGTTAAGTCTTCTAGAAGGGGTTTAACTATTTGGGGTTGTTGTATTATGTTAGTCAACCTTTGTATTGCCTTGGGTAGTGCGTGTAGTTGTATCCTGTTGTTTTACCTGGTTTTCATGAACGAGGATGGTTTGTGCCTCCTTTGGATTATGAATGGATTATGTGATTTGTGCCTCCTTTGGATTAGGAGTGGTTTATGTGGTTTGTGCCTCCTTTGAAAGGAGTGGATTATGTGTTTTGTTGCCTCTAATTGTTTGGAGTGAGTTTCATTATATGCTGCCTCCTAGAGTTGGAGTGATTATTTATCTAGTTTGTATGTACTTTGGCACCCTTGGTGATTGGTTTTTTTTGGTATGTTGTCAAGTAGAAGAGTGGCTTCTGTTAGGCACCAGAGCCCAAAGAGGTAAACTTGGTAACCTTCAGAGGTGGTTTAATCAAGTGATAACTAAAACAATGTACTTAGAAGTTTGGGTAGTGTTTCACACTAATCAAGATAATTTAGCCTCACTCATAGACACAAGTGCTCGTATAGGCTTGGGATGAGTGGGAAAGCCTGAAATGACAAGGTCATCTATCTTGTCTTTACGAGAGGTATTTGATTCCGCATGAGTGAGTATGGGGGCCGGGATTCGGTTGAGGCCACCAGGATATCCCATACGGGGGGTCGGAGCCTATGAAGATTCCCAGAGGATATCCCATGTCGAGTTGTGTGATGACACTCTTTCTATGACAATAGTTGGTATTTGGTTTTATGTGTATGGTCTTCTTAACATACCTGGTCTATTTTATTTCTAGAAGCAATGTGACTTATGTTAGTGATGTTAGAGTTGCATTTGTGTTATTCTTATGGTTGTATGGTTCATGTGATTGGCTGTGTCAGTATGAGTTAGCCTATGTCTAGAGGTTGATGGTCTTGTATAGGATTCCTTATTACTATCTCCTAGCATGGGGGGTGAGCCTTCGGGTATCACTTGGTTGGGTGGAACGTACACCTTACTCCGTTGGGTTTTCTTCTTGTTCGTGTGGATGAGATTTCCAGTTGGAGAGCTCATGGGATCTAGTTTCATTTCATGCTTTATTCATTTCAATTGAAACTTGTAATTTATTACCCCCCATTTGTTATCAAGGTGGAATATGTATTCTGTAACCATGCTTATTGGATTTACCTCATTCAGGGAATGAGAGTTGTAATCTTATTGTTAAATGATTGTTATTTGAAATCATGTGGTATCTCTTATTCTTTGATGTAATTTATCATGTATGGAATGTATGTGTACTTAATTCATTAAGTAATTAAATGCTATGGTTTCAATTCATGTTTCTTGTTTGGTTTTTAAAGTAATCTCAGTCTTGCAACCTTAGAGGTTGTTGGTGATGGGTGGTGAAATTTCATGTTATTTGTTCTTAAACAAAAAAAAAAATTAGTACGTTTGAGTAGTTAATTGCAAATTCCTCTAGGGTTGTGTGGTGGGGCATTACAGTCTTGATTTCAAACTAAGATGTTTCAAAATATATTATATAGGTCTATGAAATCACAATTCCAACTATTTTTATTTTTATTTACAATAAAAATTCAAACCCTAAATTTTGACAAAAATATATTTAAAAATGTTAAACTTACCTAGAAAGGAAGGAAACAACAGTATGGAGGGAGAAGGAAAAAAGATCTAGTGGGTGGTGTAGTGCCCCTCCCCGTTTCACCATTTCATGATTTAGATTATTTGATTTTATGTGTATGGTTATTTAAATTATAAACCATTTGATAAACAGGGGTTTTTGAGTCGGGTTGAGATATAAGCCATATTTTATTCATAAGCTAGCATTATTCCTAATCATCACCTTTAAGTAATCCTCACTCAACTTGGGAATAAGTATATATAATAAAATTTAATATTAAAATTAAATTAAATTGAATGTGAACGTAATAATAATAATAATATAATAAATAAATTAATATGTCTTTCCAGATCAAATGTGGTGTAACTGCTTAAATGCAGTCCATATCTAGAGATTTCCGGTAATGCACCCAGCCTATTCAGCCTTTTGGCTGTCTTCTTCAAGTAATCTCATTCTTATCCGCGGGTCGAAAGGTCCCTTTTTGTTAGTGGAGTTTGTTAACCAATTCTAGGTGTGAGCAAAAGAGAGATTTTTGGCATGTACGGTTTTGCATGCAGGTTTTTTTGTTTTGAATGATAACTGAAAGATAATCGGGGGGGGACAGGGGTCTCTCTCTTTTTCCGTGAAAGTGTTTTATTTTTATTTTGGGGATTTTCTCATAAGCTCTTGATACAGGGGTCTGAAAAGTTCTCAGCGATTGTTATAAACCTCTATGGGCGTCGATGCTTAAGGGGGGGGAAATCAGAACCCTTCTTGTTTAGATCAGTGGTTAGCCTTACTCAAAAAATGAGATGCAGGAGCCTTTACTTATTCTTCCTTGTCCTTAACCATGTCTTCTCAGACCTAAGGAGGAATTTCGATCTATTGGGAAACAAATCCCATATTTTCCTTGGTGATCTCGGACTAAGTCTATTCCTTTCATCAGATCATTACATTGAAGGCTAGGACGCATCTCTACCCATTTCTGTTTCGGACAGCGACAAATATCATTAGGGAGAAAATCAGATGGAGATGACATTAGATATGTCAATTTGGTCCATTTTAATGGATCATCTTAGTGCTTTTCGGAGGTAATACCTTCACTTGATGATACCGGAGGTCGGTTGTGGATTAATGGAGAGCAGCGTTGAAAGAGGGGAGGCTTTTGAATGGCGAAATCCAAACTAGATCGCTCGACTCTCTTATAATGCAACTTTCGAGGTAAGTCACTTAACATGTTGTTAGTTTAATTAGAAGTGTATATTTGCGGCAATAATGGTCCTGATATTTTATCATTGTAGCTTTAGAGTATAAGAAAGTTTTGAACCTTTGGATAAGCCATGTAGTAAGACAGACATAAGAGAGGTTTCGAGTGTAATAATGAGAATCAAATATTCACCTCTCATTTCAGTCCAGACAAATATGACTTAGCTATTCTCTGTACCATTCGGGTTTTCCCCTTTAAGATATCATAATAGTGAAATTGATTTTAAAATTTAGTGTTTTGTTAATGGTTGTGAGCCAGGACTTACATTTGCTAGAGGCGTTTGCATAATAGCTTAATACCCAGCTGCATTTTCGGGTCCCATTTCACAAGATTCAATGAGTAATTCTCTGTTGCGAAGGCTCTTAAGCCTATCAAGTCGCCGCTCCTGTCTCCAAGCATTCGCAACACTTGAAAACAAGATATTGTTAATCACTAGGTCACGTAATTGCACCTCACCTTTCTCTTTCCATAGGGTCTTGGGGATAACATTTGGGTTATGGCAATAATGCAAGAAGATGGCAATATTTCCAAATTCCAATATCCATTTTTTTTAATATACTTGGCAACTAGTTACAGTTACATTATTTAGAGTTGAGGCAGAGTACAGAATTAAATAGCCTTCCTGAAACCTTTTCCAAAAGGATGTTTTTTTTTAAGTTTAAAATTCAAAGAAATCGAACTTTGACCGTCAAAAATAGAATTCAGGTTTTTTATCATCCTTTGTTCTGGCTGCTCAATGGTAAAGGCATGTTTCCATTGACTTGGGCAAAGTATATTTCAAATACAAAGGTCAATTTGCATTATGTCAATTGACAATTTTCATTTTGGTTACCTATATATTGTATCTGAACCACTGTCATGCTGGATAGCATTCAACGTAAACAAATGCTAACTTACCACTCTCTTCTCATTTTCTATTTGCATGTTGTTGCCTTCTGCCTGTATAATTTTTCAACAGAAACCAACCTTAAGGTAGTTGATACTGGTATTCATAAAGGCATTATGTTGCACCTCGAAGTTTCAACATATGTCAAGAATGTTAGAAAAGACCGTACATGTAGCAGTGATGCACTAACATATAAGGTAAATTATGGATGAACTGACCTGCCACTCACTGTTATCTTACTAAATTAAAAATTACACATGCAACCCAAAAGTCTAATAGTATACTTGGGTTCTGAGGTCTAGTTTCCGTTCACATATAAACTCAGGGTAAGCTCAATCAATATTCAGTCCATAAGATCTTAAAAAAAAACATATTTATCTCTGCCATCAATCTAAGAATATCATTCGGCTTACAAGTCACGTTCAAGGGTAAGGACACCTATGCTGTTGAACTTTGCTCATTACTTGCCATTAGACTTATTTATCTTGTCAAAACTCACTTGGAACCGCCCACTGTGGATATCTTATTATCTTAATTTTGCATATGTTCTACAATTAAGAATAGTAGTGGCCCTCCTTAAAACAAAAGAGCTTGTGTATTTCCAATTGAAATAGTTTTGAAACCTGTTCAACTAATCAATCTTTGCTGCTGTGAGTTTTGTGCGATGTAGAATTAAATTTTGAGACTCCATTTATGGTGCTTTTCAGGAGTATTATTTTATGGAAACTGGAATGTCAAACTGCTATGCATAAACCTGATAACATACATCCTAGGATATTTCTTGAGAAAGCGTATTTTAGTAATACTAGGAAGAGGTAAGTAATAATATAGTTAAGGAACTAATATGAAATTATGAACCTGACTATGATTAATCAAACAAAGGGCGCAATGATGAGATAGCAGGTCACTGCTTAAACTTTTAATTCAAACTATTTTCATCGACCACTAATCTCATCTGGTTTATACTTCTTTGATTAGCCCAATCTACGTTTATTTGAATAGATTTACGTAGAAGAAAATGGGTTGTGTTTGCTAGCACGTGGGTATATATTGTTCTTAAATGAAAAGATTTTATAATGAACGCATTAATAAAATATTAATTGACTATTTATGTTTATGTATATTTAAAGAAATGATTATAAATCATGACTTAGAATAGAAGTAAATTGTTGTTATGCTTAGAAAACTTCTTTTATTTTAAACGAATTTATAATAAGCACAGTGAAATATTAGTAAGATATGGGTATATAGTCTTTGATGAATTAAAATGATTTCTTGTCGGGTGAAAAGATAAATTGTAGATGATGATTCAATTGTTCTTTGAAGTTTATTGATTTTGATTTATTTGGTGAATGTAACCTGAATGTGATAAATATTTATTGAGATATTTATCTTCTTTGGTTATTTTAAATTCTCTTTATAAGTTTGAGATGATAGTGAATTTAATGGTCCTAAGAGGTTATGACTTCTGCTTGTGGTTGGTTTTGAAATGAAGGGTTTTATGTATTGTCTTGGAGTAATGTTTTGAGTTAATGTTGGGAACTGGGTTGTGATAAATGGACTTTTGAGAAAATTTGACTTTGTGATTGTTTGATTTTGAGATTGAAGTTGATTTTGAGATCAAGTTTTGTTGCCACCTTGTTGGGAAACCCTTGTTTTAGTGATTTATCAGTCTTCCAGAGAAAGGGAAAGAAAGGTGTTGCTTTATTATTGGCCTTCACTTTTGGTTCTTTGTGAACTATTGCTCGTATGATCTATTTGATGATTGGGTTTAGCCTTGCACTTGAAAATAGTTTCATTATGAAGATTTTGAGTAGGATGGTGTATGCCTTGCTTAATGCAATTTAATTGTGACTTTATATGTTGTGCATGGGGGCTTACCCTGATAGTGTCTTTTGAGTTTTGTTGTTCATAAGGGGAGTGGCTTTCAATGGGGGCCGAGACCCGGAAGTGGTCTCAGGGTAACTCATTGGAAGTTTATTAATCAAGTGAAAACGTTAATATTTAATTAGGGGTTTTGGATAGAATCACACATTAACAAGATATAAGTGAATGCCTCACTCATGACTCAAGTGCTTGTATGGGCTTGAGATGAGTTGAGAAGGCCTGGAATGGCAAAATCATTATCTTGTCCTTATGAAAGATAATCGATGCCACATTGGATTGCATGTGGGGCCGGGTTTCGTAAGAGGTCACCAGGGTAACCCAAGTTGGGGGCCGGGACCTAGGAAGATTCGCCAGGGTAACCCATGCAACATTGCGATGACACTCTTCCTTTAACAACCATGTATGCTTTGTTTCCCTCTATGTTATTCTTGGGCCTCTGGAAGCACATATTGGCATTTGTATGTTGATATTTATTTGGTTATTCCTTATGTTGAGCACATCTTGTGATGGTTATATCTTGTGCTGAGATTGCCTTATATTATTATGGACCTTGTTGAGAAGTCTTGTACCC
The DNA here is from genome assembly GCA_007258455.2 of Sequoia sempervirens. NCBI lineage: Eukaryota > Viridiplantae > Streptophyta > Pinopsida > Cupressales > Cupressaceae > Sequoia > Sequoia sempervirens. Next base: position 202,343,425 of record VDFB02252616.1, read on the forward strand.
TTGTTCTGTATGATGGTTATTGTTGGGGATCCTTCTTGTCATCTCTTAGCACGGGGGGTGGGCCTTTGGGTCCACGTGGTTGGGTGGAATGTGCTATGCACCCCATTGGGTCCCCAGTTATCGATCGAGAAGTGTGAAATTGTACCTTGCAGTGACTCTTGAGTTGATCCAGAGTTGAATCCAGTATTGCAGCTTTGTACTCCATTTCAAATGTAACATTCCATTTTATTGTATCTTCCCCATTCAGGTTGGGAAGTGGCATTGTAATATTGTAACTCTTGATTAAAGTATTAACCATGTTCATGTTATCTTATGATTACTGGTGTATACTACCTCTCATCGATGTAATAAAGTTGTTGTGAAAAGTAATGCAATCAAGTAAACTTGAGGGATTTGTTATATGTAGTTCATGTTTAGTTTCATATCATGTGTTATATGACTATTAAGATGTATGTTAGTATTTTAAAAAAAAATTGGTGCCATAAATGCTAGATGTAATGTATCCTTTAGGGTTGCTTGGCGGGGAATTACAGGTGGAGGTGACAAATGTGGGTTATAATTTTGAGTCACCCTCCAAATTTTTTGTCATCGTGTGAATGTAGATGAAAATTAGCTTGTAGGAGCTAATAGCTTTATGAAATGTGTACCCATTATGTAAAAGGCAGGTGTTTATAATGGGTACCCATTGGGTATGGGACCATAAATAATAATGGGTACCCATTCACAATTGGTATGCTTTTAGGTTAAAGACCATATTCCTAAATGAGCGCCCATTTTTAAAGAAACAAGTAAAAATTGAAAGTGTACAGAATATATCCTATAATATAAAAATGTAATTTGTTTTATATTTGGATGAATAGATAAAAATGACAGTAAAAATACTATACATAGTGTTTTACAAAAAAAGGAAAACACTTAACAAAATAAAGATCAAAACCTTAACGTATCCCAAACGTAGAAAAAAATAAATGGTTAGACAAGAGAGAGCTTGATGTTATTGTGGTATTTTTAGATCAACATCAAAAGATGTACAAACCTAATGGAGAGCACACTTGAAGTTTAGATTCTTTTCTATATTGTGTATAAAACATGCCTTTGGGTTGGATGCATAAGGAAAATCAAACCCTAAGGTTGGAATTTCCAAGGCAAGATTTATCACAAGCATGTTTTTTGTTAATAAAAAATATAAAATGATAAAAATTCGTGTGGATCCCATGAATTTGGACCCGCATGCTTTGTTTTACCTTGCAAACTATGCATTATCTAATATTAAAAAGAAATTTTTATAATGTTGAGAAATTTTAATCATTATTTGAAAAATATATCACCTTTTTCTTATTTTATTGACATAAAGGAATAAAATTACATGTTTTTAAATTTAATTTTCTAGTTTTAATAAATAATTTTACATTTTGAATAATTTAAATATTTTCATGTTTTGTATTTGAATTTGATAATTTTCAATCATTATTTTGAACGATTATATTAAATTGCTATAGAATTCAACATCATATAGAAAAAATAAATAATCTAACATTAAAGGAGCATGAAGTTGAGAATGAATAAGATAAATTTGTGCAATTAAGAAATTGAATCCTAGAGTTTATTATATATCCTCTTTACCATATTAGCTTGATTTTAATAGTTTGATAGTTAGAATAATTATAAAATTATCCTATTAATGATTCTAGTTCAAGCTTGGATGTTCATATTTTCTTAATGCAATTCTCATAGGACCTCAAACTATGACTTCTTAAATACTTTCTCTATTCCTAATGCATATTCTCTTCAATTTCAATTCTCATAATATAACCTCACAAAAATCATTCACACTCTAGGTTATAATTGATTATTTACTACTTATAGCTAATGGGTTAATATGTTAAAACACATTATTTATTCTCAAATGGCTAGTCCTATCACCTTGTCTAGTCTTCACTATTGTTATCTTCTCATCATTCTAATAATCCATTTTTTCATGTCCCTTGGCTTCTCTATGACCACTAGATTTCATCTATCTATTTTTTGTAAACTATTTGTCCATTTTATCTATACTATTTTTTAGGGACACATGCCAATTTTATGATGGTATATCATAGTGGTAAATCATGTCCCACATAGTTTCTTTCATTCTCATTTTTAGGTTACTTCATCCCTTCAACCAAGTTAACTCTTACCTCCATTGTCCCATAACCTAACACTAGTATATGCCTCCTCACAACATGTTTTAACCAAACATGATGAGTATATGGAATTTAATGTGAATGAATTATGTTGTTGAGGAACCTACCATGATGTCTTCATTTTCATATCCATTATATGATGACATGTTAATTTAGTTAAATTATGAGATATAAAATTATTTACCATTCAATATCCACCTTATTCTTCCATTCCTACCATCACACACATTTTACCAGTTTCATATCACATATCCCAACCTTTTATACCTCCTATATTATACCACATCCCTCTATATTTCATCCTTTATACATAACCCTACAAGAAATTCTTCCTTCCACTCATTATTGACCAACTCTCTTCTCCATTACAAGTACAAATATCAATTTCTCACTCCATGTCCCATAGTTAAACCTAAACACCTCTTAATTCATGTCCTATGTTCCATTATTCCATCCTAATCACATTGCATTAACCTCTAATAGTTCATTATATGTTTCATTGTCCCATCTTGGCCCATCCTAGGCATTAACCTCTACTAGTCCATCATGTGTTCCATTATCCCCTTCTATTCTCATCTCATCACCCTCTATTATTTTTGTTGGAAAAACAAGGAAAGACAACTGAGAGGGGGGGTGAATAGGTTGTCATAGAATACTTAAATATTTTCAATATTTATTTAACTCAATCTCAGATCTGATGAATGAAAAATAAAACATAAACATTCAACACATCAGAAACACAAAGAACACTAATATTTTTTACGTGGAAACCTTGATAGGGGAAAAACCACAATGGAGGTTAGTCCACAATAGTATACCCTGTTAAAAGTATAATGAGAAATAATGGGAATGAACATGCATTCAGGAACACTTCCCAAAGCTCATTGCTCAAATACAAAAGAGGACTCACTGTCCAAAGAAAAGTTTGGATTAAGACCATCCAAATTGTGAACTGAGAAAATAGCTTCTACACAAGCCTAATTACAGTTTTAGTTAAGCACAGAAAAACCTTCTTCACACTTTGCTCAAACTTATTCACTCTTTGCTTAGTCTTCTTAACACTCTACTCTGCAATCGAATGATATTCACACATATACACATGGGAGCACACAAAGCACACTTTACACTGATGAAACAATTGCTCTTATATATTCGCAACATGAGATTACATCAACAACTTAGTCGACTAGAGATATAAAACATATTTTCCATGTTGGCCCAAATTTACAAATAAATTTTCAATGCGTATCCACCAAGGTTGGCCATAACATAGTGGAGACCCAAATTATCAGCTCCAACACAAAACTCGACTTTAATTAATTTCACCTCAAAGATCCACTACACATTACACCCATCATGTTGGCCAAGAACATGAAAAACTGAACATATAGAGAAAAATCTTCGACCACAAGCACATCGATCAATGTGGATGTACCAGAAAGAAAGAGCATGATCTAGAAACATCCAAGAACACCAAGAAACAATAGAGAAACATCCACCACAACTAGAATTACATAAAATTTTCCCTAGAATACTGATAGAACCCACATAAATACTATCATAACACAACTATTCACATCATGATCAATTCATCATGCGGACCTCTGAACTTCTGGTAGATGAACTAGATACACTCAATAGAAAACCCTTTAATCCACAACAATTTATCTCTAATGTATAGAACAAGAGACCTTCATGACCTTCACAGTTCCACTGGGAACCTAGAACACTTTATTTTACAATTTTCTCAATATCCTCAATGTATACAACCTTCAATACATCAAATTCTAATAGTGTTGACATCAATGACAACCACATATCATCCACACAACCACAACATCCAAAAATCTCTCCCTTTTTCGTTGATGGCAACACATGATGTGAAAAACACCATCAACCCAACTCTCAATTAGCACTTACTCCTCCTTAGATTCTAACTCTTCTTCCTTGAAATCTTCTACAAGATCTTCTCCCCAGAAGACTCTTCACTCCAGATAAGTAACATTTTTTCACATTACTCTTCTCCCCTTTTGACATCAATGGAAATGATAAACATTATCTTTCCACACGAAAGATTTGAACCACATATCTGCACATCTAACTACTCCCCCTGAGTAGCAACCATAGGAATATCAATCCAAATTAGAACATGATCATCAAATGCATGGATTGATGCAAGTTAATGCATCCTAGTTCATATTAGGAGGGGTAATCATCTCTAGCATCCCTCTAAGATACTCAAAAGTATCCTTCAGCAATGGCTTAGTGAAAATATCTACAATTTGTTCTTTGGTAGGCACATACTCCAGTCTGACTTCTTTTTCACTTACTTTCTCCCTCAAAAAGTGAAAGTTGATTGATATATTTTTGGTCTTAGATTGTAGCACCAGATTCTTTGATATGTTAATTTCTCTTGAGTTATCATAGTATTTTGCAATAGGTTCATCATATACTACTCTGATATCTTTCAGCATCTGTTTCATCCATATCACTTGAGTACAATTATTTGTAGCAGCAATATACTCTGCTTCAGTAGTAGATAGAGAAATGAAATTCTTCTTTTTTCTCAACCAAGACACCAACTTCTTCCCTAGGAAGAAACCACCACCACTAGTACTCTTTCTATCATCTACATCTCCTACCCAATCTACATCAGTATATGTATTTAAAGTAAGATCATCATCCTTAGGGTATCAAAGCCCAAAATCAACTATTCCTTTTAGATACCTGAAGATCCTCTTAACAGCAGTCACATGAGATTCTTTTGGATCATCCTAAAATCTAGCAACCATACATACAACATTCATAATGTTTGGTCTAGTATGAGTTAAGTAGAGCAATCCACTAATCATTGATCTGTATCTTGTTTAATTTTCCTTAGGAGAATCAACATTTTGTGTTAACTTACATCCAGTTATCATGGGAGTACCAACAAGTTTTGAATCATCCATGCCAAACTTCTTCAACAATTCTCTCACATATTTGGACTGAGATATGAAGATCCCCTTATCTAACTGAGTAACTTGCAATCTCAGAAAAAACTTCATTTCTCCAATCATACTCATCTCAAATCCACTCTTCATTTCATCAACAAACCTCATACATAGATTATCATCTCCTCAAAAAATAATGTCATCAACAAAGACCTCAATAATTAATTCTTTATCATTATCCAATTTGAAGTATAGGTTGCTATCAACAGTACCTTTATTGAATCCAGGCTTCATTAAGTATTTGTCTAATCTAGCATACGAGACTCTGGGGGCTTGCTTGAGTCCATACAAAGCTTTCTTCAATCAAAAAACTATGTCTTCCTTATCAGTCAATTGGAATCCATCAGGATGTTCAATATATACTTCTTTTTCTAGCTCACCATTCAAAAAAATTGACTTCACATCAATTTGATAGACTTTATAGATCTTGTATGCATCATAAGCAAGAAATAACCTTACAGCTTCAATTCTAGTAATAGGGGCAAAGGTTTCTTCAAAATCAATACCTTCCATTTGTGAATACCCTTTACATACCAGTCTTGCTTTATTCCAGACCACTTCACCTTGTTCATTTAGCTTATTCTAAAAGACCCATTTAGTACCAATTGCATTTTTATATTTTGGTTTAGGAACTAGTATCCATGTATCATTCTTTTCAATCTGCATTAATTCTTCCTTCATAGCTTCCATCCAATTTTCATCATTGCAGGCTTCTTTTGACATCTTTAGGTTCAATCTTGGAAATCAAGCAATACTCTTCTGCAATCTTTCTTCTAGTTTACACTCCTTTATTCATATCTCCTATAATTTGATTTTTAGAATGATTTAGCTTTACATACCTTAGAGTCTTAGGATTTTCTTGACTTTCTGATTCTTCTATTCTTTCTTTTGCACTTGCACTTGTTTGTGCTTCCTGATTGTCTTGATTTATTGGAACAAATTGAAGTTGTCTTACCATAACATATGGCACAATTTGAAGTTGATTTTGTGTCTGAACATTCTTCCATTTATTTGTATTGTCTTCATCTGAATCATATCCATAATATCTAGATGATTTAGTAGAATCCTCATCAACTTTGACATTTGTACTCTCAACCATTTTTCTTAGTCTTCAATTATAGCACCAATAGGCCTTGCTTTTAATAGAGTAACCTAGAAAGATCCCTTAATCACTTCTTGCATCAAACTTGCCTATATCATCATCTCTCTTGATGTAGTATTTTCTTTCAAAGATCTTGAAATATTTAATAGTAGGATTATAACCAAACCATAATTCAAAAGGATTCTTACCAGAATTACCATTTCCATGTACCTAGTTCAAAGTGTACACAACAATGCTTACTAATTCACTCCAGTAGATGTGAGGCACATTTCCTTCAATCATCATTGTTCTAGCAGCATCCAGAATTGTTTTGTTCTTTCTCTCAACAACACCATTTTGTTGAGGGGTTCAGGTCCATTCTCTTCACATAAAGAATTAAACTCCCTGGAGGTGAACTCACCACCTCTTTCTAACCTTAGGAATTTTATTTTTTGACCTTTCTCATTTTCTGCCATAGCTTTGAAACTTTTTAACTTTTCAAATGTTGCACATTTTTCTCTTAAGAAAGCAACCCATATCATTCTAGAATAGTCATCAATAATCAGCATAAAGTACCTTTCAGCATGGAGACTTCTAACTTTGGAGGGACCACATAGATCAGTATGTATCAGCTCCAATAATCCATTTGAGTTATGTTGTTTTCTCTAAAAAGAAACTCTATTATGTTTTCCCATATGACACTCTTTGCAAATTGTGCTTGCAGGTTTCACTAGCTTAGGTAGATCTCTTACTGCTTGAGTGGAACTTATTTTGACAATGTTATCAAAATTCACATGATATAGCCTTCTATGCCATAACCAAATTTCATCTACTTGAGCAATTAAACAACTTTCACTAGTAGCATTCAGGTGAAAAATCTTACCTTTTACCTATTTACCTGAAGCAATTACATTTCCAAAGCTTCCATATATTCTACATCTTTCATCTTTGAACTAAAGATCATAACCTTTGTCTACCATTTGTCCAACACTCAATAGGTTGTGCTTCAAGCCTTTAACATAAATAATATCATCAGTGTTATGCTTACTACCAAGAAAAATAAATCTTATGCCATGAATCACACAAGCATTGTTATCTTCAAATCTTACAACCCCACCATCAAACTTCTTTAGATTTACAAATTTTCTTTTTTCACCAATCATATGATGTGAGCATCCACTGTCAATGACCCACTCATCCTTTTCTTCAATTCGGGCTACAAGAGCTTTCTCAACTTTAGTAGATTCAATAGCCACATGAGTATTTTACTTGATAGCAATGAAAACCCAATCATCTTCATTTCCATTGTCTTTATCAGACTCGTCATCAGTTACACCTTCTTCAAAAAAGTAGCATTTCTTTTGGAATTTATATTTGTAAGTCTTAGATCTAGGAACTCTTTCAAGACAACCTAATGCAAAATGAGCTATTTTACTAGAAGAAAAAAATTTAATAGGCAACACTCCTTCATACTTACTTTTTCCTCTACCTTCTTTCTTTACAATCAATGCTTCCAATTCTTCTAGCTCCCTTTCTTTATCTTCAAGCTATTTCAATTCTTCATCATATTTCCAAGGATGTCTTTCTAGAACTCTCTCCCAGATCATATAAATTTTCTTGTTTCTTTTGAATATAGTAGCCTTGAATGCAGTTTTAGTCTTAGGAGCAGAATCACCAAATTCTCTCAACTCAAAGGAAACAAGTTTACCAATTAGTGTGTCCCTTGTCACATTTTCCAATGATCTAGTTTCTTCAATAGCATGATCCTTAGCTTTGTAGGAGGGAGGTAATGACCTAATTACTTTAGCCACAATTTCTTCCTCATCTAGCTTACCACCAGCACATCTAATACCCATCACTAGTTCATTTACTCTTTGCATAAAAGAAGAAATATTTTCATCTTCGCCCATCTTCAGATTTTCATACTTACCTTTCAAACTCTGTAGCTTAGCCATATTCACATGTACATCTCCTTCATACAAAGTTTCCAGCTTCATCCACATCTCATGAGCTATCTTTAGACCTAACACATTTTTCATTTATAAATTTGTTAAAGCACTCAACAAAGCTTCCATAGCCCTGACATTATTCTCAACCTCTTTAATCTCATCAGTAGTGGAAGGACCATTCTGAGGAATAACATATTGATTCTTTGTAATTTTCTAGAAGGGTTCACCAATACACTTCAAATGGAACTCCATCCAAGCTTTCCACAATGAGTAATTTATTCCATCTTATCTAGGATTGTCCTTCTTGTATGATTCCATCTCGGATCAGCTCAAGCTTTTAAAATTCTTCAGAGGAACCTGCTCTAATACCAATTGTTGGCAAAACAAGGACAGGCAATTGAGGGGGGGTGAATCAGTTGTCACAAAATACTTAAATCTTTTCAATCTTTATTTAACTCAATCTCAGATTTGATAAATAAACAATAAACCATAAACATTCAACACATCTGAAACACAGAGACCACCAATATTTTTTATGTGGAAACCCTATTAGGGGAAAAAACCATAGTGGAGGTTAGTCCACAATATTATACCATGTTAAAAGTATAATGAGAAATAACGGGAATGCACATGCATTCAAGCACAATGCCCAGAGCTCACTACTCAAATACAAAAGAGGACTCACTGTCTAAAGAAAATTTTGGATTAAGACCATCCAAATTGTGAACTGAGAAAATAGATACTACACAAGCCTAATTACAATTCCAGTTAAGCATAGAAAAACCTTCACTCTTCGCTCAAGCTTCTTCACTCTTCGCTCATTCTTCTTCTCACTCTACTCTGCAATCAAATGATATTTTCACATATACACATGGGAGCAAATGGAACATAATTTACACCGATGAAACAATTGCTCTTATATATTCACAACATGAGATTACATCAACAGCTTAGTCGACCAAAGATATAAAACATATTTTCAATGTCGGCCAAAATTTATAAATAAATTTTCAATGCGCATCCACCAAGGTCAGCCACAACATAGTGGATACCAAAATTAACATCTCTAATGCAAAAATACTTTAATTAATTTCACCTCGAAGATCCACTACACGTTACACCCATCATGTCGGCCATGAACATGAAAAACCAAACATACAGAGAAAAATATTGGATCATGAGCACATTGATTGAAATGTGGACATACCACAAAGATAAACAACAATCTATAAACATCCAAGAACACCAAGAAACAACAGAGAAACATCCACAACAACTAGAATTACCAGAATTACATAAACTTTACTCTAGAATACTGACAGAACCCACATAAATACTATCAGAACACAACTGTTCACATCATGATCAATTCGTCACGTGGACCTTTGAAACTTTTGGTAGATGAACTAGATACACTCAATAGAAAATCCTTTAATCCACAACAATTTATCTCCAATGTACAAACAAGACACCTTCATGACCTTCATAGTTCCACTAGGAACCTGGAACACTTTCTTTTACAATTTTCTCAATATCCTCGACATATATAGCCTTAAATACATCAAATGCTAATAGTGTTGATATCAATGACAACCACATATCAACCACACAACCACAACATCCAACAATTTTACCATATTTTCCATTATCTCCTCTTGGTCTTATCCCATTATCTTATCCTAATTCACCATATTTTCCATTACTTCATTCCAATCCCATCCCATTAATGTCTAATACGCCACTCTACGTTATGGGTATGTGCAGAATCATCATGGTAAAAATAAGCCCTTAAGTGGTGAAAAATTTAGAAAAATTGGAGTTAGGCAACTTGTCATAAAAATTTGAATAAGTTATCTATATTATTTGAAAAATATGTAAGAATAGAATCTGTAGCAAATTGAATGTAATTTCTAAGCTACTAGGTTTTTTTTTTTTTAAATCTATTTGGTGAAAATTTGAAATTTCAATGTAGTAGTACTTAAATTTCAGGGAAAAAATAAGTAGGTGTCTATCTAACCACCCTAACCACAATAAAATGATAATTATTTTTTATAATATTTTAGATATAAGTAGAGGACTCATGTCCCCATGTGATGCATATTTTTTTGTAATTTCTTCCCAAGTAAATAATTAATTATGAATTTTTTATTACAACTTTTAAAAAATATAAAAACTTGTATGTCTGAGCACCTTGACTTGGTCAAAACTTCATGAAATTCATTTTTTTTAATCCTATAATATGCAAAGCATAGAATGTGACACATGTTTCAGATTCAAAAAATGTGATACCGTTTGAAAGCTATAGATGTTTTTCAATTAGACTATCAATCAAGACTTTAGTTGTAATTCAAATAGAAAATGAATAATAATTATTTATTAAATTCAAAGTAAATCATAATTTATACTGGTGGAAAGCTTAGAAAGTCCTTAAAAACCATTTTCATTTCATCAATTTTGGGTAAAAAAAGGTCATTAGCCACATACCCTACACATACCCATCATATTGCCACTTTTTGGCTCATCATAATCCTGCACATACTCTTATATAATCCCCTCCTATCCCATCTAGATAATCTCTACTATTCCATCCTATGCTCCATTATCCCCTTTTATTCCCATCCCATCATGCCATCTATTATTTCACCCTATGTTCCATTATCCCCTCGTTGTCTTCTTATATTATCGAGCTTCTATGTTATACCACCTCCCTCCATATTTCATTCTATTCCCATACCCTTACAATAACCTTTCCTTCCCCTCATTATTGATACTCTATCCTCTCCCTTACTACTAAACATTTCAAGTTCCAACTTTATGTCGTATATTCAATCCATAGACACCTCCTAATTCATTTTAAGTTCCATTATTTTCATCTATTCCCATCCCATTAACCTCTAATAGTTCACCATATGCTCTACTATCCCATCTTGTCCCATATCGTTAATCTCTACTAGTTCATCTTATTTTCCATTATCCCCTTCTATTCCCATATCATTACCATGCCTTATTTCACTCTATGTTCCATTATCCCATCTTGGTATTGTCCCACTATCTTATCCTAATTCACCCTATTTTTATGTATTCCCTCCTAATTAATATTGGTAAAATGCAAAAATGTTAATGGTGAAAAAATTCATTCATCATACATTTCAGTATGTAGGATACAAATAGGATGCAGATGCATGACCGACTAAACTGCTGGTGTAACCATATCAAATAACTAAAAAATGTGCTACATCAACATTCCCCCCTTATTACATTGTACTTAAAAATGTACCCCTAAAAGCTCTAATTCACCTTGTTAAGAAACCCCCCTTAAGGTTTACATTTAAAAACTTGTTGATTACAAAGTATGTATACATTCTTGAGAAGATTTTCCTTTTGAAGAAACAAATCCTAAATCAAGTGGAACTCCTCCAAGTTTCCTTGTAACCATTGAAAAGGTGTAGCTCCAAGCTGAATTTCTAAGTTCTTCCTCCCATGAACTATCCAATCACAGACCGTAATTATTGGACAACCATCCTCCAATTCGTCTCCTCGATCCTCATAAAGGTATAATCCTTGGTCCAAACCATAATTATTAGCCAACCATCCTCCAAGTTGTCTCCTTGATCCTCGTGAAGTTATAATCCTTGGTCACAATATCATGAACTCTATAGACAACAATCCATGTTGAGCTATTCGCCAAACCCCTTACCTATCTCCAAAATTCAAACTTCACAATATATGTATTTTTAAATTGTTAGCAACAACAAGGAAAAGAAATAAATTACATCTAAAAATGATTCTCATGTAAAGCATCATCTCAAAGTGAGAAGCTAACTTGAGATGATGGAAATTCCTCCATCCTCTGGTGCCACAAACCTCCAATATGATCTTGTTACACTTTATCCATTTAATATCTTAGACAAGTCTTTGGAGACCTCATCAAGTGTAGCAAAATTTTCCTAAAAATTCCAAGCATAATTATTTGAAGATGTATTGATAAACTCATCTACAATATACTCAACAATTGTTTTAATGTTTTGAAATGCACTTTCCCAAGCACCAGAAGCAAGAAAATATATTACTTGATTAGCCTCTTCAATGATTGAAAAATAAACCTCACATCTTCATCTTTAGAAACACCTCTTAATATCTTCCAAAATACTATCCATTCAAATGATTAAGTGTGCATTACATCTTGCGTAGCCTGAAACTCACTATTGAATTTTTTGAAATTATACCTTACACTTGATAATGCAATTCTCATTATTAGGTCACTCTTGCTCCCACATATGGTATTAAAAAATATAATACTACATTCAAATGAGATCACACTTTGAGAAAAAAATGCCTACTGATCATGAGAAGTGATGACTCAGAGCATGGCATGACCTGACTTTTAACAATCTTCAACTATTGCAAGGTTACTCACTTAACTACTCTAGACACACAGGTACAAGAATTTACTATGTGCCTTGATTTCTTCTCTCTCCTTTCTATTGAGCACTGGTCCTACATGCTCCAACAAAAGATTTATCTACTATTGTTTAGTGGCATCTCTAAATGGGCAAGGATGAATTTTATTTCTCAACGAATCCACATAGACCACTTGTGTAGGGATGGCTTGCTTCTCATGAAATCCACACATACCACTCACTTTGTTTGGCCTAAGTAATGTAAGAGCTCACTTTTCTCTTGTTTCAAAACTCCATACCTAAAATACCTTACAACCACTCCTTTGATTTGGATGCAAAAGAACCCTCATTCGCTTGCCCTAGGAGATAGTGGATGATCATAACCAACACATTAAGTGTGTTATGGATCCTTTATCCATTCAACAAGGATCATTCCTTTACTCACATGCTAGAGAATGCCTCTTTTGTGTGGCACATGGCTATGGTAGTTGATTTTGTCACATTAATCTCTTCTCAAAACATTCTTTGTAGCACCACTCTTCATAGACTTCACCGCAAAGGTACAAGGTTTCTAACCTAGGAAACAATGGTGGTAGACTGTTACACACATCAAAACATCAAAACATTGCACCTTGGATGGCATAGTCTGTTACACATATCAAAACATATCATAGACATAGAGGCTCTGATACCATATGTTGGTAAAATGAAAAAACATTAATGGTGAAAAACTTCAATGATCATACATTTTAGTATGTAGGATACAAATAGGATGTAGATTCATAACCACCTGAACTGTTGGTGTAACCACATCAAATAACTAAAAAAATTGATACGTCAACAATTACATCCCATTAACCTCTAATATTTCACCCTATATTTCATGATCCCCTCCTAGACTATCCCAATAATCTCTACTATTCCATCCCACGTTCCATTAGGAACTTCTATTCCCATTCCATTACACCTTCTCTTATTTCACCCTATGTTCCATTATCCCTTCTTGGTATTGTAGTGTAGAAAAATATATACCTTTACATTTTCACAATTGTTTGGGCCCTCCTTGCTAAAATTGGGCTTATTTGTTTCTTATTTGGTCCTATTTTGCATCCACAAGCCTAATTTAATGCATTTTTCTAAGGATAATCCTAAAATTTAATAAATGAAAAATCATAGTTCAATGTTTGAGGTTGTGTGTTCTAGATCTAGTGATCTAGGACTCATATGCCACCTTGGGTGTATGGGTCCCACCTAGGTCTCAAGGCCTAATTTTAAACATTGCATTGAACTTGACACTTCTTGGGGTTTGTGTCCCATGTTTAAGACACTGGGACTCATACACCCAAGGTGACGTATGAGTCCTGCTTTAACTAGTACCTACTTCAAATCAAATTCTTGATAAGATTTTATTATCCTAGATTTGATGTCGACTTGTAGAGTTGTAATGTTAGGAATTTTGGCATAAACAAGTATAAATACAAGGCATTTTCATATAATTTTATCTAACAAGATCTAAGTATTCAAGCATTATAGTAAATTTATTCTGAAGAGAGCATTCAAGCGCCTTCAAGATCATTCAAGGGCTAATTATCACACATTTAGAGCAGCATTCAATATTCAAGCATCATATCAAAGTCTTCATGCATCATGTGTGTTTTTGAGCTAACATTTGTGATGTAGATTTTTATGGTTCAAGCAAACATTCAAAGACATTATCTCATATCAAGATCAAGAGTCAAGATCCACATCCATTGGATCCATTTCACACAAGATTGCAACCTTTATCTCAATGGTTTGGTGAGTTGCAACATTACATTTGTTCATTCGTCATTCCTTCATGTTATTCTATTTCATTTCAAGGCTTGATTACTAAAACAAGGTTTGACCAAGGAAAACCCCTATTCCCTAATACAAAAACATTTCTCCCTCTTGATGTGTGATTGCAGATCTAGGTGAATTGGAGCTTGAAGATCCTTTGAAGACAAAATTGCAAGATTGAAGAAAGTTGTTAAGAAGTTGTCATCTTCATGGAAACTCACCTACAGATCGGAATTTAGAATTTTCAGACTTGAAGATTGGACAAGAAAAAAGATACAGAAGATCACTTGAGGCTACAAAATTTTTAGTCAAACCCTAATACTAGGACTAAATCACCCCTTTGAGCACGAGTCCCAATATACCCCTTTTCACCAATTTTCTATAGATCTTGATTTACTAGTAGAAGATTCCAAATTCTACCTAGATTCAATTAGTAGGACTAAATCACCCAGCCTAACATATGAGTCCCAGTGCACTTCAAAAATAAAAAAATTCAAGGCTTTCAGATCTTGTTTAGAAATCTCCTATCCTCTAGGTATTTTTTTGCTTCTCTCTATTTAGTAATCTGAATTCATGTTTTAAGTTTCTAGAGTTTAGTTAATTATGATTTTTCATTTCTCCTTTTAAGCTTCATTTTAATGGTGAACCCCATTTTTAATCACACCTAAAGAAACCACACCTTGTTGTTGTATCCTTCCCTTAATTGAGTCACTTGGTTGAGGGATCTTGGTTTCCTAATGAACTAAGAGTGAAATAGGTCCTAACCCTAGTTCCATCTCCCAAGAGGTGGAACTCCTCTTTCCTTTGGTTCATTTTGGTGAACCTAACATTTGGACACTTTCATTTCAGATTTGGATAACATTGTAGTCCTAAATCTAGGTTAACTTTGCATTATATTTGCATTAGTTGAATTGTATTTAGGACTATTAAATATTGCATTAGTGGAAAAGTGCATATAGGATGCATTTTTGCATCTTGCATCATTGAATTTCCTTAGAAAACTATAATTGAAAATAATCATTTGAGCATACAAAATAGAAACCTTAACATCAACTCAAAATTTTCTAAATTTAGCTTAGAAACCCTAATCTGAGACTCATTCACCCACCTGGGTGATTTAGTCTCTATATAGGTTATTTTTCTAAAGTTCTGGGAATCTTGTGTTGACTATTTTTCAATATTATAACCTTCCAAAAACCCTAACTAGGAATCATTCGCCCTTCTAGGTGATTTAGTCCCGTATCAAACCTAAATCTATATTTTATAGCATTTAAAAATTCATTTTGTGCTTTCAGTTTGTTGTTATTAGATCTTTTTTTAGTTTTCTGATTTCCTATTTCATTAATTTCATTAGATCTAGCTTAACTTGGTTCATTTAGTGCATTTCTTAATTTCAAAATTGCATCTAAAACATTTGATTTCTAGATTGTTGGATAGTGTAATAAAAAAATTACATTGTTTATAATTTGAAAATTGCATTGCATTTCATCATGGATATATGCTTTGGTAAGTTTTGCATGTCCTTGAAATCATTAAAGGAAGTGCCAAGTTTTGTTGTTGGAAATGATCCTAATGAAATTGAACTCACTCATGCTTAATCAAATCCTAATGCATGTCTTGCTCATGAAGTTGACATCATTGGAGAAGATGATGACATCATGAACAACTTCATAAATGATTGCCTTAACAACCTTGAGACTAATGCATCCTTTTATCCTTCCATGAAACAACCAATGCAACTTGAGATGTTTGGTGTTTTACATCCTAAAATTGAGTTACAAATTGAGCCTAAGCTCCCTACAATGGATGAACCTAGCTCCTCTAATCAAGAAAACATTCAAATATCCTATGTTAACAAAGTAACCAACATATTAATCAACCTAGAAGTGACATAGAAAAAGGGACTCACAATCTTAAGCAAAAAAGGATGTGACATAACAAGAGAACATGAAATTCATCGACTCTTAGAACAAATACCAACTAAAGATACCAAAGGAGTGGGATATCAAGGTACTCCTCTCGACATAAGTGTCCTTCCTAAAGAACAACCAATGATAAGAATGATAGGATCATCTTAGGTCCTCCTCCTGAACAAGTTGGTGAATCTAGAAAGAAACACAAACTTTAAAAACTTAAAGACTTACCATTCCTACAAAATCAAACACAAATTGAACAAACTAGAAGAACTTGTTAACAGAGGTTGGATTGCAATGCCCCCTTGTACTAGAACCAACAAACCTAAAACCAACAATTATTGTACATATCATAGAACTCTTGGACATCTCATCGACGAATTCCATACTTTAAGAAGGATCCTTGAGAAACTTGATATGATTGAAATAGTCCCTAAAAGGATTCCCTTCTGCTCCTTGCCATGTAATAGTTGTAGGATCATAATATTCTCACTATTATATGCTTTACATAATTCATTGAAAATAGTTTCAAAATGCAAGGATCTCTTTCTCATCACCTACCTCAGCTCATTCTTGTATTGCACACAGTGGGGGAAAGAATTAGATAGCCTTGTCCTAGTTTTTACATTTTATGTTGTCCCTTTGGCAAGTTGTCCACCTTCCATATACAATGAACAAGATTGGGATGCAAACAATCATCTATAGGTTGAATCACATGTTCCTTATTAGTCTTGTCTTTTTTCTATTTTTTCATGTTATGTGTGTGGTTTCATGTGTGTAATGTGATCTCCCCATACCATTTTGTTTGATGTATCTCTCTCTTTGTGGCATTCCTCTATTTTTATCTACACTCTTCTATATGTTGTAAACAATTTATCTTTTTTGTTTTCCTTGTGTTTTCCTTTTGGGGATGACACAAGGTATTGAGACATTTAGGTCTCTTCCATGTTGACCCAAAAGCTTTTATTTTTTTTCACTCTCTTTGTGTCATTCTTCCTATTCCATGGGTATTTGGGGAATGATCTGACATTTTCTAGATCTCTAAAAACATTGTAGCAAAGACATACTAACCCCAAATTTGTGGATCCCTTATGTGATTTTGGGATTTCATTTTGGGGCAACCCCTTTTTCATGACGTAGCCTCATTTGAAAACATATGACTTGGCATAGGGATTTCCAAATAAGCTCTCATGTCCTCTTTATTGTTAGCATTTATCATTTGATATTTTAAAGTAATTTCTCACAGCATCCATGTGTTTAGAAATTTCTTTAAAGTGGGGGAATACATTGGAATTATTCTTTTGCATTTCAATTACAACTCATATTTCACTATGGTTTTCTTCATGTGATGCATCTTTCTCTTTGTGGTGACATTGGGTGTGATGTCCTTCAAAAGAATGATATCTCTTAGCATATTATATTCCTGTTAGTGGCTTGATTCGACACACCTCATCCCCTAAGTTGTGAATCTTCTATTCTTCGATTAGTCCTCTCTTGGAGACATTAGGCACAATTTTCCCTAAGTTAAGACCTTACATGAACTAAGAAAAACCCTTTTGAATGTACCTTACACTATTCTACATTTATAATAACTGTTATATGGCCACCTTGCTTAACACACTTTTCTTTCTTGTGGAGCCATCATGTTTATTCATGGGTGTTAGCATAAAAAGTTTGTCTTTCCTCATGAATCATTTGTTCATGTTGTGTGGTACCTTATCAAAGTTATCAAGAGGTATAGCTTTGGTATGGTTAGTGTATGGGAGTTGACTTAGGCATGAATTTCCCATAGCCACTTGCTTGTGTGTTTGAGTGCATACCACCCACATGTGTATGTATCTCACCTCTCTGAGGGATCACCTAGTGGACATCCTGAGGTTCCACTAGCCCTTGTGAGCATGTATTTTTTTTGCATAGTGGACATCATGTTCCACTTGTAAACATTTTTTTTGGACAAATAGTTAAGGCTTGATCCACATCATGGTGAAAAACAATTGAGGCATTATCCACCCCTTTTGTTTTTCTTCTTCTTTATGTCTTTGGTAGTGTATGCTTGTAGCTTGTTGCTTCATACATCATTCACATTAGTGTTCTTTTGTTCCTATGTTGGTTTTCAATAGGATCTTGATCTTGGGGGCTTGATCATCCCTCTTGATCATTGTCATCCTATCTCACTAGCATTGGTACACTTAGACCCCTCTTGATGTGTTTTGTCTACTTTAGTGCAAGTTTGAAGAAAAATCCTCCTCACTAAAGTGGGGACTAAATTTAGTGTAGAAAAATGTATCCCTTTACTTTTTCATACTTTTTTGGGCCCTCCCTACTAAAATTGGCTTCTTTATGCCTTATTTGGTCCTATTTTGCATCCACAAGCCTAATTTAATATATTTTTCTAAGGATAATCTCAACATTTAATAAATTAAAAATCATAATTCAATGTTTGAGGTTGCATTTTCTAAATCTAGTGATCTGGGACTCAAACGCCACCTTCGGAATATGGGTCCCACTGGTTCTCGGGGCTTGATTTTAAACATTTCATTGAACTTAACACTTCTTGGAGTTTGTGTCCCATTTTTAAGACACTAGGACTCATATGTCCAAGGTGTTATATGAGTCCCACTTTAACCAAGACATATTTCAAATCAAATTCTTGGGGATATTTTATTATCCTAGATCTGATGTTAGCTTGTGGTGTTGCAATTTCTGGAATTTTGGCATAAACAAGTATAAATACAAGGCTATTTCATATAATTTCATCTAACAAGGTCTATGTATTCAAGCATTATAAAAAATTTATGATCAAGAGAGAATTCAAGAGCATTCAAGAGCTAATTATCAAGAATTTAGAGCAACATTTAAGATTCAAGCATCATGTCAAAGTCTTCATGCATCATGTGTGTTTTTGAGCTAATATTTGTGATGTAGGTTTTCATGATTCAAGCAAGAATTCAAAGAAATTATCTCACTCAAGAGTCAAGATCCATATCCATTGTCCAGCCATTTCACACAAGATTTTAGCCTTTATCTCAAGGGTTTGGTGAGTTGCAACATTGCATTTGTTCATTCATCACTCCTTCATGTTATTTTATTTCATTTCAAGGTTTGATTATCAAAATGTGGTTTGACCAAGGAAAATCCCTATTCCCTGATAGAACAACATTTTTTCCCTCTTGATGTGTGAGTTTAGATCTAGGTGAATTGGATCTTGAAGATCCTTTGAAGACAGTTGAAAGATTGAAGAAAGTTGTCAAGAAGTTGTCATTTTCACAAAAACTTACCTACATATCAAAATTTAGACTTTTTGGACTTGAAGATAAAAAAATCTATGAAAGCTATAGAAGATC
Organism: Sequoia sempervirens; assembly: GCA_007258455.2. Taxonomy (NCBI): domain Eukaryota; kingdom Viridiplantae; phylum Streptophyta; class Pinopsida; order Cupressales; family Cupressaceae; genus Sequoia; species Sequoia sempervirens. The sequence goes on from VDFB02252616.1 coordinate 202,363,106, forward strand.
ACTTGATGCTACAAAAGTTAAATATTCAAACCCTAATACTAGACTAAATCGACCCTTTGGGTGAATGGGTCCCACTATACCCATTTTCACCAGTTTTCTATAGATCCTAATTTACCAATAGAAGATTCTAGATTTTACCTAGATTGCAGTAGCAACACTAAATCACCAAACCTAGCATATGAGTTCTAGTGCACTTTAAAAACAACAAATTTTAGGTTTTTTAGAGCTTGTTTAGACATCTCCTATCCTTCAGGTAATTTTTTTCTTCTCTCTTTTTACTAATCTAAATTCATATTTTAAGTTTCTAGGGTTTAGTGGATTAAGGTTTTGTATTTCTTCTTTGAAGCTTCATTTCAATGGTGAACCCCATTTTTAATCACACCTAAGGAAACCGCCCCTTGTTGTATTCCTTCCCTCAATTGAGTCACTTGGTTGAGGGATCTCGGTTTCCTAATGAGCTAAGACTGAAATATGTCCCCTTAACTTCCATCTCCTAAAAGGTGGAACCCTATTTCCTTTGGTTTAGGTATTATCCCATCATCCCTTCTATATCATACCACATCCCTCAAAATTTCATCCTATACATATACCCTTATAATAAGACTTCCCTTCCACTCATTATTGACCAAATATCTTCTCCATTAGTACCACACACATCAAGTGCCCAATTCATGTCCTATATTCAAACCCTAGACACCTCTTAATTCACTTTTGTGTTTCATTAATACCTCTTAATCCTATCTCATTAAAGTCTAATACTTCACCCAATGTTTCATTATCCCATCCTAACCCATCCCATTAATATCTACTAATCCATCTTATGTGCCATTATCACCTCATATTCCCATCACATTACCATATCTTATTTCACCATATGTTTAATTATTCCCTCTTAGTTTTGTTCCAATATATTTTCATATTTCACCCTATATTATGATATTCCCTCCTTATACCATCCCATTAAACTCTAATAGTTCATCCTTTATTTCATGAACCCATTTTGGTCGATTCCATCCTGTGTTTCATAAATCCAGATTATGCCCCTAGCCCTATAATGTGTATTGGTCCATCCTATCTTTCATAAAACCATATTATGCCCCTAGCACTATAGTGTGTATTGGGTTATGAGTAATCGACTTGTGGCTACTTTAACTCTTAAATATGTTACACAATCATTATTATTGATGAATAGAAAAATGGATCCCCTTAGAGAAATCACTCTTTTTCCACTCAATCATTCACTAATGTCCTAGGAGTCCCAATTGGATTGACTAACAACCTCACAAGATGAATTAATTCTAAATTAGGAAGGCCCTAGGAGGGGGTTCTTTCAGCTTTAAGGGGTTCACCACCAAGAAAATTCTTGGAAAAGAAAATGTTGGAAAACACAATGTGCTATGAAAAATGACCAAAAATAAGCTAAATGAGAGATGAAAATTATAAAATTAAGCTACACCAAGTTAGTGTATGTGTACCTGGGAAGTCTAGAGATGTTGTGAGGATTTCAGAAATGAAAATAAGTTGTTAAAAGTGTTGTGGAGAACTAAGATTCCCAAGATGGTGTTTTAGTCCCGCTACTATTTTTTAGGGAAAATACAAAGTCTTCGGATCTTGGAACCGGATCTTGAAAAATATCTAAAAATTATGCCTAGGAGGATTAAGATGCCCAAGATGGCATATTAGTCCCACTCTAAAATTCTGAAAATTCTGAATAGGATCCTAGGCTGTAAGGTCTGCACTTGCTTCCCTTCTAATCTCAGGTTCTGAAACTTTTGAATATGGCTTTATGCCATAGAAAAAGGGCCCCTAGTCATTTTCATGGCCTTTTAGGTCTTGTTTCATGATGTTTGGTCTATTTTTCTTTGATTTTATATTGTGATGTGACTTGAACATGCATATTTATGTACTAAAATTCAAATAATGACATCTTGTGAATGTGTTGTGTAGTGTTTTAAAACATTTCTACACTCTTTCTAGACTCTATTAATTGCAATTCACCTAAAAATCACCTGTTCATCATAAAACAAGTCCTATTTTGAAGTGTTGTAAAGTCTTGTAACAAGATTTCACGCTTTTCTAGGCACAACTTCATTATTTATCCCTTTCTTATGCTTTATTTGACCCTTTTATGCCCTTATAAGATTTAATTAAGTGTATTTTTGAATGTAAGCCTGACAAACAACATTTAATACAAGATAATTCTCGACACCCATTTTCAAGTCCTAGGTGGGATCCATTTTCCATGGGTGGTGAATGAGTCCCCCTTGGCTCCAAATTCAAAATATTTTAAATTTTCTTTCGGGTTTTTATTCAAAATCACTTGACGTTGGCCTATGATGAGATATTAACAGGTTACTAAGGGACAAGAATGTGTAAATAAGTGTTTTACATCCATTATAACCCCCCATTCATCAAGTTCACTCATTCACCTATTCACTTGAGCATTCAAACATCTTACAGCATCAAATCAAGCACTATTCAAGCATTGTGGAGCATCCATTGATACAACTTCAAATTTTCATCAAGGGTTTGGTAAGTTGATAGCATTTACATGTTATTTGTTTACCATTCTCTTGAATTTCATTATTTTACTAAGGTTTTGATTACCAAAGTGGGGTTTGAGCAAGACAAACCCCCTATTTTCTAACCCTCAACCATTTTTCCCCTCTTGCATGTGTGTTTCCAAACCTAGGTATGCAGATTTAACAAGAATTTAGTTGATTGAATATTTTTCAACAAGTTAACTAGGTGCTTCAAGTAAAATCAATCATATTTCAAGCTTGGAGAAGGTTTTTTATCTGTTTCTTACATAATTGACTTTCATAACCTAACAAGCAGACATTTCTTGATTTGGTGTTGCAGAGTTGTCTCCTAATTTCTCAGAATTTTGGGAGAGAACTAATTTTCCACTAGTGGCAAATGAGTCCCACCTTAAGACTAAAAATCTAGGTTTTGTCAGATTCCAAATCTCAATAGTCAAAAACTTGCTTATGACAGTTTTTCACCAGTAGCAGGATTGATTCACCACCCTGGGCGAATGAGTCCCACTGTTGATTTTCAATAATTTAAAATAGCCTCCAAACCATTCCATATTCCTCAAATCATGCGCAAGTTCACTCTGATTCAACCTTTCTCTTTTTGTTTTGCATTTATTCATCTTTTAGTGCATTGTTTGCATATCATAGTGTGTTTTCCAACATAGCCTAAATCTTAGTTTTGCATTCATAATCAGTCATATAGATCACTAAATTGCATTTAGCTCACTTCATTTAGCTTAGAAAACATCATACATAACATAATTTGAATGAATCCTTTAGCATTTTTGGCCCTACATCTCTCCTTTTAGGTGAAAAACCCTAGAAGAGCTAGAGAAGTGCATCAGTGCCAAAAAATCTATGGTTCATTTTGGTGAACCCGCATTTTGAACACTTTTCATTTCTGATTTCATTTACATATTGAATACTAGATTACATTTGTATCAACATTCAATTGGGGTTTTGTTTTGTTTTTGCATTCTAGGATTTCTCAAATTGCATTAGTGAAAGCTTTGTTTAGATTTCATTTTTGGATTGCATATCATTGAAAAATATGAAAATCTGTGCATTCTACATCCTTGATTGCATTCTAAAAATCATTCAAATCATTTTTATTTTTTTGAAAAACACAAAAAATCTCTCATAACTAGACTCATTCACCACCCTGGGTGAATCAGTCCACCTGCACATATCAAACAACATTTTTAGGAATTTTTTGGGTATTTCCTACCTTACAATTTTCTAAAGTTTCTTTTTGTTTTGCTTTCCAGATTCTTTTTTTTCAACTATTTCTTGCATCTTCGTTTAATTGCATCATGGCATTTTCTTTTAATAATTTTTGGAATTCATTGCCTTTGGCTATGATCCTAATGACCTTGAGCTTCCTCATGCTCCTTCAACTCCTCATGATTGTCCTCCTCATAATGTAGACATCATTGGAGAAGACAATAGCATGAACAAGTTCTTAAATGAATTCCTTGACAACCTTGAAGCCAATGCAACCTTTTATCCATCCATGTGGACACAAGATCTCTCTACTGTTGCACCTCTTGATCACTTTGCATACTTACATCTTGAAATCAATGAAGGACCTAAGGTTGCTCCTTCAAGTGGACCTAGTTCCTCTAAAAAAAACTCACAACCATTCTACGATCACAAAGTCACAAACACTCCCATAAACCTTGAAGAAACATATGGAAAAGATTTCACTATCCTCAGTAAAAAAGGTTGTGACAAAAAACATGAACATGACACTCATCAACTTCTTGAACAACAACCAATTGATGCACACACACAATAGGATTAGGATATCAAGATCATTTTCATCCTAATAGACCTACTTTTCAACCTAGAAGACTTTGGGATGTTGGTACAATGATCTTGGATGCTCCTCCTGACTTAAACATTCTCCTTCCATGTGAACAACCATTACCCCCTTCTAATGAAAAGAATGCTAGGATTCCCATGGGTCCTATTCCTCCTATTCATGAACAAGGAGAGTCTAGCAAGAAAAAAAAACCTTACACATTGAAGAAACTCAAGTTTCCTATGCATCCTCCACCTAAATGTGAAAGGAGACTTCAACTGCTCTGAAACAAAGGCCTAATACTTTTACCACCTATGAATAGGTTGGTTATTTGTCCTAAAGATTCTAACATACCATTTTGCAAATATCATCACATTCTTGGTCATCGAACAGAAGAATGTTGGAGATTGAAGGACATACTGGATAAGTATCACTTGACTGATATCGATTGTTTCCCCATTGTACCTTAAAGCAACCAAATCCCATCATCATGCCATAGTTATAGAATTTACTATTCTCACTATTGCATGATCCTTTCCCATCACTCACCTCGGCTCATTCTTTCCTTTACACTTTGTGGGGGCAAGAAATTGTTAGCCTCATCCTTGTAATG
>VDFB02252616.1:202368159-202384487 GCA_007258455.2 Sequoia sempervirens
CCATATTGTGCCCCTTCAAATCCTAACTGAATGTCTTTGCACCTTCCCCATAACCGAATCTTGAAATAGAAATAGTATTTCTTTTCATGTTTATTATTTATCTCACAAAGAAATAATAATAAAAGAAAATCTTATATGAAATATTTTATCCTCTGAAAATAATAATAAGGAAGTCATTTAATTTTGTTTATTATACTATTATTCATTACTTCCATAATCATTTATTTATTTATTTATTTTAATTATAATATTCAAGTTTGATTCGTTTAATTCATTTTAAGCATTAATAATATTTTATTTGACAAAAACACAGAAGTATTATAACTTTTATTTTATTTATTACCTCAAAACACGAATTGAATCAATTCAAATCATACCAATCAATACTAACTTTATAAGCGAGTCAGAGGCAACACAAGGATATCACAGACGGAGGGGCACTACACATTGTAAAAATGATGTAAAGGGTGCCCTCTGAGGGCCTATATATAGCATATAGATCTTTATCCACGATTTCATTCCATTTTTTGAAAGGTCTATAACTCTATAAGGCCGATCAACATGATCAATTTTGTAAACTAATGGCAAGATACAAAAAGGGATAATTTTCATTACTGCAATGTGGGAATTATCAAGGGGTGACAATTTCTTCATCTATTCATTATGCTTCACATTTTTATGACTAGATGAACCATGTCACAATTTTGCAAGGTTCACAAATTATAGAACTTTGTATCATTCAAAACATAATGACCAAATCATGTTGGGGTTTCAAAGAGCTCTTCAAAATTAGAATCATGTTGGAGGTTTTGACATATCTTGAACCATGTTGGAGAGTTCAAGGAATCTTCAACTTGTTGGCATCCATACTTGCTCATCTTCTTCTCTTGATTGAGTGACACCCCCAAATGTGAGGTGTGAAGAAATCCAAGAATTTAGGGAACTAATAATATCCACACATATAATAATAGAAATAATATAATGAAAAATATATATCTCACTAATCACAAGAGATGTTTGTGGGCCAATATGCCCTAATATCCAATATATGTGGAAAAAGAGTAAACCTTTGATGTAGGATGACACAATATAACACTCCTTATAGAAGAAGCCACTCCATGAATGTTTTCAAGAGATCCATAATACAATATCATACTTCACACATGTCCCTACAATTATAATCACCTCCTTTATATAGACCTCCTCCTAGTAATACAAAGGAGGGTAATCTCAAGAAAGGCCTACTCATCACATAATATAATTAATTACATAATTTATCCACATGAACTAATATAACTAATCTACAAGATGTGTGCCACATGTCAATATCTATGTACATCCACCTAAATACATGATAATATCATATCCCTAGGTACAAAGCATGCCATCTCTCCTTAACATGTTTCATCCCTAAAACATGAGAAGAAGCCAAATAGTATGACTATCATAGTTTATTACAAATATGATTCCATGAACAATCATCCAACCATCCATGATTGATCCTTATTGTAAATATTTCTTAAAAGTTCTTGGACCCCATCCTTGGGTCATTTTTGTACCCATTTGATTTGATTCCTTATCATAGTAAGTCCTCATTTTCTTCCATAAGTAGCAATTAATTTTATGATACCAATTATTATTGTGATTATTTTTTTAATTTCATGCACATCCATAGTGATTGGATTATTGATTCTCATACTATCATTCATCCATGATTTTTTCCTCTCACAATGATGTGTATGCCTATATATACTACACCCTTTGTTGTCACTAAAACCTTCTCAGATTCTTCACCATTTCTTGTCACTTGCTTTTCGACTCAATAGAATTATTTCTCTTCTTTTAAATGTAATTAACATCTTGGTTATCCTCTAATTCATTTTTATAATCTTCATGCAATTCTTGAACAATCTCTTCTATGAATTTTCTTTGGACTCTATTATGGCTAATATCTTGTAATGTAACCTTTTTCCTCCTATACCAAAGTTTCAAGAACTTATTTTTCACATTTATATTTATTTTTCCCAATATTTTAACCAATAGTAACTAAGAACAATATCCAACCCATTCATATCTAAACCATGAAATTTTGAATATTTTAACATATTTATCCATAGAGAGCTTTAAATCTTCAAAAAAACTAATATACATGTATCTAATATTTGGTTGTCCTTGGTGTTCTTTACTTCTACATGTAAATTCTTGGATAATTCCATTTTATGAAGTTATACTTGCTACTATATTTTATAGATACAACAACCTATTTCTTTTGAAAAAAATCATAAAATTGAAAGATTGAATCTTCCTTCCTTGGAGCTAAATTGTGTGTACCTATATCATCACCTTCTTCTAAGTCTTCTCCTTCTTATTATTTTTATTCCTCCTCTTCTTCCTCTTCTTCATTAGGAGCCCATATATCTAGAAAAGCTTTTTCTAGTTTATCCAAAGAATAAATATTCTTACAGATTATGAATGCCATTTGCTAGCTTCACCTTTTAATGAAAACCAAAATTTACTTTCCATGCTATATTTTTACCATTAGATATCTTATATTTATATTACCATTGTAATGCATCTCCACTTCCATCAATTTAAGTAGGAACCTCTAGATGGAGACCTCCATTGAAACTAGGGTTTAAGGCTGCATTTTCAATAGATTACCATTCTAATCCAATTGGCCTAGCATTGATCTGAACAATGCATGATATATTTGGCCTCAAATAAAAAATAAAATTAATAGACCCCTAATGAATTTTGATGATATTTCCATAAATATAAAATTTTTAGAGAAATTCTATGATTTGCAGTCTAGAAAGTGAATTTATGAAAAATCATAAAAAATTGCAATAACTCATTAAATATAATACTCCTTATGGAAGAAGCCACTCCACACTATATCTCCAAGAGATCCCAAATATAATATCATACTTCACATGCATCCTTACAATGATAATCACCTCCTTTATATTAACCTCCTTCTAATAATACAATGGAGGGGTAATCCTAATGAAGTCCTACTCATCTTATAATATTTATTTTACACAAGTTATCCACATGAACCAATATAACTAACCTTAGGGATGTGTGCCACATGTTGGCATCTCCATCCGCCTAAATATATTATAATATCATATCCCTAGATACATAACAATACTTTGGATCAAATCAAGAGAAGGCTCAAGTAATGGAGAGAAACGAGGATTGAGAACCATGGGAGTGCATGCAATAAAGAAGGTAAGGATTGAGATTCTAAGGTTCCTAATGAAATCTAGAACTCTAGAAAAAATATGAAGTGAAATTTGAGAACCCAAGGAAACTTGGCACAATAGGACTAGATGCCAAATTCCAAATTTCCCCCAGGTCTTGTGAAGGAAGAATGAAGAGTGGGAGTGGGAGTGGGATTGAGAATGGGATATGCAAGGGGTGACAAGGACTTTCCGGTTGTAAGGAATGTCGTAACCATATCGATGTTTTAGTCTCTTAAAGAAGACATGAATGAAAAGAAACACATGATTGTGATCCAAAGGTGCTTTAGAAACTTGAAAGTCTAGGGGAGAAGAACATGACTCACCTCCACGATGGAACATGGATATTTTGTGAACCTAGTTGATGGTTAGGGGGTTCCTAAACCTTGATAAGTACTGTCACACTCAACAGTTAATAAAAAATTAGAAACTTTTAAGAAATTTTTACTTTAGGGAGACAAAGGAAAGGCAAGGGGGCACACCTAGGAAACTTTTGACGAAGTAATGTCTATTTAATTCATTTTATTAGTTATCTAAGCTTGTCCTCAAAGGGAAAAAGCACAAAAGAGGCAAAGAGAACTAATTTTGAAAATTTTAAAGCCTTGTAAATCTAACCACCAACATTACTATTTATTTGAGAATTAGATAAGTATAATGAGAGTTTGAGCTTGAGTGATCATAAAAACAATGCCACCTACTTTCAAAACAGCAAGTTAAAATCACAGTAAACTACGTGGGAAAACATCCCTCAGCATATTAGAGATTGAATGCTGGTTAGTTAATATCATGGCGCCTGTCTTAACTGACTGCATTCATTCAGTTTCAGCCAACCCGTGGAGAGTGCTTTCAGATTTGGATTTTGATATCTGTAAATTTCATAATATGGAAGACTTACTGCTTAAAATTTGTATGAGCATCATTCAAAGTTGAAGTCTGAGTTTTACTGTTAAATGAGAGTTTGAATTCAAGTGATTGTAATAATATCACGTACAATTATCGCACTACATTTTTAACAGCCAGTAGAAATTTGTTATACTTACGATCCAAAACTTCAACTTGCTATTAAAATCTACTACTCAGAAACTACTACTTCGAAATCATCACCGAAATGGAGAGGTCTCTTTGTTCCATGCGAAGTAGATGCACCCAATTCATGCTGTAGAAGAAAAAGAAACTTCAAATCAAATAAATTTTCAAAATTGCATACATATTTTTTAAATAAAAAATATTTAATCTACAAAATCGTGAAATTAAATATTTAAATCTAGACTCAAGTTTTGCATATATGTACCATATGATGCTCATTGTGTCCCACAACTTGCTTCCCTCGTATAGCTATTGATTCTATACCAAAACTTTCAGCTACTAAGTCCTAGATATCAAATGAAGCATATATTAGGTTTGAATATTCATAAAATTTAATCATATAAATACTTATAAATTGCATAGAAAATTTACTAATAGGACCAAGAATGTTGTGGATGACTCATGAAATTTTTCAGGTTCCTTAGTGGCTACCTTGCTAGTGTTGTCATCCTACATATATATGGACATGCACACTTAAATTCAAGTATGATTTCAAAATTAAAAAATTATACTTCAAGTGAATTCAAAGTATAAATATAATTTTCAACTACACACTCCAGATGTGTTGGGCATATCAACAGATGATGGGGGAGTACTCACCACACCTTTTGGTTGATCTGATATGGAAGTGTCATGACCTCCCAGTTGTAGTAAGAATGTTTCACATTTTGAATTAAAATATGTAATTATTAAAATGTATCTACTTTGGAAAAACTAATTAAATTTATATATGTAATAATGAACTCTATGTATAGTTTTGTTTTTAAGGTCAATTTATTGGTCTACCACATAAGGTGTTCTAATTTTTACAACTATCAATGCAAAACATAATGTATCTAACTAAGATTATGTTCTTGAGCCATTCATCTACACCAAATATATCACAATATATAATTCATATTTTAAATTGATAAATTATATTTTAAAATAGATTGAGCTATCTATTAATTTTAATATATATTTTGCACAAAAAATTGCAATGTCACATGTACCTATATAGGATGACCATATCTAGTGTACCTAATAAAGATTGATCATCTATTGTAGCACCTAAGTTGGATGCATGAGTGGGACCATCATGTGGTTGATTTTAATTCTAATAAAAATGTGGCATCAAGGTGTGTGAGGTGCTAGGAAAAACACTGATGCAAAGCATCATCAACAACCTTCATTCATCAGGGGATTTCGATCCCAAATAGAATCAGGAGAAGATCAAAATACATAAGCAACTGAAATTGCTTCATTTCTTTTTTCAAATTCACCTATCAATTTAAAAACATCCTTCATTTATTTCTTAGTCACTCACAAGGAAATTGTCATCCATCTCATAAGGTAGTAATCCATAACTTGAACAAATGCAAAAATTTCTTAATCATCAACAATCTAACTAACTTCAAAGTATCAATCTGATCAAGGCACTGAACCAACCATTACCTCAACTTAGACTCCACAATACAACTCACAATCAAGGCAGAAAATCAATATTCCTTTTCAACAAACCATATTCCTAATCATCATCATCTTAACAAAAACAAGCCAAGTACAGACTCCCATATCACTGTTCTATCAGATTATCAGATTTTGCATACAAGCATCACCAAAGCACATTGAATACACATGTCCAAACCTCTATATTGTCATAACTTGCCTTCACAACAGTTTCCAAGCACAGGCACAACTGTAGTAACCTTTATAAAACAATATTCAAGCATTTATAGTCACTTGTTTCCACTATTCATCATTTTACCATTAACTATGCAAACAAAGCACCATTTGTCAAATAGGTTTCCATACCCTAAAGCGGGTAAAACTTAGAACCCAAGTTCAAATTCTAAAGACAAAATACACAATTAGAGGCCTTTCAATTTCCATATCAACAAAACAAAATCCTTCATTACTTTGCTTTAAAGAAACTTCAGATTCTTATACTGTGTTGGGAAAAGGCTAGTAAAATAGGTCTTTTTTACAAAGGAAGTCACCTTCCCACTACTCCAAATCATTATCCAACCACAAAAGGTCTTTATAAATACCACAAAACATGATATTTTATTAGTTTTCAAGATTGAAAAGCTTAGGAACAGACTGTTCTATCAAACCCTTGATTATAGGGTGAAAAGACCAAAAACAAGTGAGGGTTTCATGTATGACTCACTTACAAACCTCCAGATCTTTGGCCATCAATTGGAACATGCCTTATTATGTTTTTAAAATCCTTTAGAAGCATATTCTTACCCATTCACATGTTATTTATTCAACACCCTACTTGAAACCTCCATTCTTGAATGTAAAACTCAGATTTTAGGCTTGAGAACAACATTATATCTTCATATCCCTTATGCCCCTACACTCACAAACTTACTAACATTGAAAATACATCAAATACAATCCATTCCACCAATCATCTATTCCTACATTTGTGGAATGGCCATGGATTCCTTAAAATACTCTCAAAATCACAGAGTAAAGATCATTGCCTGGGGCACAAAAATTGCCTTAAATTCTTTTGTTTCCTAAACTAACTTTCCACTTTTTGTAATAACTCTTTCTTAAATGTGTTCAAATAAGAATCTAACTTAGATATTGCTAAAATATTAATACAAAACAGTAAGAATATAAGAAAATGTTGCTAACATAGAAAACAGGGGCTTTTATTCAAGTTTTGGATCAGAATACAAAGATTCTTCAAGATCATCCCCTTTCCTTCGCCATACAAGGATTTTTATAGATGTTTCCCTTCAAACCAACTACTTTTCCAACTTCCACTCGGTGCAACTACTTTGTAACATCTTAATCTTCTTTATTTATTCCCTTTTAGCTAAATTAACAACTTTGGACAATATCACAATAATACAAGTTTTGTATTCTTTTTCTATTTGGACCTCCTAGTAACTTGTTTTATGACTTGAATACATTAAAATTAGCCTTTACATGGCTATTACACATGAATTGTGACTTGAACATTATAAATTCAACATATTAGCCTTTTGAAGGCATTCAATGTCCTGGGTGATCCTGCACCAAACACCCTTGACTTTAGTTTCCCTATAGGTACATAAGTTGGTTAGTTATATTTACTAATAGAAAACTTAATGATCCTAATATTCAAACCACTACCTAAGTATGGTGAATGGGTGTAGTAATACTAGGTGAAAGAAGGAGCTCAACAATAGGCACATGTTAATTTTTGGATCAACATGTGCCCCTATCCAATGTTGTAGCATGTCACCACCATCATCTTGGAATGATCCAATTTAAAAATAATTAGGCTTTAAACCAAATTCAAAATTGACCCATAATTTTCTCAAAAAATATAATGGGACCTTAGAATTGTCATGTGGTTGATGTTGTTCCCAAAAATGTGCCACAATTTGATGATGCCTATATCATCTAATTTATTTATTTTATTTGGAGTGATAGGCTAATTTGAGGAAGTGTTAATAAATTATGGTGCTATGGTTTGTTTAGTAGTATGTAAATCAAGGATTTGCCTATATGACAACCTATATGAATATCTTTGATCATGTTTATCACCATTTAATGTTGGAAGATGCAATGATGTCTTAATAGTGACTACATGAGAGGATAATGTAGTATAATTAATATGTATTCCACCATCATGAGAGTTATCATTATATGAAAAAATATAATGAATATTGAAAGGAAGTCGAGTGAGTGGGAAAAACTTCCTACACTAATCTAATTAGGGGAGAGCTGCAAAAATTTCTTTTAACACCTTTAATAGTTACAAGTAGAGAAGCACATTGAGAATAATTGAAATAGGACAACAAGTACACAAATGCAACAACAACAAATATATGTGGGGAAAACCCTTTCGGTTAAAAAACCCCACCCTCTAAAAGCACAATACTTTCTCTATTACTTCAAATAATGGTTACAAGATATCACCAAGTACAAGCTTCTTCAACAAGTGTTTCAACATGAACACCTATTCTAGAGTGATACTAGTAGCACTTTGTTACTTGCAAACAAACTATGCATTCTACAACTCAAGGCACTCAATAAATAGAAATGATACAAGCTTCATGAAGCATCTAGAAGGTGAGAGGCATCCAAATCCACATGGCACAATTTCCAATAACTTAGACATGCATTTCGACACATGTGACATATTCCCTCACACCCCCGACAAGTGTCAAACATGCAAATAGTCTTCTTCCAAGCTTGGGCACCTAGAATATGCTAAAAATAGGCTATGAAAAATTCCTTAAACATCTTACAGTTGTCATAGAATCTATCATAGCTAACAACACTTAAAGCTGTAAGAGAATATGTCATAACTAGCTAAAAATAGCCAATTCTCTTACATCTTGTCATAACCAAAATTGGGTGCCAACTTTCACCCATGCATTCAAATATGCCTTATGATGCATCATAAAATATGTCATATGTCATAGATTCCAAAGTGGGACGCCTATGTTCACTTGGGATGATGTTGTGTCATCTAGTCACCCCCAACAGGGATGCCACCCACTCGATGGGTCCCAATTAGTGACATGACACTGGATAAGCATTTAAATAATATGAATAAATACTTTAAATTACATCAAATAAATTAATGTTAGGAATCTAAGGTTGAGACACCTTAATCCCAACATTCTCCCACTTGTCAAAGAACTACCAAGAGTCACACAGAATCACCTGCTTATGGCCCCAAAGCCCATGGAATCAAAACACCATTTGAAATTCTTTGTGCTCACTAGTTTTGTCAATGCATATGCAACATTCACCAAATTATCAACCTTTTCCAAGTTCACCTTTCCATCTTCTATCATATCACAAATAAAATGATACTGAACATTGATGTGCTTTGTTCTGGCATGGAAGGTAGGATTCTTTGCTAGGAAAATCACACTTTGACTATCACAACAAATAGTAATTTTTCCTACATCTAAACCAATATCAAAACACAATCTCTTAAGCCAAATGGCATCCTTACAAGCATGAGTGGCTGCCATATACTTTTCCTCTATCGTGGACAATGCGACTATAGTTTTCCACTTACTCATCCAACTGATAGAACCACCAAACATCATAAACAAATAACTACTAGTGGATCTTTTATTGTCAATGTCACCTATCCAATTTGAATCCACATATCCACGAATGCTCACAAAATTCTAAGGTCTAGTAGGATAACCATGAAAACACAAGGCATACTTAGAAGTGAACTATAAATATTTGAACACCCTCTTAATCGTATCCCAATGCACCTGTCTAGGATTAGCCATAAAATGACTAAGGAATCCCATTGCTTGGGAAATGTCTAGTTTTCTACACACCATCTCATACATCAAACTGCCAACTACACTTGCATATGGTACTTTGGTCATGTCCTCCATCTCAATAGGATACTTTGGAAAATTATTCATAGAAAGCTTTGTCCCTTGCATCATAGGAACAACTAACTATCTGCAATCTACCATGTTGAATCTCTCAAACACAAAGTTCGCATACTTGCTCGGGCTTAACCAAATCTTTTTATTAGCTTTGTCTCTCATGATTTCCATTCCTAGAATGTACCTAGCTACACCTAGGTCTTTCATTTCAAACCGTGTTGGCAATTGAAACTTCAAATTTGAGATCATACTTTTACCATTCCCAATAAACAACATATCATCTATGTATAAGACAATAGTGAGAATGTGACCATTATTAGTCTTAAATTATACACAATGGTCAGATTTAGATCCCTAAAATCCCAATGACAACACATAGGTATCAAACTTTTGATACCACATTCTAGAAGACACATTTCAAACCATAAAGAGACTTCTTCAATTTGCAAATCAAATTTTATTTACCTTTTCAATGAAATACTTTGGCTATGACATGTATATGTCTTCCTCCAAATCACCATGAAGGAACATTGTCTTCACATCCATCTATTGCACTTCTAAGTCATATGCTACTACAAGTGACAACAAAATCTAGATAGATGTCAGATTTGTTACAAGAGAGAATATATCCCCATAATCAATTCCCTCCACCTGAGAAAACCACTTAGCGACCAACTATGCCTTATACTTCTCAATGCTGCCATGAGAACCACACTTTTTCTTGAAAACCCATTTACAACCAATGGGTTTACATCCAGTCGATAAAGGTACCAAGTCCCAAGTCTTGTTCTTCTTTAATGAGGCCATCTCTTCATCCATGGCTTGCATCTAGGAATCTGAATCATTCATACCCAATGCCACTCTAACCATCCTAGGCTCATCAGTATTAGTAATCAAGGAAAATATGCAACTAGAATCCAATAATGAATATCCAAACCTTTCAAGTTGTCGCCTAACTCATGTAGACCTCCTCAAAGGCTGAGGTTGAGGTTCTCCTTCTTCAAAACTTTTAGAGCTACTTGATCTCTCCTCATCATCAGATCCAACATGAGTACTTGGTTCTTCTTTCTTCAAAGTAGGTGGAATATGAACCACCTCCTTCTTCTATTTCTCCTCTTTTTCTAGTTGTAGCTCAATAGAGGAAGGTTTCATCTCTCTCAAGATCACACTTCTGCTGTAGAGAACCTTCTGAGCTTCAAGATCCCAAAGCTTGTACCCATTCACATTGATACCATAGCCGATAAAGATATACTTAACAACCTTTTTCTCCAACTTTGACCTCTTCTCAATCAGAACATGAGCATAAGCTTCACAACCAAATACTTTGACATGTCTCATTGAAATATTTTTACCAGACCATGCCTCCATGGGTTTCTTACTAACAAGCACTGATGTAGGAGATTTGTTGATCAAATAACATGCAGTGGCTAATGCTTCAGCCCAAAACTTCTATTCAAGGCTAGAACCACTCAACATACTCCTAGCCCTCTCCATCAATGTTTTGTTCATCCTCTCTGCAACTCCATTGTTTTGTGGAGTTTAGGGAGTTATCTTATGTCTCTCAATCCCATTCTCTTTACATAACTTTTCAAACTTTGCAGAACAAAACTCACCACCATTATCTATCTTCAAAAACTTAATCTTTTTGCTAGTCTAATTTTCTACCAAGGCCTTGAACTCCTTAAACTAACTAAATACTTTAGCTTTACTTCTAATGAAATAAAAAATGTCCTACTATAATCATCTATGAAATAAACAAAATATATAGATTTTGATAATGAAGGAACATTTATAGGACCAAAAACATCTAAATGTACAAAATCCAAGACCCTAGAAGACTTGTGAGAACTAGAGTAAAAAGGAACATGATGTTATTTTCCATATACACAATGTTCGCAAGAGTCAAACTCGAGATTATAATCATCAAGGCCTTCAACAAGGCTCTTATTTTCAGGATTCTAAGACCCTTCTCACCAATGTGACCAAGTCATTAGTGCCATAACATTTTCTTCTCTGTAGGAAGTTTCATTTCCATGGAATGAGCACCCTTAGGTAACCAAAATGCATGACCATCAGATGTAGCTATAACATGCTTCTTCTCTACACAATCGAATGGTGAGGATGAAGAATCCAAAGGTCTCTTCTTCGGTACATCAAAAGAACTATTACACTAAATAGTGCATGCATCAAGCTAAAAGAAAGTGCTAATATGAACTCCCTTAGGAAACACCATAGATCCTCTTATCATCTTGCATCCTATATCAGAGAAAACAACTTTCACTCCTAAATCATTCAGTTTACTTATAGAAAGTAGGTTTCATGCCAAACCCAGGATATGCAAGACACCATTAATCCCTTTCTCTTCCATTAGGAAGTCTGATTTTGACTCTTCTAGGGCCAACAATCTTCAAGTGAGATTCATCACCTAGGTATACCTCTCCACCATCAAACTCAGCATACTTCGAGAACCAATCTCTATGAGAAGTCATGTGAAAGGATACACCCGAATCTATCAACCACACGTCATCCGATGCATGGGCTTGCAATAAATGCTTCTCCATCATCTTGGGATGATTTCTTAGATTCAGAATCAAAGAAAGACTTGATTTTCTTCTTCTTTTCCTTGAAATCTTTCTGAATGTGACAAGTTTCACCATAATTCCAACATTTTTCCTTGGACTTCTTACCAAAAGACTTTGATCTCCTTAGAGACTTTGACTTAGTTTCTTGTCTTTCTTTTTGCTTCTCTCTTTTGGTTTTCCACAGACTACAAGGGCCTCCTTGGCCATCTCAGAAGACTTCCTTTGCATCTCCTCATATAGTAATGAGGTAATAGCCTCATCCATCTTGAAGGTGGAAGTAGTGCTTCCAATAGCCACTACTAGGTGATCCCAAGAGTCCGACAACAAACACAAAAGGAGCATGCAACAGTCTTGTTCATCAATTTTGTCTCCAATGAAACCCAGTTGCACAACAAGCATGTTAAAAGAGTTTAGGTGATCTGGCATAGATTTTCCATCTTCCATTTTTAGAGAATGCATCTTCTTTCTCAAGAAAATCTTCTTTATCAAGGATTTAGCTTTATATACATCACCAAGCTTCTTCCACAGAGAAGCAATTTTTTTCTCTTCATGGACATTCAGGAGAATGAAATAAAGAAAACATAATCTGATAAGACCCTTGGATTTCCTATCCATGAGATCACAATCCTCTTGTTTCATGCCTGAAGGTTTTGTTCTAGAAATTGCAAGTCATAAGTCTCGATCTACGAACATGTCTTCCATTTTGAGCTTCCACAACTCAAAATTACCACTGTTAAATTTTTCCATCTCAATCCTCCCAAATGTGCCTACCATTTCTTTCCTGGAACAAGGTCACAAAATACACACTTTTGCAAAATTCCCATTGAAACAAAGATTAGCTCAAAAAACCCTTCTACCCAACAAAGGAACCAAGGTTGGATAGGCTCTGATACCAATTGAAAGGAAGCCATGTGAGTGGAAACAACTTCCTACACTAATCTAATTAGGGGAGAGTTACATAATTTTCGTTTAACATCTTTAATAGTTACAACTAGAGAAGCACATTGAGAATAATGGAAAGGGTATGTGTAGGATCATGATTGACCAAAAAGTGGCGATATGATGGGTATGTGTAGGGTATGTGGCCTAATTTAATTTGTTTTTACCCAAACACAGGCGTTTTAAAGGAGATTCTCTAACTTTGCACCATTATTTAAATTATGTTTTACTTTTGAATTTAATAAATAAATTACATTCATTTTTCTATTTGGAATTACTTAATTAAAGTCCCAATTGATAGCCACTTGAAAACATCTATAGCTTCTTAAACAAACAGACACACATTTTGAATTCATAAAACATGTGTTTCATCTGCATGCCTACCTCTTACTATAGAGTTTTAAAACAATTAGTAAGTTTTGGACTCAAGTTAAGGTGGTCAACATTATGAGTATTTTAAAAGCTAATAAAGTACCACTTAGTTTACTGAAAAAATAAATAAAAAGAGCAACCACCCGTGAATATTAAGGAAACTCCCTACTTATATCTAAAATCTTGTAAAAATACACGGCCTTATTGTGGTTAGGTGGTCGTGACACACCTACTTATATTTTTCCTTTGAAACTGCTACCACATTGAAATTTTAATTTCACAAAAATATATGTGTTTTCAACAAAATAAACCTAGTAGTTTAGAAACTACATTCAGATTCTATTCTTACATATTTTTGAAATAATATAGATAACTTATTCAAATTTTTACATCAAGTTGCCTAACTCTGGTTTTTCTGAATTTTTTGCCACTTAAGGGCCTAATTTTTCCATGATGATCCTACACATACCTGAAATAGGACAAAATGTACACAAATGCAACAAAAACAAATATATGTGGGTAAAACCCTTTCGAGTAAAAAAACCAACCCTCCAAAAGCACAATACTTTCTCTATTACTTCAAATAATGGTTACAAGATATCACCAAGTACAAGCTTCTTCAACAAATGCTTCAACATGAACAACTATTCTAGAGTGATACTGGTAGCATTTCGTTACCTGCAAACAAACTATGCATTCTACAACTCAAGGCACTCAATAAATAGAGTCATACAAGCTTCATGAAGCATCTAGAAGGTGAGGGGCATCCAAATCTACATGGCACAATTTTTAATGCCTTAGACATGCATTTGGACATGTGGCATATTCCCTTACACCCCTGACAAGTTTCAAACATGAAAATAGTCTTCTTCCAAGCTTGTGTACCTAGAATATGCTAAAAATAGGCTATGACAGATGCCTTAGACATCTTACAACTGTCATAGAATCTTCCATAGCTGACAACAATTACAGTTGTAAAAGAATCTATCATAATTGGCTAAAAATAGTTGATTCTCTTACATCTTGTCATAACCCAACTTGGGTGCCAACTTTCACCCCATGCATTCAAATATGACTTATGACGCATCATAGAATCTGCCATATGTCATAGATTCCAAAGTGGGATGCCTATACCCACTTGGGATGATAATGTGTCATCTAGTCACCTCCAACAGGGATGCCACCCAGCTGGTGGGTCCCAATTAGTGACATGACACCATAGGAATTTAAATAATACATTAAATTACATCAAATAAATCAATGTTAGGACTCTAAGGTTGAGACACCTTAATCCCAAAAAATATCCATAGGGATCATATGAGGTGTGTAAGAATGATAATCATGAAAAATATCATCAAATATAATACAAGGTAGAATTTCAATATATCTAGCATGACTCTATGGATGTAGAATCATCATGACATGTAGAAGTTCAATATCATCATAAGGTGTAATAATGTTACAAGATGTGATTTTATAAAATAAAACCAATTGTCCATGGGAACAAGATGTGCTTTTAGTTTTATGCTCCAGATAAGTAAAAATTGATAGATCAATGAGAAATTAGGGGATGAAATTAGGTTACCTAAGAGTTTCATAGTATAGACACTAGGTTCAACTTGTAGAGAACAAATGTTAACAAAAGGGGCATTCTCTCCTAGTCTATAGATCTATATGCAATCACCTATATAATGGGGCATTATCTCATATTTGGAAAAGTATGCCAACATAATATGTATACATAATAATGACATAAAAATGATAATTTATATCATGTGCTAGATATATATTTGTTAGAATAATAACTTGTTACTACAAGATGTCTAGAAAAAAATATTAATCAACCATTGCACTCCATTAGATCCAATATAATTATATAATGACTATTGTGTACATAGACCTTATTATTTGGGAAAGATACAAAAATAATCACATGGTATACATACACATATGCCTTAGCTCAAAATATAAATTCTTTCACTTCACCTTGAATTTTTATTGTGTGGGGATTTGATTTGTTAGGATCAAATCCTCCAATTCTATGGATCACTTTAAGGCGTCTCTTTTGAAAATAATATATGGACATCTAGATATATATTAATGAAGAGGGATTTGATAATTTATCACAATAGTTTGCACATGAAGATAAAATTAGTGATGATAAATCTAGGAAGTTGAAAATCCTTAAAGAAAGTACTAGAATAAGGTTGAAAATTTGGTTCTAGTCATTCATTCAATTATAACAACTCCATAATACATTATTATAAAAAAACATATGGGGTAATGACTATAAAAAAATATATGGTTGAATATTAAAGGAGGATGGATACCTAAGATAAGGAGTGTGGAACATTCAGTCATGCAAATTTCATGGTGGTCTAGACTTAGACCCTATTTCCTTATGTTAAATATCTTATTCTTGATAAATATCTCTTCATTCATGGCAAATAACGGTGAGGGTATCAATATTATTAAGTGTGATTGGTATGAAACTTTATCCATACAATCAATTTGGATTTAGGGAATGATTATCTAAAATATAGATGTCATGGTCTCTCATCATTCTTGAAGGATCCAATTATGGCTTCACTCCAAGTTTGACCATTTTATTTATTTTTGTTAATATACATTTGAATAAAATTTACTCCTCCATCTATTACTGTACTCAATTTCATAAATGGCCCGAAAAAGTGTAATATGTGAGCTATCACAATAAAATGGAAGTAAATATGATAGTAGGGTTGAGG
>VDFB02252616.1:202384507-202452558 GCA_007258455.2 Sequoia sempervirens
CTTTAACTCTTAAATATGTTACACAATCATTATTATTGATGAATAGAAAAATGGATCCCCTTAGAGAAATCACTCTTTTTCCACTCAATCATTCACTAATGTCCTAGGAGTCCCAATTGGATTGACTAACAACCTCACAAGATGAATTAATTCTAAATTAGGAAGGCCCTAGGAGGGGGTTCTTTCAGCTTTAAGGGGTTCACCACCAAGAAAATTCTTGGAAAAGAAAATGTTGGAAAACACAATGTGCTATGAAAAATGACCAAAAATAAGCTAAATGAGAGATGAAAATTATAAAATTAAGCTACACCAAGTTAGTGTATGTGTACCTGGGAAGTCTAGAGATGTTGTGAGGATTTCAGAAATGAAAATAAGTTGTTAAAAGTGTTGTGGAGAACTAAGATTCCCAAGATGGTGTTTTAGTCCCGCTACTATTTTTTAGGGAAAATACAAAGTCTTCGGATCTTGGAACCGGATCTTGAAAAATATCTAAAAATTATGCCTAGGAGGATTAAGATGCCCAAGATGGCATATTAGTCCCACTCTAAAATTCTGAAAATTCTGAATAGGATCCTAGGCTGTAAGGTCTGCACTTGCTTCCCTTCTAATCTCAGGTTCTGAAACTTTTGAATATGGCTTTATGCCATAGAAAAAGGGCCCCTAGTCATTTTCATGGCCTTTTAGGTCTTGTTTCATGATGTTTGGTCTATTTTTCTTTGATTTTATATTGTGATGTGACTTGAACATGCATATTTATGTACTAAAATTCAAATAATGACATCTTGTGAATGTGTTGTGTAGTGTTTTAAAACATTTCTACACTCTTTCTAGACTCTATTAATTGCAATTCACCTAAAAATCACCTGTTCATCATAAAACAAGTCCTATTTTGAAGTGTTGTAAAGTCTTGTAACAAGATTTCACGCTTTTCTAGGCACAACTTCATTATTTATCCCTTTCTTATGCTTTATTTGACCCTTTTATGCCCTTATAAGATTTAATTAAGTGTATTTTTGAATGTAAGCCTGACAAACAACATTTAATACAAGATAATTCTCGACACCCATTTTCAAGTCCTAGGTGGGATCCATTTTCCATGGGTGGTGAATGAGTCCCCCTTGGCTCCAAATTCAAAATATTTTAAATTTTCTTTCGGGTTTTTATTCAAAATCACTTGACGTTGGCCTATGATGAGATATTAACAGGTTACTAAGGGACAAGAATGTGTAAATAAGTGTTTTACATCCATTATAACCCCCCATTCATCAAGTTCACTCATTCACCTATTCACTTGAGCATTCAAACATCTTACAGCATCAAATCAAGCACTATTCAAGCATTGTGGAGCATCCATTGATACAACTTCAAATTTTCATCAAGGGTTTGGTAAGTTGATAGCATTTACATGTTATTTGTTTACCATTCTCTTGAATTTCATTATTTTACTAAGGTTTTGATTACCAAAGTGGGGTTTGAGCAAGACAAACCCCCTATTTTCTAACCCTCAACCATTTTTCCCCTCTTGCATGTGTGTTTCCAAACCTAGGTATGCAGATTTAACAAGAATTTAGTTGATTGAATATTTTTCAACAAGTTAACTAGGTGCTTCAAGTAAAATCAATCATATTTCAAGCTTGGAGAAGGTTTTTTATCTGTTTCTTACATAATTGACTTTCATAACCTAACAAGCAGACATTTCTTGATTTGGTGTTGCAGAGTTGTCTCCTAATTTCTCAGAATTTTGGGAGAGAACTAATTTTCCACTAGTGGCAAATGAGTCCCACCTTAAGACTAAAAATCTAGGTTTTGTCAGATTCCAAATCTCAATAGTCAAAAACTTGCTTATGACAGTTTTTCACCAGTAGCAGGATTGATTCACCACCCTGGGCGAATGAGTCCCACTGTTGATTTTCAATAATTTAAAATAGCCTCCAAACCATTCCATATTCCTCAAATCATGCGCAAGTTCACTCTGATTCAACCTTTCTCTTTTTGTTTTGCATTTATTCATCTTTTAGTGCATTGTTTGCATATCATAGTGTGTTTTCCAACATAGCCTAAATCTTAGTTTTGCATTCATAATCAGTCATATAGATCACTAAATTGCATTTAGCTCACTTCATTTAGCTTAGAAAACATCATACATAACATAATTTGAATGAATCCTTTAGCATTTTTGGCCCTACATCTCTCCTTTTAGGTGAAAAACCCTAGAAGAGCTAGAGAAGTGCATCAGTGCCAAAAAATCTATGGTTCATTTTGGTGAACCCGCATTTTGAACACTTTTCATTTCTGATTTCATTTACATATTGAATACTAGATTACATTTGTATCAACATTCAATTGGGGTTTTGTTTTGTTTTTGCATTCTAGGATTTCTCAAATTGCATTAGTGAAAGCTTTGTTTAGATTTCATTTTTGGATTGCATATCATTGAAAAATATGAAAATCTGTGCATTCTACATCCTTGATTGCATTCTAAAAATCATTCAAATCATTTTTATTTTTTTGAAAAACACAAAAAATCTCTCATAACTAGACTCATTCACCACCCTGGGTGAATCAGTCCACCTGCACATATCAAACAACATTTTTAGGAATTTTTTGGGTATTTCCTACCTTACAATTTTCTAAAGTTTCTTTTTGTTTTGCTTTCCAGATTCTTTTTTTTCAACTATTTCTTGCATCTTCGTTTAATTGCATCATGGCATTTTCTTTTAATAATTTTTGGAATTCATTGCCTTTGGCTATGATCCTAATGACCTTGAGCTTCCTCATGCTCCTTCAACTCCTCATGATTGTCCTCCTCATAATGTAGACATCATTGGAGAAGACAATAGCATGAACAAGTTCTTAAATGAATTCCTTGACAACCTTGAAGCCAATGCAACCTTTTATCCATCCATGTGGACACAAGATCTCTCTACTGTTGCACCTCTTGATCACTTTGCATACTTACATCTTGAAATCAATGAAGGACCTAAGGTTGCTCCTTCAAGTGGACCTAGTTCCTCTAAAAAAAACTCACAACCATTCTACGATCACAAAGTCACAAACACTCCCATAAACCTTGAAGAAACATATGGAAAAGATTTCACTATCCTCAGTAAAAAAGGTTGTGACAAAAAACATGAACATGACACTCATCAACTTCTTGAACAACAACCAATTGATGCACACACACAATAGGATTAGGATATCAAGATCATTTTCATCCTAATAGACCTACTTTTCAACCTAGAAGACTTTGGGATGTTGGTACAATGATCTTGGATGCTCCTCCTGACTTAAACATTCTCCTTCCATGTGAACAACCATTACCCCCTTCTAATGAAAAGAATGCTAGGATTCCCATGGGTCCTATTCCTCCTATTCATGAACAAGGAGAGTCTAGCAAGAAAAAAAAACCTTACACATTGAAGAAACTCAAGTTTCCTATGCATCCTCCACCTAAATGTGAAAGGAGACTTCAACTGCTCTGAAACAAAGGCCTAATACTTTTACCACCTATGAATAGGTTGGTTATTTGTCCTAAAGATTCTAACATACCATTTTGCAAATATCATCACATTCTTGGTCATCGAACAGAAGAATGTTGGAGATTGAAGGACATACTGGATAAGTATCACTTGACTGATATCGATTGTTTCCCCATTGTACCTTAAAGCAACCAAATCCCATCATCATGCCATAGTTATAGAATTTACTATTCTCACTATTGCATGATCCTTTCCCATCACTCACCTCGGCTCATTCTTTCCTTTACACTTTGTGGGGGCAAGAAATTGTTAGCCTCATCCTTGTAATGCATTTGTCTTTGGCTCTTAACTATGTTATTCCTTTTCCACTTAGTTACTAAGATTGAGACACCAATAACTTAGTTAATGGTTGACTTCCATTTGCATTACTTGCTCCTTTTTCCTTCATGTGTGTATCGTGTTTCCCTCGTATCGTATGTTCAATTTTTCTCTCTTGTTGCACACTTCTTGTATTTGTATCTCTCCTCTTCTATATTTTGTGCCTTGCTTTTTTCCACTTTTTCTTTTGTGTTTTTCTTTTTGGGATGAGACAAAGCGTAGAGACTCCCTATGTCTCTTCCATGTTGACCCAAACGATCCTTGTCATTTTCTCTTTTCCAGGATGGTGCACAGTGTATAGATGCCCTATGTCTATTCCATGTTGAACCAAACGGTCCTTGTCATTTTCTCTTTCTATTTTGTGTTTTCCTTTTGAGGATGACACAAAGTGTCGAGACTACAATATCTCTTCCATGTTGACCCAAAAGGTCCTTTTTCTTTTTTTTTGTGTTTTCCTTTTGGGGATGATGTAAGTAATTGAGACCGAAATGTCTCCTTCATGTTGACCTGAAAGCTTTTTCCTTTTATTTCACCTTTTCGTTTCCATTTTGGGGATGATGCAAAGCGTTGAGAGCGTAATGTCTCTTCCATGTTGACCCAAAACATACTTTATTTTTCCTTTCATTTTTTCTCTCTTTGTGTCATTCTTCCAATCCTATGTGCTTTGGGGAATGATGATAGTTTTGAGCTCCTTAAAAAAATGATTGTAGCAACGAACATACTGACCCCAAAACCATAGATCCCTTATGTGTTTGGTGTGCTCTTTTTTTGGGGGAAACTCCCTTTCCTTGTTTTTCATTTTCGTTGACATGACGCGGCCTAACTTCAAAACATATGACTTGGCATAGGGCTTTTTGAGTTGGCTCTCATGTCTTTCTTTTCCTTTTTTCATTTTTCTTTCCTTTGCTACTTTAAATTAATTTCCCACAAAATGATGTATAGCAATTCCTTTAAAGTGGGGGCATACATTACCATTAATTCATTTGCATTCTTGGTTCTTAGTGTAGCCTTGTCATTCATATGATGTGTTTGTCACTTTGTGGATGACATTGGATGTGATGTCCTTCATAAGTGTGATCTATCTTACATATTACATTCCTCTTGGTGGCCTGATGTGACACACTACATCCCCTAAGTTGTGAATTTACTATTCTTTGATTGGTCCTCTCTTTGAGACATTAGACACAATTTTCCCTAAGTCATTGACCTTGCATGAACTTAACAAGACTCCTTTAAACATCTTTTCCATTTTACATTTTTTCATTTTAAATTTTATATTTTTTCCACCTTGCATAACGCAACTTACATGCCTATGGTGCCTTCATTTTTTTCCATGAGTTCTAAGCATACAAAGCATTGCTTGTCTCATGAAGCACTAACCAACATTTTTCCTTGTGGCACCTTGTTAAAGTTATCAAGAGGTATAACTTTGATATGGTTGAGCGAGAATCCCATCTAGCAGCATGAATTTTCCCCATAGCCACCTTTGTGTTTGTGAGTGCATACCAACTAGTGTATGTATCTCCCCTTTTTGGGCTTTCTCAACCCATAGACAATCAAAATTTATGTGGCCCCGGAGTGAATACACTTGGGCTTTCTCACCGGGTGGAGCACCATGAGTTCTATTACCCCGGAGTGAATACACTTGGGCTTTCTCACCAGGTGGACCACCATGAGTTCTATTACCCCAGAGTGACTATACATTCTAAATCAGCCTAGATCTAATCCACAACTAGTTGGATAGATGATCGAAGCTTCATCTGATTCTCTCTTACATGTGTGTGTTCCTTTGTTCTTATGCTTAGTTTTCCATGGATCTTCATCCTAGGGGCTATATCATCCCTCTTGATCATTGTTATTCCATCTTGCTAACGTGAGCGCATTTGAACCCTCCTCTCAATGTTTATGGCTACTTTAGTGTGAGTTTGAAGTAGGTTCATCCTCTCACTAAAGTGAAGGATAAATGTGCTAGAGAAAAATGGCCTCTGGTCATTTTCATAGCCTTTTAGGTCTTGTTTCATGATGTTTGGTCTATTTTTCTTTTATTTTATATTGTGATGTGGCTTGAACCTACATATTTATGTACTAAAATTCAAATAATGACATCTTGTGAAGGTGTTTTGAAGTGTTGTAAAACATTCATACATTCTTCTTGACTCTATTCATTGCAATTCACCTAAAATTCACCCTTTCATAACTAAAAAAATCCTATTTTGAAGTGTTGTAAAGTCTTGTAATAAGATTTCACATTTTTCTAGGCACAACTTCACTATTTATCCCTTTCTTATGCTTTATTTGACCCTTTAATTACTTTATAAGCTTTAATTAAGTGTATTTTTGAATGTAAGCCCAAAAAACAACATTAAATACAAGATAATTCCCAACACCCATTTTCAGGTCCTAGGTGGGACTCATTCGCCATGAGTGGTGAATGAGTCCCCCTTGGCTCCAAATTCAAAATATTTTAATTTTCCTTTCAGGTTTTTAATAAAAATCACTTGATGTCGGCCTGTGATGAGGTATTAATAGGTTACTAATACACAAGAATGTATAAATAAGTGTTTTTACATCCATTCTAACCCCCCATTCATCAAATTATCTCATTCACCTATTCACACAAGCATTCAAGCATCTTACAACATCAAATCAAGCACTATTCAAGCATTGTGGAGTATCTATTGATACAACTTCAAATTTTCATCAACAAGGGTTTAGTAAGCTGATAAAATTTGCATGTTATTTGTTTATCATTCTCTTGCATTTCATTATTTTACTAAGGGATTGATTACCAAAGTGGGGTTTGACCAAGGGAAACCCCTATTTGCTAACCCTCAACCATTTTCCCCCTCTTGCATGTGTGTTTATAGACCTAGGTATGTAGATTTAACAAGCATTTAGGTGATTGAAGATTGTTCAACAAGTCAACTAGGTGCTTCAAGAAAAATCAATCATATTTCAAGCGTGGAGAAGGTTTTCTTTATGTTTTCTGTAGAATTGACTTCGGAAACTTGACAAGCAAACATTTCTAAATCTGGTTTTGCAAGGTTATCTCCTAATTTCTCATAATTTTGGGAGAGGGCTAATTCACCACTAGTGGCGAATGAGTCCCACCTTAAGACTAAAAAATCTAGGTTTTGTTAGATTTCAGATCCTGATAGTCAAAAACTTGCTTTTGACATTTTTTCACCAGTAGTAAGACTAATTCACCACCCTGGGTGAATGAGTCCCACTGTTGATTTTCAATAATTTTAGGCAACATCCAGACCATTCTAGATTCCTCAAATCTTGCCTAGGTGCATTCTTATTCAACCTTTCTCTTTTTTTTTTGCATTTATTCATCTTTTTGTGCATTGTTTGCATATCATAGTGTGTTTTCCAACATAGCCTAAATCTTAGTTTTGCACTCATAATCAATCATATAGATCACTTAATTGAATTTATTTCACTTCATTTATCTTATACAACATCATACATAACATAATTTCAATGAACCCTTTAACATTTTTGGCCCTACCTCTCTCCTTTTAGGTGAAAAACCCTAAAAGAGCTAGAGAAGTGCATCAGTGCCAAAAATCTACGGTTCAGGCTTGTAGGTGAGTTTTCGTGATGACAAATTTGTAATGCAACTTTGCAACATTGCACTCCAAGTGATCTTCAAGTATTCAACCTAGATCTGTAATAAAAAATATGCAAGATAGGACAAATTTGTTGTATGTTAGTGAATGGGGGTTTGCCTTGGTCAAACCCCTTTTAGGTAATTAAACCAAATGATGAAATGAATCATGAAACATGAAATATGTAAATGGTATCACCTTGTATGATGTCTTATGAAGAAAATCTGCAATCTACCATGTCGTGGCCATGAAGAATTTAGATCTTGGATCTTGGAATATGATGTGAACAATGGTTGCAAATAGATCTTCAATGCTACATCCACAATCTAAATGGATGCACTAAGCCCTTGAAATGATGCTTGAATCTTGATGATGACTTCAAATGATTGATGAAATGCTCTTGAATGCATAAAATTTTGTTAGGAATGAATATTGGAATGCTTGTTATCTTGTTATGAGAAAATGAGAGGGAATTTTGTATTTACACTCATTCATGCTTAATATCCTAAAATTACATCACAACAAGCTGACATATGAAATTATTAAATAAAGGAGGCTAAATTCTACCCATATTTGAAATTAAATCTCGAAAAATGACTCAAGGAGGACTAAGACACCCTAGGTGGTGTCTTAGTCCCAAGTCCTAAAAAACTTGGGGCACAAACACCAAAAAGGGGCCCAATCCAAA
Source organism: Sequoia sempervirens (assembly GCA_007258455.2). Lineage (NCBI taxonomy): Eukaryota > Viridiplantae > Streptophyta > Pinopsida > Cupressales > Cupressaceae > Sequoia > Sequoia sempervirens. The sequence goes on from VDFB02252616.1 coordinate 202,392,667, forward strand.
GATGCCAAAACCAGGGTCCCAAGAGCCTTGGGGAACTAAAACACTCTAGGTGGCATTTTTTTCCCAACCCAAAAATCAGGGACACATCAATGGAGGCATTAAATTATCATTTATGCATTGGAGAATGTCAGGATTAACCAAAAAAATATGTAATTCATAGGGCTTGTGGACACAAAATAGGACCAATTAAGCCATAAATAAGCATAACTAAAGCAAGGCAAGCCCAAAAAAGTGTGAAAATGCAAGGTTATGCATTTTACTACACTACATCTAGCCCCCACTTTAGTGAGAGGATGAACTTTCTTCAAACTCACACTAAAGTAGCCAACCATGCAATCAAGAGGGGTTCAAATGTACAAATGTTAGCAAGATAGGATGACAATAATTAAGAGGGTGGTCAAGTCCCTAGGATCAAGATCTTATGGGAAAACTAACATAAGCACAAAGGAACGTGCTTGTGGATGATATATGAAGCCATAACTAGATCGTAAACATACACCATAAAAGACAAGAAAAATAAAAGGAAATTTAAGAAAAAAGGAAAAAATACAATGGATCAAGCTTCGACTAGCTATCCAACATGGTGGAGCAGTTCTAGGCTATTTGTCCAGAAAAAGTTTACAAGTGGAATGCACTATCCACTATGCAAACAAAGCGCACACTCACGAGGGCTAGTAAGAGCTAGGTGTCCACTAGATGAGCTCCAAGGGACCATATTAAATGAATACCTCCATGACTTTAATAATGCACAAAAATGCATGCTCACACGGGCTAATGAAGCTTGGTGTTCACTAGGTGAGCCCCAAGGCACCATGTTAAATCCATACCTCCATGACTTAAATAAGGCACAAAAATGTTTACTCACATGGGCTAATGAAGCTAGGTGTTCACTAGGTGAGCCTAGGGGACTATATTAAAGCCATACCTCCATGAATTTAATAAGGTACAAAAATGAAATAAGAAAGAGGGATGCTCAAAGGGATTTTGCTTGGTTCACATGAGGTATTACTCTTAGGTGACATCATGCTTAATGTCTCCAAGAGATGATAAAAGAAGGTCTCATCTTGAGGAACATCATACCCAATGCTTCCAAGAGAGGATAAGTGCACAAGGTCTCATCTTGTTTCCAAGAGAGGAAAAGTGCAAGGTCTCATCCTGGGGAACATTGTATCTAATGTTTCCAAGAGATAACAAGGAAATAGCATTCTCTTGGAGGAATTCAAACCCAAAGACATTGCCAAGAGGAAAAACACATCACATGAAGAAATAAAATCACATCAAGGAACATGAAAAGGAAAAAAAATGCAAATGAAATCAATCCAAAATCATGCTAATGTATGCCCCCACTTTAAAGAAATTGCTAACACCATGCTGTGTGCAATTAATTTAAAGTAGCAAAATGAAAATGCAATCAAGAAGGAAGACATGAGAGCCAACTTGGAAATCCCTATGCCAAGTCATATGTTTTCGATAAGCTATGTCATGAAAAAGTGTATGTCACATGCGAGAAAACTTAAGGCATGTCATCCACATCCCAAGCTTGCTCTTATATGTACATGAAAGGTGGTCAACTAGCTAGAAGAGACAACGATAAGTGACATACGAGGACAAAGCTACCTAAACCCTTGCCCCCACTTAGTGCAAGACAAGGGTGGGCCAAATATGATGAAAATTAGAATTAGTTAGAGGAATTAGGTGCTTCAACACAAGGAAGACCGCCACATTCCTTGAGATGTTGAATTTTGTTACCTAAATCCTTACATTCATTAATAGCATGACCATGAACTCTATGATATGCATAAAATGAAGTCTTGTAATAAAATTTCTTTCGTGTTCTTCGAGGAAGAGAGATCAGATGATCTTGGAGGAGTCTCATTAAGATACTGTCTTGGTCAAAAGTTGAGGATGTTGCTTTATTTTGCGACAAAGATATCTCTTTCTTAGTATTAGTTGTCATACCTACACAAGACTCTTTAGATTGTGAGATTTTTTTCTCTCCTTTACTAGAGGGTGTAAAATTTAACAAATTAAAATCAGAAGTGTTTTGTGTGATGACATTAAAATTAAGCGAATATTTCTTTGTTTCTTACAAATGATAACAATCAAGACCACTAGTGGTTATCAGTTCAAGATGCACCACTATTAAAGTTGGTTTAGAAGGATGCTTTGTATCAGTGTTGATATTAAGTGAAGGCTTGTTTATTTCCATCAAAGGACAATAACCAAGACCATGAGTTGTTTCTTGCATGTGAGGCTCTATAGGGTTGTGGATACCTTTTTCTCTAGCACCACATCCTTTCTCACTATATCCGAGTTGTTTCATAAGTTCATAACCTTTTCCATAAAGCTTCTTCATATCTTTTTGATTTGGTGGTTGCTCATGATTAAGTTCATCAAATTTTGTTGTGTAATTTTATTTTTCTTCTAAAGTGGTTGAGGTGGATGCTTTCGCAGGGTCGTCTAAATTTTGTGTTGACATTACCTCTATTTCTTTTCCCTTGTTTGAATCTTTGTGTATGATCTTGTATTCTCCCATGAATGTATGTTCAAAATCTAAGGAACCCCAATCATCTTCTAATAGCTTTGTGACTTCCTCAATGTGTTTCTCTTTGTCTTTCTATTGTACGGGTTCCACTTGTGTCATTGGCGTTAATGTGTTCAATGGATTTTCCTTGGTTTTCTCAATGTTTAGACAACTGTATGGTTCAAGATTAGCTTCGATTATATAAAATTTGTTGTTGTAGACTTATTTTATGATATGATGAAGGGTAGAGGGAACAACATGCATCTCATGAATCCATGATCTACCTAAAAGAATATTATATGAAAGATCATGAGGCATAACATGGATCGGTGTTTCTAATGTGGTTTTTCCAACTATAATAGGAAAAGTGATCACACTGAGCAATTTCTTTCCCACATTGGGTATGTGTAGGATCATCATGAAAAAAACAAGCCCTTAAGTGGCCAAAAATTCAAAAAAATCAGAGTTAGGCAACTTGACATAAAAATTTGAATAAGTTATCTATATTATTTCAAAAATATGTAATAATATAATTTGTAGCAAATCGAACGTAGTTTCTAAATTACAAGGTTTATTTTTAAAAAAAATCTATTTGGTGAAAATTTGAAATTTCAATGCAGTAGTACTTAAATTTTAGGGAAAAAATAAAAAGTATGTGTCTGTCTGACCACCCTAACCATAGTAAAATGATAATATTTTTTTATGAAATTAAGATATAAGTAGAGGACTCATGTCCCGATGTGATGTATATTTTTTTGTAATTTTTTCCAAGTAAATAATTAATTATGAATTTGTTATTAAAAAATTTTAAAAATATGAAAACTCATATGTCTGACCACCTTAACTTGGTCAAAACTTCATGAAATTCATTTTTTTAATCCTATAGTATACAAATAATATAATGTGACGCATGTTTCAGATTCAAAAAATGTGATACAATTTGAAAGTTATAGATTTTTTTATTCAACCTATCATTTAGGACTTTAGTCATAATTCAAATAGAAAATAAATAATAATTATTTATTAAATTCAAAGTAAAGATTAATTTATATTGGTGGAAAGCTAAGAATCTCATTTAAAAACCCTTTTCGTTTCATCAATTTTGGGTAAAAAAAAGTCGTCAGCCACATACCCTACACATACCTATCATATTGCCACTTTTTGACCTGTCATGATCCTGCACATACCCCATTATCAAACCTCTAAATAGATAAAGAGTCATGTTGAATTTTTGATTTATCAACACCAATTTTATCCAAAAGGCTTGCACTACACACATTGGAGGTTGAGTCATTGTCAAAAAGGGTTTGCTTAATCCATGTTGTCTTGTATTGAGCTATTATCATCTCAAGAGCATCACATTGTTTTTGCACTTCCAAAGGAGGGAGTTCACTTTGGTGGAAAACAATCTAAGTATTTATCCATTGAATCATGGATTCTATGTCATTCGGGTTTGCACTAAAGGGAACCAAAACTTATTATAAGTCTATTTGAAGCATGGTGTAATAATTAGGTGAATTTTGAATCTAGTCCCAGAGGGATATCTTTGCAAGAGTATTCTTAAGTTGTTCAACAAGATCATAATCTTTTTCACTTTGTGGAGAAAGACAAGGGGCACTAGGAAAGATAGGATTAGGCAAAGGGAGGGATGTTGAAGTGGTTTTTCTTGGTTGTGTATTGTTCCTAGTGTTGTATGTATGAGCAATGATATTGTAACTCGGTTGCTACGAAACATTGTTCTTAGGTGGTTCGAAGATAAGGACAAGTTTGTTTTGAACTTATGGTTTTTGTGAGGGTGGATAAAGGATGAGTTTAGGCTCAAGGGAATACTCCAATGGATATCTAATGTGCATAACCTTAGAAGTCTTATCCTCATTTTTCATGATCTCTTAGTGAAGGAGTACTACCACAATAGTGTGTCTCACTTATGGGACATGTTAATTTTTTCCTGAAATCACTTTTCTTAGAAAATATAATGATTTAATCCTTGAGAGGTTCCATCTAATTTTTTTTAATTGAAAAGGTATAGATAAGACCCCCTTAGATCAAACTCCCATGGATAGAATGCATCTAGTATTAAATCATACCCACAATGGAGTCTACTTCACACCTATCAAAATGTTATCAATAAACACTTTTCTTTACCTTTTGAGGGATTAAATAAAATCATTTAGAAATTATATTTCACAAGATTGTAGCCCATGAAATGATCTTTCCAACAAGTATAGTTTTGATATGTTTTCATTTTATCATGTATTTAATTTTCAATTTTTATTGAACATAGATTTTTCTTTGAACATCAAGCTCTTGATTTTGTAGAGGTGGAAAAATAGTAAACCATTGTAAAAAAAATTCAAAAAACACCCTTTCTCTAGGTATTGATGTCCTTGTTTCACCAAAATAATTAAAAATGGATTTTGATATATACACAAGTTAGGTTGTACGACACACATGTATGTCTAAATTATAGTTACAGTGACTTCAAAAATTAATTAAAAAATATAGATGTAAAATATTGATGTTGAGAATCTATATTTCAAAAATTATAATTTTATCATTTATAGAAAAAACGTTATGTTATATGACACAAACATTATTTTCTAAAAATGTTGTTTTCTGTTTAAAACTAGTTATTAAAGGAGTTGTTGAAAGACTCATGATTTATTTTTGGAATTTTTTTAAAAATGTATATTTATAATCTACACACAAATTTCCATAAATCACTAGTTTGCATCATCTTCAAATTCTTAACAGTTTAGCTGATATAGGTCTTAGAAGATGAAGATTCAGTTAAAAATATTGATGTGAATGTCCATCTTGGGAAAAAAGTGAGACACAGTATTTTGATTTCAACTAAATAGGAGTCCAAGGTTACTTCAGCATCTTCATTTAAGGAATTACTATTGTCAATGTTCTCATTTTCTTCCATCGTTATATTAGAAGGCTTTATTTGATTGTTATGATTGTTCATGACTTTATCCTTTTTCTCTAAGGTCTCATTCTCTTGTGCTATAAAATCTACCCTAATAGGAGAGTTTGGAAGATGCTGTCACATTCCATGGTTAGATTTTGTAAGTAGCTTCATCACAATTAGGGGAGCCATCAAGAAAAGGACAACTATGATTACCAAATAGATCATTCCAAATGGTAGGAGCATTAGGGAAGGGAGGAATAAGATTCTCATGACTCTCAATAGGTTCATCTTCTAACACCAACCTATCCTATTTGTATTGAGGGGGGATATTAGGAGGACAATTATGGTTATCTATAATATCATCTTCTTTCACTAAAGCATTGTCACAATCAAGGGATGAATGGAGACTAGGTAAGGTGATGTTTAGAAATGTTTCTATGATTTCATCCTCTTGTTTTCTAATGTCTTCCAAAGGGGAGGAGGATAGGGACAATCAAGACTCTCAATGCTTGTATCTTCTTTCACCAAGATACCTTCGTCACTAAGAGGATAGGTACCAGGAGAAGAACACGTAAGATTGCTATGATTGTCGAAACTATCATCCTCACCAATGGGTGATGTAATACTAAGGATTATGTCAATGGTTTGATGATTAAAATGTTTCTTAATGACCTCATTGGTGTAATCTAAATTGATCCCATACGAGGGGATGTTGTACTTATGCAATCCATTTGTAATCATATCAAAGCCACATATCTTGAAAGAAAACATGTTATCATGGAAAAGTAAAGAAAATGTGCAATGCAATGACCTAAAGTGAAATGTTTAAATGTAATTTTCAAATTGGAAGCAAGGTAATTTGCTTATTACAGTATTCAATGATCTGAAAGATGAAATGTTGTAAATACAAATTTAGAATTGAGAAATACATGAAATGAATCACTTTAAGCTAGATTTAGTAAAATGCATGAAACACAAAGTCAATCCACTGAAACAAATAACCAATGCCAGCAAATAGAAGCACAAAAATGTTGATTTAGATCCTAAAAATTGCAATCTGAAATTCCACAAGGACTAAGACACCAAGGAGGTCGTCTTAGTCCTCATGATGAAACTTTAAGGTTTCAGAAGCTGAAACAGATAGCAAATCATTCAAACAAGGTACTGCAATAGAAAACCAGAGAGAGACGAAGATTCCACCAAGGGTGTTTTAGTTCTAGTAAGGGTTTTTGCAATAAATAGACAATTTTGGGTTGATAACAGTTTTCCCAGGTTGCCTACCCAGGGACTTGATGTTTGGAAACAAAAAATTGTGCAAATGAATGCAAGAAAAAGTAACTAGTGACAAGAAATTGGATGCAAAAGTGAATGCAAATTTCTCAATTTTGGATGTAATAGAAATGTTTCTAAATGAATTTAGGATGATTGACAATGCACTTTTCAAATTTTCAATGAGATAGAATGATGCAAGAAATAAAAAATGCAACCTATATGCACTTTCATTAATGCAAATATGAGAAACCCTAAATGCATTTTCACTTTAAATATGAGAAACCCTAGATGAAATTTCACTAATGCAAGATGCAAAGAAAGAATGAATGCAACATATATCAAGGGTCTTAAAGGAATCCAAATCAGAAATAAAATGAATGCTAAAAATTCAGGTTGACCAAAATGATGAATAGAAAAATGGATACCCTTAGAGATATCACTCTTTTTCCACTCAATCATTCATTAATGTCCTAGGAGTCCCAATTGGATTGACTAATAACCTCACAAGGTGAGTCAATTCTTAATTAGGAAGGATCTAGGAGGGGGTTCTTTCAGCTTTAAGGGTCTTAATTAGGAAGGACCTAGGAGGGGGTTCTTTCAGCTTTAAGGGGTTCACCACCAAGCAAATGCTTGGAAAAGAAAATGTTGGAAAACAAAATGCGATATGTAAAATAAGCTAAAATAAGCTAAATGAGAGATGCAAATGATGAAATTAAGCTACACCAAGTTAGGGTATGTGTACCTGGGAAGTCTAGAGATTTTGTGAGGATTCAAAAAATGTAAAGTTGTCGAAAAGTGTTGTGGAGGACTAAGACACCCAAGATGGCATATTAGTCTTGCTGCTATTTTTCAGGGAAAATATGGAGTCTTGGGATCTCGAAACCAAATCTTGAAAAATATCTAAAAAATATGCTTGGGAGGACTAAGACACCCAAGATGGCGTATTAGTCCCATTTTGAATTTCTAAAACCTTTGAACAAGATCCTAATCTTTAAGGTCTGCACTTGCTTCCCTTCCGATCTAAGGTTCTAAAACTTTTGAATATGGCCTATAGGTGAGTTTTTGTGAAGATGGAAGGTTTGTAATCCAACTTTGCACTTCAAGTGGTATTCAAGTCTTCAACCTAGATCTGCAATCACAAATATTCAAGATGGGAAATAATTGTTGTTTGTTAGTGAATGGAGGTTTTCCTTGGTCAAACCCCTTTTAGGTAATTAAACCAAATGATGAAATGAATGTTATGAATCCTTAAATATGAAATATGTAAATGATATCACCTTGTATGATGTCTTGTGAAGCAAATTTGCAATCTACCATGTAGTGGCCATGAAGAATGTAGATCTTGGATCTTGGAATATGATGTGAAAAATGGATACAAATAGATCTTCAATGCTACATCCACAATCTTGGCTCAACAAAATGAATGGATTCACTAAGCCCTTGACATGATGCTTGAATCTTGATGATGGTTTCAAATGTTTGATAAAATTCTCTTGAATGCATAAAATTTCCTTAGGAATGAATACTTGAATGCTTGTTATCTTGTTATGAGAAAATGAGAGAGGGAATCTTGTATTTATACTTATTCATGCTTAATATCTCAAAATTACACCACGACAAGCCGAAATACGAAATCATTAAATAAAGGAGGCTAAATCAAGCTCAAATTTGAAATTAAATCTTGAAAATGACTCAAGGAGGACTAAGACGCCCGAGGTGGCATCTTAGTCCCAAGTCCTAAAAACTTGAGGCATAAACACCAAAAAGGGGCCCAATCCAGAGATGCCAAAATCAAGGTCCCAAGAGCCTTGGGGGACTAAGACACCCTAGGTGGCATTTTAGTCTTGACCCAAAAATTAGGGACACACCAATGGATTCATTAAATTATAATTTATGCATTGGAGAATGTCAGGATTAACCAGAAAAATATGTAATTCATAGGGCTTATAGACATAAAATAGGACCAATTAAGCCATAAAGAAGCGTAAATAAAGTGAGGAAGGCCCAAACAAGTGTGAAAATGCAAGGGTATACATTTTACTACACTACAATTATAATAATATATATGTATTTAGGTCATCCTAAGAGTTATACTTAAGTATGCAAGTTGGATTGGGTGGTATCCAAGGCCTAAGTATGGTATATATAGGAGGCATAAGTTAATTATTATCATCATGTTGAGTATTTAATTCTTATTAAATACTATGGTAGGTATCCTCTTCAATGTGAATTAGGAGGTTTCCCCCTCAAAATGCCATATTATTATCAAGTATTTTCATCATATTTCCTTGGTGTTATTATATTATACAAGTTTTTTTTATTAAAATCCCCTTCTATTCCCATCTCATTATAATTTCTAGAATACAAATGTAGACTAGGTTCTACACATAGATTTAGAAAATAAAAAATAGTTGTATAATATTAGGTATCTCTACATAGTAATCCTTGAACATACGCATCCATATATTTTATTGATATAAAAAGATAATCCACAAAGGATTTTTGAAATTTTCATATCTTCTCATTGGAAAACTAATTAGTAACATGTCCATAAATAAATACTATGCATAAGGAAAGATTTAGTCAAGGTCAATTATTCCTTTTAGCATTCACTCTTCAAATATTACAAATTATTATTACAAAATTGGGATAAACCTAGATCATTACAATACTAAAAAGATACACCCAAAGTTGGAAATGTGAAACCACAAGGCTCCCTACAAATTTTCTCTTCTTCTAGCCTTGCAACTACTCCCATTTTATCCTTTTCACCCCCCTTCAAAAAATACATTCCATTTTACTTAATAAATATAGAGAGAGGCATGAAGATTTATAATAAATTTCAAATTCCTTTGATTGGTACAATGCAAAGGGTGCCCATATCCCTTGGAGGTCATTTTGTTTCAATCATTCCTATTAGATATTCCTCACAATACGTATAGGTTTAGATGAATGTTATTGCATGACCTACACTAACTTAGTGATTGAATCAAAAGTACATAGCCAAATAAAACATTGATAAAATTTGTAACAAAGAAAATATCTAAAAAATTAGTGCACCATTACTCCTAGTAGTTGTAAGCATCTTAGGATGGGTGAGGAAAAGTGGAGTAATTCAATGAGCATATGAATAATCTTTTTGTGCTCTTTCTATATTCTAAAGCCTATTGCATTTAATTTTTACCTTTTATGTACAAAAAAATCACCTTTCTTCAACTATGTTAGAGAACTAATAGTCTCAAGAACCTTTGATTTCTCAAACATCTTTCTTCCTCAACGTTAGTCATTTCTTGATCAATGTACTCAATATCACTTGTTAGAGCCTTTCTCTAAATTTGAACTAGGTGAGAGGTTCTACAAGTTCAAGAGCTTTTTAACCCTTTGAAACTCTTTATTTTTGCACCTATTAATGCTTTTCAATTTTTTTATAAGAACATTAGATATTTTTATTTTTATTGAACTTGTCAAAGATTTGGGAAGTTTTGAATCTTTAAATTCTTTGACAACCTCCTTCTCCTAGAAATTCAGAAATGATTAAACCAAGTGTCACATTTTTACAAATTTTTTTAAGTCACAAACCTTATTCCATTCATAAGTGATCCAATTTTATCTTCTTTCTCTTTTTGTTGAATAGGAAAATTGATCCTAGATCTAATTAAGATAACTAAGATTATCACCTTTTCACTTGAGTCAGCATTAAACATAAATTGACTATGGTTTGATGATTAGATCTCTTCCACAATGGAGAGCCAATCCCCTAATGTTTATGTTCTTTTTCTGTTGTGAAAGAGATAAATTTTATTTGTGGTTTGATAAGACTATTTGACATACAACCCTAGATCTAAAAATGCAAATTATTACATAGACAAAAATGAAAAAATGATAAAAACAACTTTAGATTAGAAACTGAGACATAGAGAGGAACCAATGATAAAAATTTGGGCTTGAATTGGCTAGTATAAGGTATCATATTCCCTATACTAGATTCCTTATTTCTTGGATATGAAAATTTTGAATTATGGATTAACGTATTCACTCTATTTCCTAAGACTCTCAACTGTTGAAACATCTGGATCTGACCTACACACATGAAAATAGGGGAAAGGTTATGCTATATAAGGTTTTCCTAAGTCAAACCCTATTTTGGTATTTCTACCTTCATTTACATGATGGCATATGGCTTCTAGTTTTGTCATTGATGGAAATTGAAGTCATCTCCATGGTTCACAAATCAGTATCTAGTCATACCAGAAGATAAAGTGAAATATTGTGTGTTATCGACATAATACTTGAAGAATAGGGTATCCGGTCAATTAGTTAATCTGTCTGCTTCACCGGATCATCGTTTTGAGTTGTGGATCCCTAGGATTTCTTGTTAAGCATGTACGTTATCTTATTATTGAATTTTGTGGTGTTGCATTAGTCATTGTATGAGCTTGGAGGTCTGGTAGGATGTTTTCTATCTATTTGCTCGTTGTAGCCGACTCAGTGAATGTGGTGCATAGTGGATGTGCAAAGTGAAATTATTTAAAATGTTTTTATGTTCAAATTTTTAATTATGGGTCCTAGCTATAGTCTAGCTGACTTGTTTGGGCGAACAGTTGATAATATCTCCAAGTTTTATTAACGCTGACCTATAACGACTTAATTTCTAGATGCAGATATATATAAGAAATTCGATATATCATTTGTGATATGAAAAAGGAAGTGTGGTGGTGTGTTGCAATCATCAGGAATAACAATTAGGTGACTATGCATAGTTTCACTTATGCATTAAGATTTTTGCAGTGTGATTTGTGTAGAGCATAGAAAAATTGTTGAATCATTCAGAAGGATAGGAAATTATCTATAGAGCTTAATTGGAACTATAATCAGGCATTGTTGATGCTATTTCATTAGTTCATTATTTTGGATCTATTCCAAATCATTGTAGGGCAGTGAGCTCTAGGTAATGAGCCTGAATGCAAGTGCATTCCCATTTTGTACTTTTCATTTTGGGTATACTCATATTATATTGTGGATTGGCCATCCATTGTGGTTTTTCCCCTAATAGGGTTTCCACATAAAAATTATGTTGTTATGGTGTTGTGATTACTTTATTTTTAATGATGCATGTTTCTTTTGTTGAATGATTAAGTTAAATGGCAGAATAATTAAGTTGATTTTTTTATGCAACACTGATTCACCCCCCTTCTCAATGTTGCTTGTTTCCAACAATTGGTATCAGATCTAGTTCCTTGAAAGAATTCTTACAACTTGAGGAGATCTTGGAAAGTGTTTCTCAATGGATACAAGCAGTCTTCAATAGAAACTTATGGTGGCCTAGATGATCTTGACTAGATAAAATCTGAGAACTGGGAACTACAAGAAAATATTGAGAATGGAAAAAAATTCATTCAGTCACTAAAATACAAAATCAATGAATCAAGGGAGAAAAGAAAGGAATTATGTGGTCAGCTCAAACAGAAGAACAAAAGCATGGAAGATGAACAACTCAGTCTAGCTCTAAAAGAGAAAATAGAAGAATGTGAAAATCTTTCCAAAGAGAATGTTGTCTTGAAGTGAAACATGGAATCTATCATGATAAAAATGACCAAGGAGATTGAGGACAGGAAGAAGAATGAAGAAAAGCTTGCACAATCTTTGAAAGAAAAGTCTAAAAAATGCATCCAACTATATAATGAATTGGAGCAATCCAAGAACAATGAAGAAGTGCTTGAAAAGAAGCTTGATGATCTCAGAGATGAACTTTCCATTGCAAATGAGTATAAGGAAAAATTCAAAGCAAGCTCAACCAAACTTGATGAACTAATCAAAGGACAGAGGAATGATGGTGACAGATGAGGTCTTGGATATGAAGAAGGATAAAGTTCTAGATCTGGATAGAGGAACACTGGACAAAGGAGTTCTGGACAAGGAAGATTCAAACAAGGAAGTCAGATGAAAGGAGCCAGAAGAGATCCGGTAAGGCAACCAAATGCTCAAATATTTAATGGCTTTTGTTATGTTTGCAAAAAATTTGGTCATATGGATTCTTAGTATAGGAGTAGAATGAATACAAGTAGACCATCATTCTCAGGTTAGTGTTTTAATTTATATAATTATGGTCATAATTCAAGTGAATGCAGAACTGTGATGAACAACTTTCATAGAGATGTCAGATGTTATGCATGAAATAGATTTGGACATATTTCCAACCAATGTAGATCAAGATAAAGTCAGTGGAACGTTTGGCCTGGACAGAGAAATGTGGTGTGCCACAAATGCAACAAATTTGGCCATATTTCCAAATTTTGTTGGAACAGAAGAGGTTCGATAAAATAGAACATGCAATAGGACATTAAAGGAAAAGGAAAAGTCACTATTGATGAGATTAAGAAGAAAATGTAGAAGAAATGGATAAATAAGAAGCCCTTTGTAGAAGGAAATAGACCTGCACTAGGAGCAACTTATGGTAATTCCTCAAGGAATTAATTTTAGGTCTCTAGCATAGGGGGAGCTATCAAGAAAAACTCTTAAACCCTCTCTTGCAAGTGAATGATAATGGAATCTGAATATGTCCAATAGGATATTTGATACTTTTCAGATGTTGTTCGACCAATTAGAAGCATTAGTGAAGAATATTGGAGATCTACATAAGATTCATCTATCTCAGTGCCTGAACAAAAGGAAACCAGATGAGTTAAGGCAAGGGAATTTATTGCAAAATAAAGGAGTTAGGTGTGTGGACAATAAAAGGAATGACTTCAACCCACATTTTTCATATTGCATTTGGAGAAAAGCAGTTTGGAGAGCTTTGAGGTGATCATTGCAAATTTGTGGAGAGACTCAAGCAAAAAGGAGAAGAAGCAAAGAAAAAGGCCAAAATTGACAAGCCTAGTATGTTTGTTGAGGAAGTTGAGAATGTAGTGGTAAAAGATGGAAATCTCAAGCCACTCTATGATTGGTATGATACCTTTGATGAATCCGGTAAGAGAATTCTTCAAGAAGAAACAATAAAGCATATGAATGTTTGTAGTAAACCTCTTGTTGAAATCATATCTGGTTTGACTACAAGTCTATATAATGCTTTAGAGTCTAGGAGGTCGAGTTCCTTATCAAAAGAAGAAAAATTGAGGAAGAGAGTTCTAGCCAATTTGTGCCTGGAAATGACAATTAAAGAAATTGATTTATTCCTTGAAAAAGATAGAAGGGAATTTCAGAGAAAAACAAGAATAAATAAACTTGCATGATTGGTGAAATTGTCACTGCTGTTATTGAAACTAAGGAAATTCTAGAATATTTTTCAAGAGATAAGATTAACATTGAGGAAATCAATACTAAAAATGTTCAAATAAATGAAGAAGTGAATGTGGAGGTAAATGAATTAGAAGAGAATGTGAATGAGGAGAACATGAATGTGTCTGATCCTCTAGAATTTGAGGATATTTTGACTTCTCCTAATGTGGAAAATACAAAGACACCTGTGGTAACTAAGGTCCCTATTGAGGTGTTAGCTGAGGAAAAAGAGGTGCATAGTAAAGAAGCTAAAATGCCTAAAGTCAATCTTGAAGTAGAATCCAAAGTTGAAAAGGAAAAGGATCAAGAAATCAGAATAGAGGAAGTGAAGGAATATCTATTGGAGCAATAGGAAGAGTGAAATCCTGAGTTAGATGAAAGCTCAATTAACCTATCCACTTTGTCTCCAATTCAGATGCTAAAGGTCGCTAAAATTGCTTTTAAGCCAAAGAAAATGAGAAGATTCTAAAATCTCACATAGAGGACAATGAACTATTAAAGCTTGCATCTAGAGTTTTACAGAAAATAATTCCTACTTATGTTATGGACCCATCAGGTTCCTCCTCTAGTGAGTTAAAGAAGCTAATAAATTCTATAGATTATCATTTTGAATCTTTTGAGAAATAAGAATTGATTAAAGAGAAAAAGTAGTTCAAGGAGAAGAGAGTTGGTAGCCTAAATGAACAAAGTTCTATTAGGAACTTTCATAAAAAATATTCAAGGTACTATGTCTGAAGGAGGAAAAGTGTACAAATCTTGCTTGGTCTTGTCAAACTTTACTGAAGCAAATGAAAAGGAGGTGAAAGACATTAAACAACAATTGGTCACTATTTACAACACTTTTGACCCATTAGCCAGTAGTGTTTGTAAACAAGAAAGTTAGGTAATGTCCTTCCTCAACCAAATAAAGAGTCTAAAACTTGAAAGTGAAAGGATTATTGGTAAAGTATGTGAACTCAAGGGACTAATAAGTCCAAAGATTGAGATAATGGTGAATTCTCTTAAAGAAGCTAAAGATGCTATGACCGCTACTGATCTGGTAAGTCTCGAAGCAACATAAACTTTTTCATATCTACTTTGTGGTCATATAACCATTTTGGAGAGTTTGAGAAGTGTCTAGGAATCAAACTTAAGTGGACTAAAGAATAAATTCGTAGACATCTTCAAATTTTTGTAAGTCCCAATAGTTTTCCAATTTTTGACTCCCTAATTTTGTCATTGATGTCAAAGGGGGAGAGAGTGTAGTGAAAAATTCCTTGACATTCTTAGGGGGAGCAATATTTTGAATTTTGGCAGTGTACTTACCAGTTTCGACACTTAGTCATTTTTCACTAAGTGTTGCCATCAATGCCAAAGGGGGAGATTGTTGGCATATGGCTTCTAGTGTTGTCACTGATGACAACTGAAGTCATCTCCATGGTTTGCAAATTAGTATCTAGTCATACCAACAGATAAAGTGAAATATTGTGTGTTACCGATAGAATACTTGAAGAATAGGGTATTCGGTCAGTCAATTAATCTGTCTACTTTACCGGATCATCGTTTTAAGTTGTGGATCCCTGGGATTTCTTGTTAATAATGTATGTTATCTTATTACTAAATTTTGTGGTGTTGCATTAGTCATTGTATGAGTTTGGAGGTCTAGTAGGATATTTTCTGTTTATTTTCTCATTGTAGCTGACTCAGTGAATGTGGCATGTTGTGAATGTGTAAAGTGAATTTTTTTTTAAAATAATTATGTTCAAATATTTAATTATGGGTCCCAGCTATAGTCTAGCTGACTTGTTTGGGTGCGCATCAAAATTGTTCATGATTTGGGCTGACAATTGATAATATCTGCAAGTGTTATTAAGGCCGACTTATAGCAACTTAATTTCTAAATGTGAATATATATAAGAGATTTGATATATCATTTGTGATATGAAAAAGGAAGTGTGGTGGTGCATTATGATCATTAGGAACAACAATTAGGTGATTATGCACAGTTTCACTTGTGCATTAATAATTTTGCAGTGTGATTTATGCATAGCAGAGCAGAATTGTTGAGTCAGTTAAAAGGACGGGAGATTATCTACAGAGCTTAATTGGAACTGTAATTAGGCATTGTTGATGTTATTTCATCAGTTCATTCTTTTGGATCTATTCCAAATCATTGTAGGGTAGTGAGCCATCCTTTTTGAGCAGTGAGCTCTAGGCAATGAGCCTGAATGCAAGTGCATTCCCATTTTGTACTTTTCATTTTGGTATACTCATATTGTATTATGGATTGGCCATCCACCATGGTTTCTCCCCTAACAGGGTTTCCATGTAAAAATTATAGTGTTATGGTGTTGTGATTACTTTCTTTATGACGATGCATGTTTCTTTTGTTGAATGATTAAGTTAAATGACATAATAATTAAGTTGATTTTTTGCGCAACACTGATTCACCCCCCCTCTCAGTGTTGCATGTTTCCAACATTACAATGATTGATGATGATCAAGAGGGTGTACCCTAGGTTGGGAAGAGGCTGAATAACAATAATTGATTGAAATTGATAAATGACAAATGATAATGTTACCTTGATGTGAAACCCTTGAAGAATAGATGTCACACACAAGTTGATTGATTGATCCCTTGATTTCTTGATGGACTTGTAAAAGGTTATATCACATACACAATATATTTTTGAAGCTAGCATGTAGAGGATAACTCAATACATCTTCATGATTTGACATGACTAATCATAATAGCTACTTGAACAAAAATTCTTCATTCTTCTTGATTTCTTGCAAACTTGAATTTGATTTTAAATGAAAGTGTTTTAATAATTCTATTAGTTCTACCCTTGATTACCCTTGACTAATTTTTAGAATATTTAATTTTCTCAATAT
Organism: Sequoia sempervirens; assembly: GCA_007258455.2. Lineage (NCBI taxonomy): Eukaryota > Viridiplantae > Streptophyta > Pinopsida > Cupressales > Cupressaceae > Sequoia > Sequoia sempervirens. The sequence goes on from VDFB02252616.1 coordinate 202,409,529, forward strand.
ATTTTGGGTGGTCCTACAATAGTGGGTTACACTTTTTGGCCAAACTTGACATTGAAATGAACATTTTGAACTAAATCTTCACTTTCAGACACCTATAGCTGCTAAAGTGTAAGGAATCTAAAGATGATGCAAACTAGTTATTTGTGAAATTTTGTATGTATATTCTAAATTTATTTTTTTAATTTTTGGAATCAAACTGTATTTATTTTTCCATCTCCTTCGATAACTAGTTTTTAATATTAATCACCATTTTTAAAGAGTGGTGTACTATAAGCAACACAACTTTTTTCTATGAAGGATAAAATTCTAATTTTTTGAATTTAGATTTGTAACTATAATATATAGAGGATGCATTTGGTTTCATAATGTTTTATTGAATATTATTTTTAATAAAGTTTTGAAGTCAAACCAATTACAATTTAGACATAGGTGTACTATAAAGAGCATAACTTTTTTTGTATCGGAATTCAATTTTTTTTGTTGGAATAAAGACATCAATACCTAGTGGACATGTATTTTTAAGAATATTTTTCTCTATTTTCCTATGTTTTCATGTGTCAAATAAAGACCTCGATGTTCATTGAAAAACCTACATTCACAAGAAATAAAAATTAAACATAATAATCAAATTAAATATATTTAAAATTAAACTTTAGGGAAGCTTATAATAAGGACTACATGCTTACAAAACATAAATTTTAAATGAATTCATTTAATCCCCCAAGAGGTAAATAAAAAGTGGCTTTTTATCAACATTTTTATGGGTGCAGAGGAAACTCCATTATAGGTATAGTATAAAACTAGTGGGGTTCTATCCAAGGGGATTTGATCTAAGGGGTTTTGATCAAACCCTCTTCAATTAAAATCCTTTAAATGGAACCTTTCAGGGCTTAAATAATTATATTTTCTAAAAATATGTGATTTCAAGAAAAAAAAAGTGTCCCAAAAAGTGTAACCCATTATTGTGGTAGCACCCTTTTCTAGCATTTAAAATGATAAAATGGCTAGGTATTTATATGCAGTTGTTCTAATATCCCAAAAATAAAATACTAATAGCTGAAAATTTGAAATTGGAAATTAAAATAATAAATTACCAACACCAATAATTGTAATTTGGAGCCAAATTAGGTGGTATAGGGTGTAGTATGCCCTATACCAAATCCACCTTTTGGGTGGTTTATAGGTGTTAGAGGTCAAATATTAAATGCACAGTTTGATTTTTCAAGAATGTTTATAAAAATGGGAAATTAATGCATAATTAGGTTGAAGCACATACTGGGGGAGAAAAACCTCGTGTGAAATTGTCAAGGGTGACAATTTTCAACACTAAACTTTCTCACCCTTCATTAAAATGCTTTGATATCATGAAGACTTGGAAAAATTTGGAACAATGCCACAAATTTTCATACTAGAAAACACAAAGTATTGTGTGAAACTTTTTCAAAGTTCAAAAATTCACAAAATTTGTAACATGGAGAAGCTTTCACCTTTCTTTTTCTTTTCTCTTGACTTAGTTTCTTCATCTATTCATTATGCTTCACATTTTTATGACTAGATGAACCATGTTACAATTTTGCAAGGTTCACAAATTATAGAACTTTGCATCATTCAAAACATAATGACCAAACCATGTTGGGGTTTCAAGGAACTCTTCAAAATTAGAATCATGTTGGAGGTTTTGACATATCTTGAACCATGTTGGAGAGTTCAAGGAATCTTCAACTTATTGACATCCATACTTTCTCATCTTCTTCTCTTGATTGACACCCCCAAATGTGGGGTGTGAAGAAATCCAAGAATTTAAGGAACTGATAATATCCACACATATAATAATAGAAATAATATAATGAAAAATATATATCTCACTAATCACAAGAGATGTTTGTGGGAAAATATGCCCTAATATCTAATATATGTGGAAATAGAGTAAATATTTGATGTAGGATGACACAATATAACACTCCTTATAGAAGAAGCCACTCCATGAATGTTTTCAAGAGATCCAAAATACAATATCATACTTCACACATGTCCCTACAATTATAATCACCTCCTTTTTATAGACCTCCTCCTAGTAATACAAAAGAGGGTAATCTTAAGAAAGGCCTACTCATCACATAATATAATTAATTACATAATTTATCCACATGAACTAATATAACTAATCTACAAGATGTGTGCCACATGTCAATATCTATGTGCATCCACATAAATACATGATAATATCATATCCCTAGGTACAAAGCATGCCATCTCTCCTTAACATGTTTCATCCCTAAAACATGAGAAGAAGCCAAATATTATGACTATCATAGTTTATTACAAATATTATTCCATGAACAATCATCCAACCATCCATGATTGATCCTTATTGTAAATATTTCTTGAAAGTTCTTGGACCCCATACCTGGGGAATTTTTGTACCCATTTGATTCCATTCCTTATCATAGTAAGTCCTCATTTTCTTCCATAAGTAGCAATTAATTTTATGATACCAATTATTATTGTGATTATTTTTTTAATTTCACGCACATCCATAGTGATTGGGTTATTGATTCTCGTACTATCATTCATCCATGATTTTTTGCTCTCACACTGATGTGTATGCCTATATATACTACACCCTTTGTTGTCACTAAAACCTTCTCAGATTCTTCACCATTTCCTATCACTTGCTTTTTGACTCAATAGAATTATTTCTCTTCTTTTTCTTAACATAATTAACATTAATAAACTTTGCAAGAGATCCAATGTGTTAAAATTTTCCACTCATTAAGGGAAGGAAATAGGGAAGTGTCTGTAATGACCAACCTTGGTGTAAGTCCCATTTTATTAATGTTTCTTGATTGGAGTTGGACGCATGTTTTAAAGGGATTTCCAAATCCTGATAAAAGACATCGCAATTGAGGGAAAGGACAATTAGATGGGAAGTTCTTGTACTGTGATAGGAAAAATTTAAATTTGGAAATGAATAGCATGTTGTATAATCTAAGGATCAATATTTGATGTGGTAGATGGAGTTGTGTTGAAATTAGAATTAAAAGTTGGAATAAAACAAATGTTATCATTCCTAGAAAAGGAGGTAGAGCTATCACAAGCAATAATGATTATTGACAAAAAGGTGGTAATCAAGATGAGAATTTCTTTATGAAACATAGAAAAAACCCTAAGCTAGCTACATTTCAAATGAATTGTAAAAGAGTCACCATTAGAATGGAGAGTGTGGAGCTTCCGGTTGTGAGTGTTGAGGACGCAAAAGGTAATAGAAGTGATTTTATTTTGGTTCCTAAAGTTTTCCATAGCTTAGACAACAATATGGGTGGCCCTAGGAAGTGTACTGAACCCCACAACTTTGACTCACTTCGCAACAATGAGGAGCTATGGGGTCTTTTTGAGCAGGAGGGTTTCACTTTGCATTTCGCTGCAGTGGAGGGCTATAATGAAAGACTCGGCTACAAGTTTGCAAATGCTTAGAGAGATGGAAAATTAAACCTAGGCAGGCTTTAGTTTAAGTTGGATGTGAAGCTGATTATGGAAGTGATGGGTCTAGCTTACGAAGGGATGAAGGTTGCAAAGGTTAGTAATTATAAGTATCAAGATTATTTCGAGAAGTTTTTTGAAGGAAAAGAAAAACTGGAAAGATTTCAAAATGGGTATTCTAGGGTTAAGTTGCCACCTCCATATCACAATGTATGCTTTATTGAAGTATTTTACTCTCGAAGGCCACTACCAGTTTGTCCATGGATACCACTTTCCCATCCTCAACCACATTAGGCATCAGTAAAAAATAAATTTACCTTTTTTCTTGTTTTCCTCTCTTAGCCGGAGTCTCACTCATGGAGCCAATCCACTGTTACATTAGGGCCTTATAAGAGCCATTTGTAAATTTGTGTTGTCTAGAAGTCCTCAGAAAAATCTTGGTATTAAGATGATTGAACACCCTAAACCTCAGAGCTCAGTGAAAATTGAGCTTCTTGAAGACTATCCCCACCCTATGCCTAAAAAATATGGCAAGAAGTCCCAAATCCCTAAGAAAACTGGTAAAAAATCCCAAAGTCCAAACACTACTCATTTACTTATGGTCATGCCAGAGAAAAGAAAGGATAAGTCGATGGAGATGGGGACTAAAAAAAGGAAGAGATTTATTTTGCGTGAAAGGGAAGAGGTGGACACAATTACTATTCCTAATGATAATATTTGGAAGGTTTAAACCCTGGTGGAAGAAGGTAAAAAATACTGGCCATGGCGGCATTGAAAGGAAAGGAGAGTAAGGAAAACACACAGAGCCTTGAAGAAAAAATTACCCAAAGCCCACCGAAGAGTGTTGAAAAGAAAGAAGAAGACGAGAATGACTCCTCAACATAAGAAATTCCTGACAGTTTGGGGGGAGACTTGGTTGAAGAGGAGGAATCAGATGAGGAAAGTGAGGATGGTAATGGTGATGAGGAAAAAGAGGAGGAGTCACAACATGAAATGGCTCAGGAGGAGGAAGTAAATGTTATGGATAATCAAGAGAGGGATGACAATACCAATTAAGAAGAAGATAAGGCTGAGGATTATGGGAATGGAAGGATTGAAAGACTAGAGGAGAGATTGCAGATTCTGGAAAAGAGAATAAATGAGGAAACAGGGGACAACAAACTTCATGCCCTCAAAAATTTTGGTGAATGGAATTATTGAGGAAAGACTGAAGGTCTTGAAGAAAGGGATATAAGAAAAAGGAGATGAAAATAAATTTCAAATCCTAGAAGAAGTGGTTTAGAATGTGTGTATGGTGGTTGATGTTGTGATGAAGAAGGAGGTTTATGGCAACTGTCTCCTGCATGGGAAAAATAAAAAAGTAGCAAAAGAAAAAAGTAGCAGGTGATGGCAAAGACATGGTGGGCAAGATGGAGCTGAAGGAAACAATGAATGACATTGTTGAAGATCTAATGAAAGCATGGAGGCTAATCGAGGATGCTTAGCTTGGATGCTTCACTGTGGGGCTTCTCTTTTTTATTATTATTTTTATATCTACTATGTTTTATAGGTTTGTTGCTGCTAGTTATGGCCGTGGGTGCAAGAACTTAAATTTCTATAATGTTGTTTATATTTTAAGATGGAACATTATGATAGATGCTTATAAGTACTGTAGATGGATAGGGAAGGATATTATTGATTCTAGATTAGGGTTTTTTTATTTGAATGATAGAATTGTGATGTTTGATCATATGGGAATTGGTTAAGCATTTTGTTGTGGGAGGGAGGAAGTTTGGTGGGCTTCTTGTTTTTGTTGTTTCTTACAACTTGTTCTTATCATGATGTACTATTTGCTTGGGTCAGGGCCCTTTTCCCTACTTAATCAATCAAAAACATAATTGACATCTTGGTTATCCTCTAATTCATTTTTATAATCTTCATGCAATTATTGAACAATCTCTTCTATGAATTTTCTTTGGAATCTATTATGGCTAATATCTTGTAATGTAACCTTTTTCCTCCTATACCAAAGTTTCAAGAACTTATTTTTCACATTTATATTTATTTTTCCCAATATTTTAACCAATAGTAACTAAGAACAATATCCAACCCATTCATATCTAAACCATGAAATTTTGAATATTTTAACATATTTATCCATAGAGAGCTTTAAATCTTCAAAAAAACTAATATACATGTATCTAATATTTGGTTGTCCTTGGTGTTCTTTACTTCTACATGTAAATTCTTGGATAATTCCATTTTATGAAGTTATACTTGCTACTATATTTTATAGATACAACAACCTATTTCTTTTGAAAAAAATCATAAAATTGAAAGATTGAATCTTCCTTCCTTGGAGCTAAAGTGTGTGTACCTATATCATCACCTTCTTCTAAGTCTTCTCCTTATTATTTTTATTCCTCCTCTTCTTCCTCTTCTTCATTAGGAGCCCATATATCTAGAAAAGCTTTTTCTTTACTTCTACATGTAAATTCTTGGATAATTCCATTTTATGAAGTTATGCTTGCTACTATATTTTATAGATACAACAACCTATTTCTTTTGAAAAAAATCATAAAATTGAAAGATTGAATCTTCCTTCCTTGGAGCTAAAGTGTGTGTACTATATCATCACCTTCTTCTAAGTCTTCTCCTTCTTATTATTTTTATTCCTCCTCTTCTTAGTTATTTTATTCCTTCTCTTCTTCCTCTTCTTCATTAGAAGCCCATATATCTAGAAAAGCTTTTTCTAGTTTATCCAAAGAATAAATATTCTTACACGATTATGAATGCCATTTGCTAGCTTCACTTTTTAATGAAAACCAAAATTTACTTTCCATGCTATATTTTTACCATTTGATATCGTATATTTATATTACCATTGTAATGCATCTCCACTTCCATCAAAAGTAGGAATTGTTGATGTTCAAAACAACACAACAACATTAAATAGAATATCCCTATTCTATTTCTCTTGAAAAAGAAAGACAACATATAGTAATCTAACTCCCAAGGTCCTGGTAGTTGGTTCTCAACCGTGCCAACATGGATCAATGGTCAATGTAACTATAATGTGCAAGGGGACTTTGCTGGTAATAAGGAACAAAACAACATAAGATCAACTAATCTATGTTTGGGGGGGCTTAAATAAAGATAAAAAGATAGATTAGAGCCTTAGAATAGAAGAACATGAATAAAACTAATTAATATCCAGACATGCATACCAATAATGAGTGTTTCTTCATCCAACCATAGTATAAAACAATCCATAGTATGATCCATACCATAGTGCTAATTTAATAATCATAACCATTCACTAAACTTTACTTTATAATTTTTAAAAAATAGATCATCCACTCATCATCAACATAAAAATCGAATAGATATAATCAACAATTTTCATCCACAGATAATTCAATCAGATAATCTTTAAATTTAGTTTCCTCTATTGAATTTCATCAAATAGAAAACACTTAAGCACAACAAAACCACTAGCATATGGATTGATTATGAATCATTAACATTATCAGATAGGTCCAAACATGATAACATGAAAAACTTATACAAACTATAAAACAGTATCTAAGTCCAACTAAACTTTTTTTAAAACTATCTTCTAATAACAATCAAATCCTAAGAGTATCTTTTGTTTGCTATCATTAGGTGGCTAATCTTCCTTCAATTAGCCAAACTTTACAAAATAGGGCCAAAAAGTACATATAGACATATCCCATAAGTTCCTCTCAATCACAACCCAGATCCACAACTTAAGGAACTAGAACTAAATAAAGGACTGGATTACTAATCTTGAGTTACAAGGCTAGAGTGCTCTATTGCATAAAAAATTTATTCCCAAAGAATGAAACTAAGAATAGGAATTGAAATCAAGTTCATATTAAAACTCTACAAAAGAGGAGAGAAGAAGATGTTGTGTCAAGTGAAGAGAGCCAGCTCATTTTTGTGTTGCATGCTCAAGAAGGTACTTATAATAATTAGAGATCACTTGTTGAAGGGTATTTGAATCAGGCCAATCCAACCAATCATCCTCAAATTTAATCCTTTTAAATTCTACTAAAACCAATTTACGTACCTCCTTCAATTTGATCACTTCCATCCTAGCAGCCTTTGCCTCTTCCCTGATGTACATGAATCTATCCAACAACAAATCCTCTCCATCATCTCCTTTTTGCATCACCTCTTTAAATTTACTCCTTCATTTCTCCCTTATCTTATCCAAAGAAAGACCCTCCTTGATTGAGGTATCTAGGTTGACTAAAATAGCCACCATGGCCTCCAATTCATCAATCTGTTGATTCAAATCCTTATTTACCTCTTGAATCTCATTTTTATGCCCATGAATAGACTTGAACTTATATCCTATTATAATCACAACTTTCTCAAAAAAAATGTATTATCATCCTCAATAATCGATTGCTCAAGCAGAGTTGACCTAAGTACCTTGATAATTTCCTTAACCTTTTTAATATATTCTTTGTATTTCTCATCCTACTTGTCTAGACCTTCAGCATATTGGTTCAAATCCCCTGCCAACTCAAGTGTTGTTTCATGAACTTTGAAACTATCATTTAACACTTCATCAACCTCTTGATTAAGCTTATCAATCCATCTCTCAAACATTCCCACCTTGCTCCTCATATGCACCAAGTCATCAGCTTCCTTCTTTGTCAGTAAGATTGGTGATTCAGGAGCAACAACTTGTTGAGAAATTGGAGTTGAGACCTCTTTCAAAAACTTATGCAATTAATCTAATTGATCCTTAAGCTCATCCTTATTTTTTTTGTCCTTGATCATTCTAGACTTGGTAGAGGAAGACACAATATCAATTAAATTCATTTGCTGATTTCTTGTAGGTCTTCCCAAGTTCACCATACCCAGTTGATAATTTTTCATTTGCATATCCTCTCGATTCTTATCCACGATTGGTATTACACATTCAGCAATGATTTCTCCTATGTCTATAAGCTTGGTGGAGTGAAGAACCCTAGCTTTCTTTTTAGGTCTCTCCTTCTCAAATTCCTTCATCATCTCATCCCAATTAAGAGGCTAAGGTTGAATTATTTGTTTCTTTTCCAAATCCAACTTTAACCAAGTCAGAGCCATATGATTAGTAGATACTTATGTTGAAGAAGAAGCAACAATAGTAGAAGAAAAAGGTTGCAATATTGTATTCTCAGGCTGAGATTCAACCTCTTGCACATTTTGCTACTCTTTTTGTGACACTTCTTGTGCAAGTATTTCAGCCTCTTCCTTATCCTTTTGTTCTTGCAATTTCTTAGCTGCTAATTCTTGCTTCAGATGTTCCTCTTCTAACCTCCTCTCTTCAAGCATCTTATCCCTCTACTTCTTCAATTCTTCAACATAATCCCATGCTTCCTTGGATTTCTTCTCATATTCAACAAGCTCAACATCCTCCTTCTCTCTTTCCAAACGTTCATGTTCTTCCATCTTCCTATGAGCCTCCTCCACATCCTTAAATTTTTCCTCAAGGGATTCTTTCTCTCTTCTCTACTTGGACTTTTCTTCCTCAAAATAATGGATCCTTTGCTAAAAATCCAATTTATCCCTTTCTTCTTTCATCCTAAGTTCCTACTCCTTTTTTTTGTTGTTGCTTAGCCAATTCATCGATAGCAACTCGAGCTTCCAAATCTTGTTGCTTGATTGATACATCAGATTGTGTTTTAGCAACATCTTCTTGTTGTTTGACCAATGCCTCAACTTGTGCCTTGACATCTACTTCCTTTTTAGCATCCTCAAAGAGCTTCCATTGATCCTCTTCTGTTAACACATACTCTACTCCTACATCATCTGCTACATCATGCGAAGCCACATGAGTCTCCTTATCAAATGGGGTGGCCTCAAAATCTGTTTCAATATCATGTATTTCTACTTCAGGCTCCTCCTTCAACAACTTAGTTTCTTTATGGAGGTTTCCCATGGGAATTCCCTCACTCGGCTTCTCTATAACAAGGGGTTGAGTGGATGTCTCTCCTACAACAAATGTTGAAGCATCAGTTTCCCCATCTTGTACCTCTTGCAAGTCCTGGGAAACAATCTCCTATTCTACATTAGAAGGAATAAACTCTAAGGGTTCCTTAGGATCCACCCTTCTCTTTGTCCTCTTGTATCCTTGAGTTGTACTTCCAACCTTCCTCTTTTTGGATGGCTGAGCTTCAAGCTGGTTAACCCTCAAGCTGACCCTTGCATGCTTCTATCCAAAACTTGTATTGCAACCTATTTTATATCAATGGACTCCTTAGCATTCCAATCCATTGGATCAATATCTTTAGTATCTATATTATTTGTATCATATTGGGGATCCAAAGTTCCCCCATCATTAGAAAACATCTCTGGAATTTCCTCCTTGATCCCATACTCAACCATGAGTGGGATAGACAATCTTTCATAATTTCTCCTCTTAAGATCATAAGCATCTTGTAGTTCCATCCGAAATTCTTCCAATAGATTGAAATGTTTATCAAAGAGACTGGGAAGTAAAGCCTGCATTTTGTGCTCAGGGTCATAATGCTTCCTAGAAGTGTATAAACCCAATTTCAGATAAATCAACTCATCACAAATAGCCTTATTTGCCACAATGTGTGGACAACTATACTCAACCAACTTCCTGGGGAACTTATGACAACTGGTCTTATGTTTGGTACCAAATTCAAAATTAACAACAAGAGCTTGGTAAATGAATTCCATCAATACAATTCTATTATTACAATACCTAGGGAGCAAGTGGGGATGACCTTCAAAACCTCCTAATCTAAAGTTAGTAAAAGTGGGGTATTGAATAAACCAGTGTCCCCATTCATTGATGAATGCCATTGCCTCCCTACTCAACCTGTATCCAACATCTCCAGTGAGCCTATTAATGATAACATAAAGGAATGTATCATTGACCCTCCTATAATGTGACTCTAATTCTTGCAAGGTAAGTTGATTATAGTTCTCCCACACTTTCTTTTTTCCTTGGGCTTCTCCCAATATGCCCAATGTATTGAGTCCAGGAAAGATCCCCATCCTAGCAGCAACATAGATCACATAAGAGGTCATGAAGAAACTCTTGGTTTCTCTTGCTCTAAGCATCTGATTATGTATGCTCTTTGATACTACCATAGGCTAGTCAAACTATTTCCTTCCATCCAAAATAGCTTGGATGAATGGGAACATTCATTCTTTAAACTGTGAAGCATCTCTTTTGCCAGTTACTCTAGAAAGCAGCATGATTATATCCCCAATTTCATTGTTGAAATCTGCCCTTTTTGGCTAGTTAGGAAGTTTAGTTAAAGGCTTCTTCTCTACCCTCATCCAATGTTTGTTCATGTGGGATTTTTTAGGTTCTTTATTGTTATTGTAAAGCTTTAGTGCTTCTACTTCATTTAGCTACCTAGGATCTTGATGAACAATTGCATCAAACATAAATCTGATTGTTTGGGATGTTAAATCAATAATAACATTCCCCTATGAATCCACACATTTCTTGGTAGCAGGATTGTAGGGCCCAACAGCTGCTAATATCAATTTCAGACATTGAAGACACAAAGGGAATAATGCAACATGTGCCAATCCTGACTGAGCAATCCTTTGAGTCGTTGGTGTTACATCTTCATTAAATGTTTCATCCACTAGTTCCTCATAGTTAAAGGGGCCTAAGTTGGTATTTTTGATATCTTCGCACTCATAATTAATCTTACTAAAAGTGAGAGTAGTTTCTCTATGCTTGCACCTAAAAGTGTAGGAGAGCTGCTCCACCTTAAGTTTCCTTGGCCTAGCTCCCTGCCTTGAAGTTTTTTCTATTTAGATCCTTTGAGAAGCTTCCCCTAATGCCCCCGACATACTCTAATCTCTACAATAAACTCCTACATTAGATGAACAAAAGAATAAAAGAAATTTATCATGTAATAACTTCCTTTACTTAGAACAATTTCCATAATTAGCTAAATCTCACTTTCATCAGAAGCAGTCATAGAGGAATTAGGAACATAAAATAGCCTTAACAAATGGTAGGGTCAAAACTGGGACCAGAACAGAAATCAAACCATAAACTAATGACTAATTCCAAGTTCAACCTCCACTTTGGCTTTGATTCCACTTAAGGACAAGTGTGAAGACCCAAAACTAAAAATGATTGGAAGAAGAACCATTTTAGGAATAAATCTCGATGCTAAACATCCTGAGGACAAGATTGGTCCTGAGTCTAATTTTTTCATATCGAAGAAAGGACCCAGGTCACATGATTTACAAGGAAAACCAAAATAAAAGGGCTTAACCCTACACCTTAACCGTACAAGGATTAATTTAAACCCAAGGGAACATATTTTGTAAAGGTTATCGAGCAAAACCTATTTTTCTCAATACGTCGACTTAGAAATATAAGGTATCAAAAACCAATCACAGAAAACACGAAATCGACACGAAAACAAGATTAGAAGGGTTCCCAAACAAATTTTAAAAATTTTAAAGCATGGAAAACCCTTGTAAATGGAAGCCCTAATTAGAAACTAAGGTACGACCAAAACCCACTTGCCACGAAAGTGACAACAAATACAAAAAAAAAACACAAAGAAAGAAAATGGAATGGGCAAACAAAGAACAAAACAAAACAAAAAAGGGAAATAAGAAAGAAAGCAAAAATTCACAGAAAAGAAGATTTTGTGAACACTTAGAAAAAAAAAAAACAAAACACGAAGATAAAATTACAAAATAGAATGAAAAAGGAAAGGAAAAGAGACCCTACCTTAAAACATCCACAAGAAATGACTAAAATCATATAGAGATTCGCTTTGTGATATCTCCGCAATCAAATCACTTCTCTTGCAGTTCACCTAACTTTGGTTTGCTAAAAAAATTTAGATAATAAGGATAATGAGCCAGTTAATCTTAATTATGGTTTTAAACATGATTTTACGTGTGTGAAAGTCCTACAATTAATGCAATAAAGATGGTAGGTTGGGTGGAGCGAACAACACAAAGAGATAGTCAACTCCCATGGATACCAAAGGTATAACAGACATGGAACCGACAACAAAAGAAAATGGGGGTGGGGTTAGAATTGGGACCAAAACTGAAACTTTTGCAAGTTCCACATTCAGTTCCAACTCCAATTCTGGTCCCAATAAATAAGAACACAAACTAAGACAACAATAACAAATGATGGGAAGCAGGGCTTGAACAACACCAAACCCATCCTAAACACAAACAAAACAACACAAAGCAAACAAGAGAGTCAAAATCAGAACTGAAACTAGAACTGAAACTTTGAACAAGTTTTAGATTCACTTCCAACTCCGGTTCCATTTCTACTTTGGCTTAGGAAAAAACACAAAGAAAAAAAATGACTTAAGGGAAGAACAATCCCAAGAATCCAAACACGTCGAGAGACAATGGAAGGAACAAAGAAAAAAGACAGACTCGGAGTTAGAACGGGACCCGAACTTAGAACTTTGGAAAAGTTCCAGTCTAGTTTCATTTCTGGCTCCACTTCTGATAGAGAAAAAGAGAGAAAAGACTTAGGAGAAAAAAGAAAAACTCCTAAGACCCAAACAAAACCATAGACAAAACAAAAACAAGGGGCGCCCATTTATTCCAAAAATTAAAATGGGTTGGTTATGCAAGGCATAACAAATGGCGACTCAGTTGGGAAAATGGTTTACCTATTTTTAAGATACTCAAGAATTCTGTCACCCAAAAACCTCTAATTTATGAAACATGTTAACTTTAAGTATGATCAGAATATTTAAGTAAATTTGAGCTAGAATCTCAAATGTAAATCAATATAAACTACTTTTTGAATCTGTGGGTGTGTGTTTACAGTGCATCTTTCTTCATAAGAACTTTCTCCACCCCTAAACAACTATGTCTAAGATCCAAGTTACATAGGTTGCTTCCTTCAACTGTTGTGCAATGAAATCCTGGGCATTGCTCCCCTGCCAGTCAGGTGTCCATAGCCCTGATGGAGATACGTCTAGTTCTCTCAAAGCATTGCTCTACTACCAGTTAGGCGTCCATAGCCCCGATAGAGATACTTGAATCACCCATCTGATATTGAGTTTTCCTTTACTCCAGTAGTCTTCTTTTCTCTTTATTTTTACAAGTTTCACTTGTGGGAAGTTTTTTAATAACTTTCTCAATACTTAAACATTACTAGTCTAAAACATGGGTTGAGAACTATTGTGGACCCTATGATAGTCTTGGGAATCATATTTTTCACTTGAATCAAAGATATAATCACCCTGAGATGAATAGGAACCCTATAGTCAAATGTTTTATCTATTTTGTGACAGATTTGAATCATAGCTAATGAGGTTATCTATAGTATACCTTACTCTTAATAACCTTCAAACCAATGCTAAAATGACCATAAGACATAAGTTTTAGAATGAAAACTCTCAATAGATATGCCTAAAAATGCCTAAATCAATTTCTCTCCTAGTTCCTACAACATACTTTGAATAACAACCCCTATATTTCAAAATGAACAAAAGTGAGGGTCCCCAAAGAAGAAGAGAATAGAAAAAGAAAAGAAAGAAAGAAACCCAAAACAAGAAAATGAACAAACAAAAACAAAGAACAAATTATTACACATGTAATACATATATACAATTAATTCAGAAATCAGACCCTTACGAGCCAAAGTAATGCTTGAGAAATTGTCCATTGATGGGAAATGGAACAGGTTCTCCCATTAGGGTGGTCAAGCAAAAAGCGTTCTCACCCAAGATCTCAGCGATTTGATACGGACCCAACCAAAGTTTATCAAACTTTTGGTGCTCACCCTTTTTCTCTTTAGCCTTATCCCACAGCAACACAAGATCTAATATCCTGAATTCCTTGATCTTAGCCCTTTTGTCAAACCAACATTTGACAACATCCTAATGTTTTAAGAACTACTGTAGAGCATCATCTCTCTATTTGTACATGTTTAAAATATTATTTAGCCTTACCTCAATCCAATCATCCTTCGAATAAAAATCTTGCAAAAACTTGAGAACAGGTATCTGCAAATGTATGGGGAAAACTGGCTCTTGGCATAGACTAATTTAAAAGGAGAATTTCCTAAAGAAACTTTAATATGGGTTTGATCTACCCATAAGGAAAATCTCAACTAGGTATGCTAGTCTCTAGTATTTTTCACGAACAATTTCTTTATTACTTCCAATAGGTTCTTATTGGTAGACTATGCTACACCATTTCCCTGTGGGTAATAATTGGATGATACTTCAAAATGATTTTATGCTCATAGGCCCATTGTATAAATTTATCAGATGAGAAAGTGGGACCATTATCACACACCAGGGCAAAGGGTACTCCAAACCTGGTGATAATGTTGTCCTCAAGAAATCTGATAACCACCTCTGTGGTATTGTTTTTACATGGTTGAGCCTTAGCCCAATGTGTGCAATAGTTTGTAGCTATTAAGATCAAATTATGCCCTATAGTAGAGTTTGGATTAATTACCCCTACAAAATCCAAAGCCCATTGGGCGAATGGACTTACCTCATAAACTAGTTGTAACGACATTGTTGGATTACATTCTTTTAATGCAAATGTATGGCAATATGACATGTTCTGGAATGTTGATGTGCATCCCTGAACACGTGAGGCCAATAGTATTCTGACCTAAGAATTTTATGAGCCAAGGAATCTGTAGATCCATGCCCTGTACCATACCTACCATGAAATTCAACTATAGCATGCTTAGCTTCTTGTTGATCTAAACATCTCAGATAAACTCCTTCATAATTTCTTTAGTATAAGGCACCTCCTTTGAGCATGAAATGAGCACTCTTCATTCTAAGTGCTCTCCTTTGAGTTGCATTCATTCCCTTTGGGCATCTATTGTTGAGGAGAAAAAAAATCAAATCCGTGTACCATGGATCCTTTGTGAAAGAGTGCACGGTATACTGTTGACACATGATAGTCTTGTCAACATCTACCATAGCCTTTGGAAAATATTGTCCTCATACAAGCTTCATTGGATGGATATCTAGATCAAATTCTTGCAAAATAGCCATCCATTTTCCTCTTCTCTCCCCTAACTCACTTTGCATAAGCAAAGACTTGACAGTTGGGTCAGGAACTATAGCAACAACATGTCTCCTGACAATGTAATGTCTATTCCTTTACTGCTCAGACCAATACAAAGGCCTATTTCTCAAGATTTGGGTACCTGACCTCTGCATTTTTGAATGGGGAGTTCATGAAAGCAATTGGAATTTCATCTCCATCTCCTCTTCTTTGAGTTAAAACGATTGCACATGAATGGTCAGATGCAAAGGAATAAATATAGAAAGGCTTTAAATAATCTAGACTGGTCAAGACCAGTGCCTCAGATATTGATTGTTTAATCTACAAGAAAATAGATTTAGCCTCATTGCTCCATTCTATTTTTTCATCTTTCCTCATCATCTCATTAAGTGGTTTCACAATTTTTGCAAATCCTATTATAAACTTTCTTACAAAATTAATCCTTCCAAAGAAGGATCTCGTCTCCTTTTTACTTCATGACATTGTTAGTTTCAAGATGGTTTCAACTCTATTAGGGTCTATGGATATTCCCCTTTCTAATATCACATGCCCTAAAAGTTTCCCTTCATAAACTCTAAAGACACATTTCTTGGGATTTAGGGATACTCCATAGCTTATACATCTCTTAAGGACTTTTTCTAAATCAATAGCATGGTCCTTCTTATTTTTAGAGAAAATAGTTAAGTCATCTACATAGATTATGATACACTTACCTATCAAATCCTTGAATTCTATGTCCATTGTACACTAGAATGTAGCTCCAACATTGATAAGTCCAAATGGCATTTTGCGATAGGAAAATGTCCCCACTTAGTAGTGAAGGTAGTCTTCATTCTATCCTCATGGATGACAAGCACTTGATTATACCAAGAAGAGCCATCCAAGAATGACATCATCTGAGATCCTTTGACAGTTGGTAATACCTCATCAAGAGAAGGAAGTGGATAGTTATACTTCTTTGAGGCTTTGTTTAGGTTCTTAAAGTCAACACACAATCTGATCTCCCCACTTTTCTTGTGTATTGGAACCAAATTGCCAACCTAAGTGGAGTGGCATACTAGGAAGATGATTCTTACTGACAAAAGCTTTTGCACTTCCTTATGAATTAATGGATCGATCAAAGCATTCACCGGGTGTTGCTTTTGATGGAAGCGCTTTGCTTCTGGCTTTAAAGCTATTGTATGCGTGATCATAGAGGTGTCAAAAATCTTAAAATCTTTATAACTCTAGGCAATTGCTGCAATGTCTTCTTTTAACACCTTAACTATTTCATTTCTGATCTCCTCAAGGCAAGTCTTGCCTATAAAATCATTTCTTTCGAGACCTGAATCAACCAAATTAAAATATTTTTACTTCCCTCCATCACTTTGTGTTGGCAGTCTCTCACAAGCCTGAGGATCAGAGTCAAATATTCTTTCTAAAGCTACCATCCCCTTGGGAATGTTGTTGCTTTTCAAATTCATTATCCCTTCAATGTCAAAACTCTCAAGGTCCCAATCCCCATGATCTCTTTCTGACTAATCTATTATCTATCCTTTGAAGATATTCAAGATTTCCAAGAAGACGAGTATGTGTTGATCATCATCGAAGGCCTAAAAATTATGGACATTATCTGGGACTGCTGGGATTGAGACTAGTTCAATTAAAAATATTTTCAACTTGGAGTCCTACATAGGCTCCAGAGTACTAGAAGTGACTACCATGGCATCTGCAATCTGATTTTGCTCCCTAGGAATCAAAGTGATTCCAAAAGCATCAAAGTCCTCAATCAGATTCCAAACTCTATTTCTATAAGCAACCAATCTTTTGTTATGACAAGTATATTGGTTGCGTACCTACTTAACAATTACTTCATAATCTCCCATAACTATGAGAGATGTGACTTTCTTCTGATGGGAAAACATTAGACCTCGAGCAAGTACTTCATACTCTACCACGTTATTAGTGAATCCAAACTGTAACCTATAAGAAGCAAAGTAAGTTTTTCCTTTTGGGTTAGTTAATTCTATCCCTACCCCACTTCCTGAATTGGACTTAGAGCCATCAAACTTCAGACTCCACAATTGATCTAGAGTCGAGATCTCTTTCTTCTTTAAGGCCATAGGCATTTTCTTGCTAGAAGCACATGGCAGCTCAGACTGATGCTATTCATCAAGATTTAAATGTAATTGGGGGCACGATTCACCAAAAGGATCTCTTGGATTCAAAATCTATTCAAGACTTGATTCCTAAACCTCCTCTTGGATCAGATCATGATTTAGTACATTTTTCACCAATGCCTTGGGCATTGGAAGGGTATCCAGAGTAGGTGTAATTGGAAAATATTGAGATTCCTTAGTCTCTCTTTGTAGTTCAGATCATAGAACTTGAGTCTGCTCAAGTTGGGAAGATGATTCCTTTTGAGCAAGACTGGTGCTTCTTCAACTTGGGAGACATGGTTCAAGATATCTATATAAGGTTGACAAGTTTACTCAAAATGCTTTTGATAATGGACCCTACACCAATTGGGAAGCAACAAACTCCACATATCAGCCTCTTTTCCCAATACCAACCTATCTTGTTGCAAATTTTTGATTAGGACTTGCTGGCTAACTGTATTCATCTGTTCAGTTTGCTCTAGAGGCAATAGATCATCAGAATGAAGCATAAAGAAAGTCATGATTTCCTCCTACTTGTAAACTCCTATCTGAGTCTTCAAATAGTCTACCTCATTAGGGGAATCATACTCGGTGATCATGTGTTTGAGCCTAGGCTCACTTTCGATTCTAATCTAGGTTTCTATCCCTTTCTAGGGCAGCCACATGTGTGAAAAATCCAAGGAAAAATACCCCCCAATACTTTTCATCAAGTCTTTTCTTAAGAGCATACTATAAGTTTCTCAGATATCGGCAACTTGGATATCCATATAAGTTTGGATCCTTGGATCAGATCCAATCTATACATGGATATTTTTAAGTTCTCCTACCACATTAACTTTTGTTTTGTCTAACTGAATAATTTTTTTGTTATTCTGGAGTGGACTCAGACCTAACTTCCTACAAATTGAAAAATGCATGACATTTCCTGATGCCCCAGAATCTAGTAGATAGTTGTGTAGATTCTTTCCAAAAATTCTTAAACTCAAAAGGAAAGGTGGAGTGTCAGTCTTACCTTTATAGAGTTTTTCATTCATCTCATTAGTGGGAGTTGCCTTTCCTTTCCCTTTTGACTTGTCTACTTCCTCCAAGGCTTTCAGCAAAATTTATTTTTGAGCAGGGCACCACTTCATAATTTCAAAGAATGACATTGAACTTTTTTGCTTCTACATCTCTACAATGAATTCAAATTTTGAATGATTCTTTTCCTGATACTTAGGAAAGAAAGGTGGAGTACCTTTATTCTAAAAATCTGATGGTCCCTTTGGTGGTGGTGGGTTATTATTCGCATTCTGATTTGGTGGGACCATGTTATTAGGAGGAGCAGATGTAGTGAATGGCCCCTTATTTTAATTTCTAAGGAAATGGCCTCCCTTGGTTTGGAAAGCATGGGAATCATACACAACTTCTACCGGTTCATTCTCTTCCTAACTAGGAAATGAAGACTTTTCCTCAAACAACTCATAATTCATGGCAGTATCAATAGATCTACCAGATTTGTTGGGAGCACCTTGCAAAGGAGCAACAACTTAGGCTATCTTAACCATCGTCTCCATCTCTGAGCAATTTACCTTTCAATGGGTCGTAGTATCATGTATCCTACACCAATTGGTCATAAAGTTTAGATTTACAACATTGGCAGTGTGTGGCCTTTCATCTCCTACTTGATTATGGGGGACTCCCCCATTTCTTGTCCCGGTGTTCCACTATTTATTGTTATTAGACCTTTGGTTATATCCCCTATTCTGATTTTGGTAGTTCTGATTAGGGGAATTTTGATTCTAATAGTTCCTTTGATTTTGATTGGAGTTATAATTTTGATTAGCATTTTGGTTAAAATAACCACCTTGATTTTGAAAGCCTTGATTTTGGTTATGAGGAGGGTTATGTCTGAGTTTAGCCATATCATTAGACATCTAAGATAGATTCTTTTTGAGAGTCTCCATCTCATTAGTAAATTGCAGTCTTTTCACTTTCTGTAGTCTTTACTACAGAGGGTTGATTAACAGGATTTGATCCTCCAGCTTGATTTTGGTAATTTTGATTTTGCTGGGAGGAGTCCTAAGGACCATTGGTGAAGAATGGTAGGGGAGGTTGAGCCTGCAACACAGAAATGGGTCCATATTAGGAATAATACATCCCTGGGACCATGTTGAACAATAGATTTGGGTTAGGCATCTAATATTCTAAGGGAGGAAGAATCGATTTCATTAGGATTATCTATTGTTGCAACTTGATAGCTAGATGACAAACTTTGGACAAAGAATCAATTTCATTAGGATTATATTTCCTTTTCAAAAATAAACCAATCAGAGGATCTACGGCCCTCAAATATGCCATGATGGAAATATTCTCAGCAACCAAATAGGGGTCATGCAATCTTCGATGCATTCTTTGAAACCTAGTGTTGAATAAAGGCAATGGTTCATGATGCTCTTTTCTTAATGTGGTGAACTAGTGGTATAGAATAGAAGGGTCTACATAAACCCTAAACTAATTGATACAGGAATTTTCCAAGTCTTTCCAACTTAGAATAGACCATTGGGGTAAGTTTAGATACTAGTTGTATGTCATGTCTCCCAAAGAGTAGGGAAACAATCTACACACAACGACATGATGGGCCACGTGAGCATGAGTATAGGAATCCTTAAATGCTTGTATGTTCTCTTTGGCACTTCTTGATTCTCCATGCATGTACTTAGGACAAAATCTCTCTAGATTCTTTGGAAAATCATGAATACCCTAGGGATAGTCCCTAATGGAGAGGGGTTATTCACAAAGAAATCCATAGGTTGTGTTGGTGGGACTTGTTGAACTAGTAGTGGAATAGGTGAATTTGGTGGAAAGCCAAGTGGAGTAAGTGGTGGTGACAATGGTGGAATTAGAACCCTACGAGCATGGGGTCTATACCTGACAGAAGTTTGCAGTTCCATCAGTGGTTCTAGATTATGATAAAATCTAAGAACTCTTTCGTACCTATTTGGTGAGAATGACCCAATTTGAGCTAGTTTGTTCCCCAGGCCCTCCTTCTAGCACTAGACCTGTTGATGTTCAAAAAATCACAACAACATTAAACATAATATCCCTATTCTACTTCTCTTGAAAAATAAAGACAACATATAGTAATCTAACTCCCAAGGTCTTGGTAGTTGGTTCTCAGCCGTGCTGACATGGCTCAATAGTCAATGTAACTGTAATGTGCAAGCGGCCTTTGCTAGTAATAAGGAATAGAACTGTTTAAGATCAACAATCTATGTTTGGGGGGGGGTTTAAATAAAGATAAAAAGATATATCAAAGCCTTAGAATAGAAGAACATGAATAAAACTACTTAATATCTAGACATGCATACCAATAATGAGTGTTTCTTCATCCAACCATAACCATAGTATGAAACAATCCATAGAATGATCTATACCATTTTATACACCCATAGTGCTAATTAAATAACCATAACCATTCACTAAACTTTACCTTATAATTTTTAAAAAAAGATCATCCACTCATCATCAACATACATATCAAATAGATATAATCAACAATTTTCATCCACAGATAATTCAATGAGATAATCTTTAAATCTAGTTTCCTCTATTTACTTTCATCAAATAGAAAAAACTTAGGCAAAAAAAAACCACTAGTATACAGATTGATTATGAATCATTAATATTATCAGATAGGTCAAAACTTGATAACGTGAAAAACTTGTACAAACAGTAAAAATGTATCTAAGTCCAACTGAACTTTTTTTTATAGTATCTTCTAATAACAATCAAATCCTAAGACTATCTTTTGTTTTCTATCATCATGTGGCTAATCTTCCTTCAATCAACGGACCTTTGCAAAATAGGGACAAAAGTCCTCTCAATCACAACCCAGATCCATAAATTAAGGAATTGGAACTGAACAAAGGACTGGACTACTAATCTTGAGTTACAAGGCTAGAGTGCTCTATTGCATAAAATTTTGATGCCCAAAGAATGGAACTGAGAATAGGAATTGAAGTCAAGTTCATATTAAAAATATCCAAAAGAGGAGAGAAGAAGATGTTGTGTCAAGTGAAGAGAGCCAACTCATTTTTGCGTTGCATGCTCCATAAGGTACTCATCATAATTAGAGATCACTTGTTGAAGGGTATCTAAATCAAGCCCATCCAACCAATCATCCTCAAATTTAATCCTTTTAAATTTTGATGAAACTAATTTATGTACCTCCTTCAATTTGATTACTTCCCTCCTAGCAGCCTTTGCTTCATCCATGATGTCCATGAATCTATCCAACAACAAATCATCTCTATCATCTTCTTTTTGCATCACCTCTTCAAATCTACTCCTCCATTTCTCCCTTATCTTCTCCAAAGAAATACCCTCCTTTATCGAGGTATCTAGATTGACTAAAATAGCCACAATAACTCCAATTCATCAATTTGTTGATTCAAATCCTTATTTACCTCTTGAATCTCATTTTTATGCCCATGAATAGACTTGAACTTATATCCTATTATACTCACATCTTTCTCAAAAAAATACACATTATCATCCTCAAGAATCGATTGCTCAAATAGAGTTCACTTAGGTACCTTGCTAATGTCCTTAAGCTTTTTAATATATTCTTTGTATTCCTCATCCTACTTGTCTAGACCTTCAACATATTGGTTCAAATACCCTACCAACTCAAGTGTTGTTTCATGAACTTTCAAACTATCAATTAACACTTCATCAACCTCTTGATTAAGCTTATTAATCCATGTCTCCAACATTCCCACCTTACTCCTCATATGCACCAAGTCATCAGCTTCCTTCTTTGTCAGTAAGATTGGTTATTCAGGAGCAGCAGCTTGTTGAGAAATTGGAGTTGAGACCTCTTTCAAAAACTTATGCAATTGATCTAATTGAGCTTTAAGCTCATCCTTCTTTTGTTTGTCCTTGATCATTTTGGACTTGGTAGAGGAAGCCACAATATCAATTAAATTCATTTGTTGATTTCTTGTAGGTCTTTCCAAGTTCACCATACACAGTTGATAATCTGTCATTTGCATATCCTCTTGGTTCTTATCCACCATTAGTATTGCACATTCAACAATAATTTCTCCTATGTCTATAAGCTTGGTGGAGTGAAGAACCCTGGCCTTCTTTTTAGGTCTCTCCTCAATTTCCTTCATCGTCTCATCCCAATTAAGAGGTTGAGGTTGAATTATTTGTTTCTTCTCCAAGTCCATCTTTAACCAAGTAGGAGCCATAGGAATAGTAGCTACTTGTGTTGAAGAGGAAGTAGTATTAGTAGAAGACAGAGGTCGCAATATTGTATTCTCAGGTCGAGAGTCAACCTCTTGCACATTTTGAATATTTTTCTGTGCGACTTCTTGTGCAAGCTTTTCAGTATCTTCTTTATCCTTTTGTTCTTGCAATTTCTTAGCTTCTAATTCCTGCTTCAGATGTTCCTCTTCTAACCTCCTCTCTTCAAGCATCTTATCCCTCTGCTTCTTCAATTCTTCACCATAATCCCATGCTTCCTTCGATTTCTTCTCATATTCAACAAGTTTTGTAGCCTCCTTCTCTGTTTCTAAATGTTCTTGTTCTTCCTTCTTCCTATGAGCCTCCTCCACAGCATTAGGTTTTTCCACAAGGGCTTCTTTCTCTCTTCTTTGATTGGCCTTTTCTTCCTCAAGATCATGGATCTTTTGTTGGAAAGCCAATTTATTAATTTCTTTTTTCATCCTAAGTTCCTGCTCCTTTTGTTGATGCTACTTACCCTATTCATCAACAACAGCTTGAGCTTCCAATTCTTGTTGCTTGATTGATACATCATATTGTGTTTTAGCAACATCTTGTTTTTTGGCCAATGCCTCAACTTGTTCCTTGGAATTTTCTTCCCTTTTAGCATCCTCAAAGAGCTTCCATTGATCCTCTTCTATTAACACATAATTTTTTCTTGCATCATTTGCTACATCATGGGAAGCCACATGAGTCTCCTTATCAGATGGGGTAGCCACAGGATACATTTCAATATCACGTATTTCTACTTCAGGTTCCTTCTCCTTCAACAACTCAGCTTCTTTATGGAGGGTTCCCATGGGCATTCCCTCACTTGGCTGCTTTGTAACAAGGGGTTGAGTGGATTCCTCTCCTACAATAGATGTTGAAGCATCAGTTTCCCCTTCTTGTACCTCTGGCAAGTCTTGGGAAAAAATATCCTCTTCTACATTAGAAGGAATAAACTTTAAGGGTTCCTTAGGAGCCACTCTTCTCTTTGTTCTCTTGTATCCTTGAGTGGTACATGTAGCTTTAATCTTTTTGGATGGCTGAGATTCAAGCTGGTTAACCCTCAAGCTGACCCATTGCATGCTTCTATCCAAAACTAGTCTTGCAACCTATTTTATATCAATGGACTCCTCAACATTCCAATCCACCAGATAAAGTTCTTTAGTACCTATTTTATCTATATCGTTGTGGGGATCCAAAGTCACCCCATCATTAGAAAATGTCTCTAGAATTTCTTCCTTGATCCCATACTCAACCATGAGTGGGATAGACAATCTTTCACAATTTCTCCTCCCGAGATTAGAATCATCTTGCAAATCCATCCAAAACCCCTCCAATAGATTGAAATGTTTATCAAAGAGACTAGGAAGCAAATCTTGCATTTTGTGCCTGGGGTCATAATGCTTCCTAGAAGTGTATCATAATGCTTCCTAGAAGTGTATAAACCCAATTTTAGATAAATCAACTCATCACAAATAGCCTTACCTACCACAATGTGTGGAAAACTAAACTCACCCAACTTCATGGGGAACTTATGACAATCGGTCTTATGTTTGGTACCAAATTTAAAATTCATAGCAAGAGCTTGGTAAATGAATTCCATCAATACAATTCTATTGTTACAACATTAGGGACCAAGTGGGGATGACCATCAAAACCTCCCAATCTAAAATTAGTAAAAGTGGGATATTCAATAAACCACTGTCCCCATTCATTGATGAAGGCCATTGCCTCCCTACTCAACCTGTATCCAGCATCTCCAGTGAGCCTATTAATGATAACATAAAGGAATGTATCATTGGCCCTCCTATAATGTGACTCTGATGCTTGCAAGGTAAGTTGATTATAGTGCTCCCACACTTTCTTTTGTCCTTAGGATTCTCCCAATATGCCCATTGTATTGAGTTCAGGAAAGATCCCCATCCTTGCAGCAACATAGATCACATAAGAGGTCATGAAAAAACTCTTGGTTTCTCTTGCTCTAAGCATATGATTATGTGTGCTCTTCGATACCACCATAGGCCAGTCAAACTATTTCCTACCATCCAAAATAGCTTGGATTAATGGGAACATCCATTCTTTAAACTATGAAGCATCTCTTTTTCGAAACACCCTAGAGAACATCATGATTATATCCCCAATTTCTTTGTTGAAATTTTCCCTTTTTGGCTGGTCAGGAAGTTAAGTTAAAGACTTCTTCTCTATCCTCATCCAATGTTTGTTCATGTGGGATCTGTTAGCTTCTTTATTGTTACTGTAAATATTAAGTGCTTCTGCTTCATTTAGCTACCTAGGATCTTGATGAACAGGTGCATCAAACATAAATTTGATCATTTGTGATGTTAAATCAATAATAACATTTCCATGTGAATCCACACACTACCTGGTAGAAAGATTGTAGGCCCCAACAACTGCTAATATCAATTCCAAACATTGAATAGACAAAGGGAATAATGCAACATGTGCCAATCTTGACTGAGCAATCCTTTGAGCCCTTGGTGTCAAATCTTCATTGAAGGTTTAATCCACCAGTTCCTCATAGTTAAAGGGTCCTAAGTTGGTATCTGTGATATCTTTCCACTCAGAATCAATCTTACTAACAGTGAGAGTAGTTTCTCTATGCTTGCACCTCAAAGTGTACTGCGAAAGTGACAACAAACAAAAAATGACAAACGAAAAGAGAGGAAATGGAATGGGAAAACAAAGAAGAACAAAAAAAACAAAAAGGGAAGCAAGAAAGAAAGTGAAAATTCATAGAAAAGAAGATTCTATGAACGCGTAGAAAAGAAAAACACAAAACACAAAAACAAAACGAAAAAGGAAAGGAAAAGAGACCCTACCTTAAAACACACACACAAGAAATGTATGAAATCAAATAGAGATTCACTCTGTGACACCTCCATAATCAAACCACTTCTTTCAAAATTCACCGGGCTCTGGTTCACTAAAACAAATTAGATAATAAGGATAATGAGCCAATTAATCTTAATTATGGTTTTAAACATGATTTCGTGCATGTAAAAGTCTTGCAATTAATGCAACAAAGATGGTAGGTCGAGTAGAGCGAACAACACAAACAAATAGTCAACTTGCATGGATACAAAAGGTAGAGCGGACGTGGAACCGACAACAAAAGAAAATGGGGGTAGGGTCGGAACCTGGACCAAAACTGAAACTTTTGCAAAGTTCCATATTCAGTTCCAACTTCGATTCTGCTCCCGACAAACAAGAACACAAACCGAGACAACGACAACAAACGACGAGAAGTGGGGCTGAAACAACACCGGACCCATCCCAAACACAAACAAAAAAACACAAAGCAAATGAGTAGAGTCAGAATCGAAATGGAAACTAGAACTAAAACTTTGAACAAGGGTATGTGCAGGATCATCATGCAAAAAATAGGCCCTTAAGTGGCAAAAAATTTAGAAAAATCAGTGTTAGGCAACTTGACGTAAATATTTGAATAAGTTATCTATATTATTTCAAAATATGTAAGAATAGAATTTGTAGAAAATTGAATGTAGTTTCTAAAATACTAGGTTTATTTAAAATAAATAAAATCTATTTGGTGAAAATTTGAAATTTCAATGGAGTAGTACTTAAATTTGGAAAAATAAGTAGGTGTCGTTTGACCACCTAACCATAATAAAATGATAATATTTTTTTGTAAGATTTTATATATAAGTAGAAGACTCATGTCCGGATGTGATGCATATTTTTTTGTAATTTTTTTCAAGTAAATAATTAATTATGAATTTTTTATTACAACTTTTAGAAAATCTAAAAACTTGTTCGACCACCTTAACTTGGTCAAAACTTCATGAAATTTAATTTTCTTTTGTTAATTCTATAGTATGTGAAGCATAGAATGTGGCATGTTTTGGATTCAAAAATATGATACCATTTGAAAGTTATAGATGTTTTTCAATCAGCCTATCGAATAGGACTTTAGTCGTAATTCTAATAGAAAATGAATAATAATAATTTATTAAATTCAAATTAAATCATAATTTATATTTTTGGAAAGCTGAGAATCTCCTCTAAAAACCCTTTTCGTTTCATTAATTTTGGGTGAAAAAAAAGTCATCAGCCACATACCTTACAAATATTGCCACTTTTTGGCGCAACATGATCCTGCACATACCCACAAGTTTCAGATTCACTTCCAACTTTGGTTCCGCTTCTACTCGGGCTTAAACAAAAACACAAGGAAAACAACAAATGACTCAAGGGAAGAACAATCCTAAGAGGCCAAACATGCTGACAGACAACGAAAGGAAGAAAGAAAGAAGACAGACTCAGAGTCAAAATAGGACCCAAATGTGGAACTTTGGAAAAGTTCCATTCTAATTTCATTTTTGGCTCCACTTCCAACGGAGCAAAAGAAAGAAAATACTTAGGAGCAAAACAAACAAATCCTAAGACCCAAACAAAACCAAAGACAAAACAAAAATAAGGGGGGCCCATTTTATTCCAAAAATTAAAATGGGGTGGTTATGTAAGGCATAACAGGAACCTCCATTGAAACCAGGGTTTAAGAAAAAATAATTTCAATAGATTACCATTCTACTAGTCCAATTGACCTAGCATTGATCTGAACAATGCATGATATATTTGGCCTCAAATAAAAAATAAAATTAATAGACCCCTAATGAATTTTGATGATATTTCCATAAATATAAAATTTTTAGAGAAATTCTATGATTTGCAGTCTAGAAAGTGAATTTATGAAAAAAACATTAAAAAATTGCAATAATTCATTGAATATTGATGATAAAACCCTGATTTTTGGACTACAACTTCCTTATTTGATCTACAAACTCTAGTAAAAAATTAAAAATAAATTATGCCCGTGTGGTAAATATAGATGAATCGTCAAAAAGTAGGGTTTTGTCCACATTTTCCCAAACCATAGCTATAATACCACTTGATAATATCCATATATATAATAATGGAAATAATATAATGTAGAATATAGATCTCACACAACACAATAGATTTGTGTGTCAAGATTCCCTCATATCCAATATATGCAAAAACAAAGTAAACCCTTGAGAGGATCACGCCATATAATACTCCTTATGGAAGAAGCCACTCCACACTATATCTCCAAGAGATCCCAAATATAATATCATACCTCACATGCATCCTTACAATGATAATCACCTCCTTTATATTAACCTCCTCCTAATAATACAATGGAGGGGTAATCCTAATGAAGTCCTACTCATCTTATAATATTTATTTTACACAAGTTATCCACATGAACCAATATAACTAACCTTAGGGATGTGTGCCACATGTTGGCATCTCCATCCATCTAAAGATATTATAATATCATATCCCTAGGTACATAACAATACTTTGGATCAAATCAAGAGAAGGCTCAAGTAATGGGGAGAAACAAGAATTGAGAACCATGGGAGTGCATGGAATAAAGAAGGTAAGGATTGAGATTCTAAGGTTCCTAATGAAATCTAGAACTTTAGAAAAAATATGAAGTGAAATTTGAGAACCCAAGGAAACTTGACACAATAGGACTAGATGCCAAATTCCAAATTTCCCCCATGTCTTGTGAAGGAAGAATGAAGAGTGGGAGTGGGAGTGGGAGTGGGAGTGAGAATGGGATATGCAAGGGGTGACAAGGACTTTCCGGTTGTAAGGAATGTCGTAACCATATTGATGTTTTAGTCTCTTAAGGAAGACATGAATGAAAAGAAACACATGATTGTGATCCAAAGGTGCTTTAGAAGCTTGAAAGTCTAGGGGAGAAGAACATGACTCGCCTCCACGATGGAACATGGATATTTCGTGAACCTAGTTGATGGTTAGGGGGTTCCTAAACCTTGATAAGTACTGTCACACTCAACACTTAATAAAAACTTAGAAACTTAGAAATTTTTACTTTAGGGAGACAAAGGAAAGGCAAGGGGGCACACCTAGGAAACTTTTGACAAAGTAATGTCTATTTAATTAATTTTATTAGTTATCTAAGCTTGTCCTCAAAGGGAAAAAGCACAAAAGAGGCAAAAGAGAACTAATTTTGAAAATTTTAAAGCCTTGTAAATCTAAGCACCAACATTACTATTTATTTGAGAATTAGATAAGTATAATAAGAGTTTGAGCTTGAGTGATCATAAAAACAATGCCACCTACTTTCAAAACAGCCAGTTAAAATCACAGTAAACTACGTGGGAAAACATCCGTCAGCATATTAGAGATTGAATGCTGGTTAGTTAATATCATGGCGCCTGTCTTAACTGACTGCATTCATTCAATTTTAGCCAACCCGTGGAGAGTGCTTTCAGATTTGGATTTTGGCATCTGTAAATTTCATAATATGGAAGACTTACTGCTTAAAATTTGTATGAGCATCATTCAAAGTTGAAGTCTGAGTTTTACTGTTTAATGAGAGTTTGAATTCAAGTGATTGTAATAATATCACGTACAATTATCGCACTACATTTTTAACAGCCAGTAGAAATTTGTTATACTTACGATCCAAAACTTCAACTTGTTATTAAAATCTACTACTCAGAAACTACTACTTCGAAATCATCACCGAAATGGAGAGGTCTCTTTGTTCCATGCGAAGTAGATGCACCCGATTCATGCTGTAGAAGAAAAAGAAACTTCAAATCAAATAAATTTTCAAAATTGCATGCATATTTTTTAAATAAAAATTATTTAATTTACAAAATCATGAAATTAAATATTTAAATCTAGACTCAAGTTTGCATGTATGTACCATATGATGCTCATTGTGTCCCACAACTTGCTTCCCTCGTATAGCTATTGATTCTATACCAAAACTTTCAGCTACTAAGTCCTAGATATCAAATGAAGCATATATTAGGTTTGAATATTCATAAAATTTAATCATATAAATACTTATAAATTGCATACAAAATTTACTAATAGGACCAAGAATGTTGTGGATGACTCATGAAATTTTTTGGGTTCCTTAGTGGCTACCTTGCTAGTGTTGTCATCCTACATATATATGGACATGCACACTTAAATTCAAGTATGAATTAAAAATTAAAAATTTATACTTCAAGTGAATTCAAAGTATAAATATAATTTTCAACTACACACTCCAGATGTGTTGGGCATATCAACAGATGATGGGGGAATACTCACCACACCTTTTGGCTGATCTGATATGGAAGTGTCATGACCTCCCAGTTGTAGTAAGAATGTTTCACATTTTGAATTAAAATATGTAATTATTAAAATGTATCTACTTTGGAAAAACTAATTAAATTTATATATGTAATAATGAACTCTATGTATAGTTTTGTTTTTAAGGTCAATTTATTCGTCTACCACATAAGGTGTTCTAATTTGTACAACTATCAATGCAAAACATAATTTATCTGATTAAGATTATGTGCTTGAGCCATTCATCTACACCAAATAGTTCACAATATATAATTCATATTTTAAATTGATAAATTATATTTTAAAATAGATTGAGCTATCTATTAATTTTAATATATATTTTGCACAAAAAATTGAAATGTGGCATGTACCTATATAGGATGATCATATAGTGTACCTAATAAAGATTGATCATCTATTGTAGCTCCTAAGTTGGATGCATGAGTGGGACCATTATGTGGTTGATTTTGATTCTAATAAAAATGTGGCATCAAGGTGTGTGAGGTGCTAGGAAAAACACTGATGCAGAGCATCATCAACAACCTTCATTCATCAGGGGATTTCAATCCCAAATAGAATCAGGAGAAGATCAAAATACATAAGCAACTGAAATTGCTTCATTTCTTTTTTTCAAATTCACCTATCAATTTAAAAACATCCTTCATTTCTTTCTCAGTCACTCTCAAGGAAACTGTCATCCATCTCATAAGGTAGTAATCCATAACTTGAACAAACACAAAAATTTCTTAATCATCAACAATCTAACTGACTTCAAAGTACGAATCTGATCAAGGCACTGAACCAACCATTACCTCAACTTAGACTCCACAATACAACTCACAATCAAGGCAGAAAATCAGTATTCCTTTTCAACAAACCATATTCCTAATCATCATCATCTTAACAAAAACAAGCCAAGTACAGACTCCCATATCACTGTTCTGTCATATTATCAGATTTTACATACAAACATCACCAAAGCACATTGAATACACATGTCCAAACCTCTATACTGTCATAACCTACCTTCACAACAGTTTCCAAGCATAGTCACAACTGTAGTAACCTTTATAAAACAAGATTCAAGCATTTATAGTCACTTGTTTCCACTATTCATCATTTTACCATTAACTATGCAAACAAAGCACCATTTGTCAAATAGGTTTCCATACCCTAAAGCGGGTAAAACTTACAACCCAAGTTCAAATTCTAAAGACCAAATACACATTTATAGGACTTTCAATTTCTATATCAACAAAACAAAAGCCTTCATTACTTTTCTTTAAAGAAACTTCAGATTCTTATACTGTGCGCTGGGAAAAGGCTAGTAAAATAGGTCTTTTTTACATAGGAAGTCACCTTCCCACTACTCCAAATCATTATCCAACCACAAAAAGTCTTTATAAATACCAAAAAACTCGAGATTTTATCATTTTTCAAGATTGAAAAGCTTAGGAACAAACTGTTCTATCAAACCCTTGATTATAGGGTGAAAAGACCAAAAACAAGTGAGGGTTTCATGTATGACTCACTTACAAACCTCCAGATCTTTGGCCATCAGTTGTGGGTCATCCCACAATAATGGGTTACACTTTTTGGCCAAACTCAACATTGAAATCAACATTTTCAGAGAAAACTTCACTTTCTGACACTTATAGTAGGTAAACTATTAGGAATTTGAAAATGATGTAAACTAGTGATTTGTGAGATTTTGTATGTAGATTTTAAATGTATTTTTATAAAAAAAAGTGCAATTAAATTGCAATTTATTTGTGTCTCCCTTGATAACTAGTTTTTAATAGCAAACAACATTTTTAAAAAGTGGTGTGTACTTCGGCTCGCATAACCTTTTTTCTAGAAAGGATAAAACTCTAATTCTTTTGAATTTAGGTTGGTAACACAAGTATCTAGGGCTTTCATTTTGTTTCATAGAATTTTGTTGAATATTTTTTTTTTAATTAAGTTTTGAAGTCAAAACATTTATAATTTAGACATAGGTGCACTTCGGCTCGCATAACTTTTTTGGTATGTATTGAAATTCATTTTTTCTTTTTTTGTTAGAATGAGGACATAAATACTTAGTGGATATATATTTTTCAAATTTATTTTCCTCAAGTTTACTATTTTTCCACCATGATTTTTCATCGAACTTGACGTTCGGTGAAAAACCTATGTATAGTAAAACTAAAATATAAAATATAAAATATAAAATATATATATTAAATTTATAGTTGTTGGAAAGTACGTTTCGATCACTACAATCATCAACTTGGTTTATCAAGTTGACTCCATTTGCAACTCCTTCCCAAGCTTCAATAGTCAAAAAAATGTATAAATTTTGAAATGGTGGAGGGGAAGGTGAAAAAAGGGGGTTCATTAGAAAGGGGGTTCCTTCGAACCCCCCTTATATGGTGCAAAAGGGGTTCATTAGAAGGGAGGGGGGTTTAGGGGGGTGGTTCATTTGACCCCCTTCATTAGAAGGGGTAAACCATTTTAAACTTTTTTGATGAGAATTTCTAATTATTCTTCATTCAAAAAATTGTAACCCACTATTGTGGTTTTACCCTTGTAACATGTCTTATTATGTTTTTAAAATCCTTTAGAAGCATCTTTTTACCCATGCACATGTTATTTCTTCAACACCCTACTTGAAACCTCCATTCTTGAATGGAAAACTCAAATTTTAGGCTTGAGAACAACATTATATCTTCATATCCCTGATGCCCCTGCACTCACAAACTTACTACCATTGAAAATACATCAAATAAAATCCATTCCACTGATCATCTATTCCTACATTTGTGGAATGGCCATGGATTCCTTACAGACTCTCAAAATCACAGAGTAAAGATCACTACCCAGGGCACAAAAATTGCCTTAAATTCTTTTGTTTCCTAAACTAACTTTCCAATTTTTGTAATAACTCTTTCTTAAATGTGCTCAAATAAGAATCTAACTTAGATATTGCTAAACTATTAATACAAAATGGAATGAATAGAAGAAAATGTTACTAAGATAGAAAACATGGGCTTTTATTCAAGTTTTGGATCAGAATACAAAGATTCTTCAAAATCATCCCCTTTCCTTTGCCATACAAGGATTTTTATAGATGTTTCCCTTCAAACCAACTGGGTTTCCAACTTCCACTCAATGCAACTACCTTGTAACATCTTAATCTTATTGATTTATGCCCTTTTAGCTAAATTAACAACTTTGGACAATATCACAATAATACAAGTTTTGTAATCTTTTTCTATTTGGACTTCCTAGTAACTTGTTTTATGACTTGAATACATTAAAATTAGCCTTTACATGGATTTTACACATGAATTGTGACTTGAACATTACAAATTCAACATACTAGCCTTTTGAAGACATTCAATGTCCTGGGTGCTCTTGCACCAAACACCCTTGACTTTAGTTTCCCTATAGGTATGTAGATTGGTTAGTTATATTTCCTAATAGTAAACTCAATGCTCCTAATATTCAAACCACTACCTAAGTATGGTGAATGGGTGTAGTAATACTAGGTGAAAGAAGGAGCTCAATATAAGGCACATGTTAATTTTTGGATCAACATGTGCCCCTATCCAATGTTGTAGCATGTCACCACCATCATCTTGGAGTGATTCAATTTAAAAATAATTAGGTTTTAAACCAAATTCAAAATTGACCCATAATTTTCTCACAAAATACAATGGCACCTTAGAATTGTCATGTGGTTGATGTTGTTCCCAAAAATGTGCCACAATTTGATGATGCCTATATCATCTAATTTATTTATTTTATTTGGAGTGATAGGCTAATTTGAGGAAGTGTTAATAAATTATGGTGCTATGGTTTGTTTAGTAATATGTAAATCAAGGATTTGTCTATATGAAAACCTATATAAATATCTTTGATCATGTTTATCACCACTTAATGTTGGAAGAGGTAATGATGTCTCAATAGTGACTACATGAGAGGATAATGTAGTATAATTAATATGTATTCCACCATCATGAGAGTTATTATTATATGAAAAAATATAATGAATATTGAAAGGAAGTTGAGTGAGCGGAAAAAACTTCCTACACTAATCTAATTAGGGGAGAGTTGCAAAAAAATCTTTTAACACCTTTAATAGTTACAACTAGAGAAGCACATTGAGAATAATGGAAATAGGACAACAAGTACACAAATGCAACAACAACAAATATATGTGGGGAAAACCCTTTCGGGTAAAAAACCCCACCCTCTAAAAGCACAATACTTTCTCTATTACTTCAAATAATGGTTACAAGATATCACCAAGTACAAGCTTCTTCAACAAGTGTTTCAACATGAACACCTGTTTTGGAGTGATACTAGCAGCACTTTGTTACCTGCAAACAAACTATGCATTCTACAACTCAAGGCACTCAATAAATAGAGATGATACAAGCTTCATGAAGAATCTAGAAGGTGAGGGGCATCCAAATCCACATGGCACAATTTTAAATGCCTTAGACATGCATTTGGACACATGTGACATATTCCCTTACACCCCCAACAAGTGTCAAACATGCAAATAGTCTTCTTCCAAGCTTGGGCACCTAGAATATGCTAAAAATAGGTTGTGAAAAATTCCAAGTACACATCTTACAGTTGTCATAGAATCTACCATATCTTACAACACTTATAGCTGTAAGAGAATCTATCATAACTAGCTAAAAATAGCCAATTCTCTTACATCCTGTCATAACCCAACTTGGGTGCCAACTTTCACCCATGCATTCAAATATGCCTTATGATGCATCATAAAATATGGAATATGTCATAGATTCCAAAGTGGGATGCCTATGTCCACTTGGGATGATGTGTCATCTAGTCACCCCCAACAGGGATGCCACCCACTCGATGGGTCCCAATTAGTGACATGACACTGGATAAGCATTTAAATAATATGAATAAATACTTTAAATTACATCAAATAAATTAATGTTAGGACTCTAAGGTTGAGACACCTTAATCCCAACATTCTCCCACTTGTCAAAGAACTACTAAGAGTCACACAGAATCATCTACTTAGGGCCCCAAAGCCCATGGAATCAAAACACCATCTGAAATTCTTTGTGCTCACTGGTTTTGTCAATGCATCTACAACATTCACCAAATTATCAACCTTTTCCAAGTTCACCTTTCCATCTTCTACCATATCACAAATAAAATGATACTAAACATCGATGTGCTTTGTTCTGGCATGGAAGGTAGGATTCTTTGCTAGGAAAATCACACTTTTACTATCACAAAAATAGTAACTTTTCCTACATCTAAACCAATATCAAAACACAATCTCTTAGGCCAAATGGCTTCCTTACAAGCATGAGTGGCTGCCATATACTTTTCCTCTATCATGGACAATGCGACTATAGTTTTCCACTTACTCATCCAACTGATAGCACCACTAAATATCATAAACAGATAACCACTGGTGGATCTTTTGTTGTCAATGTCACATGTCCAATTTGAATCCACATATCCACTAATGCTCACAGAATTTAAGGTCGAGTAGGATAACCATGAAAAAACAAGGCATACTCAGAAGTGACCTATAAATATTTGAACACCCTCTTAATCGCATCCCAATGCACCTGTCTAGGATTAGCCATAAAATGACTAAGGAATCCCATTGCTTGGGAAATTTCTAGTTTTGTACACACCATCTCATACATCAAACTGCCAACTGCACTTGCATATGGTACTTTGGTCATGTCCTCCATCTCAGTAGGAGACTTCGGACAATCATTCATAGAAAGCTTTATCCCTTGCATCATAGGAACAACTAACTATCTGCAATCTACCATGTTGAATCTCTCAAACACAGAGTTCACATACTTGCTCAGGCTTAACCAAATCTTTTTATTAGCTTTGTCTCTCATGATTTCCATTCCTAGAATGTACCTAGCTGCACCTAGGTCTTTCATTTCAAACTGTGTTGGTAATTGAAACTTTAAATTTGAGATCATACGTTTACCATTCCCAATAAACAACGTATCATCTATGTATAAGACAATAATGAGAATGTGACCATTATCGGTTTTAAATTATACACAATGGTTAGATTTAGATCCCTAAAATCCCAATGACAACACATAGGTATTGGACTTTTGATACCACATTCTAGGAGACACATTTCAAACCATAAAGAGATTTCTTCAGTTGCAAATCAAATTTCATTTACCTTTTCAATGAAATGCTCTGACTATGACATGTATATGTCTTCCTCCAAATCACCATGAAGGAACATTGTCTTCACATCCATCTATTCCACTTCTAAGTCATATGCTACTGCAAGTGACAACAAAAGACAGATAGATGTTAGCTTTGTTACAAGAGAATATCTCCCCATAATC
The DNA here is from genome assembly GCA_007258455.2 of Sequoia sempervirens. Lineage (NCBI taxonomy): Eukaryota > Viridiplantae > Streptophyta > Pinopsida > Cupressales > Cupressaceae > Sequoia > Sequoia sempervirens. Next base: position 202,445,977 of record VDFB02252616.1, read on the forward strand.
AATTCCCTCCACCTGAGAAAACCACTTAGCAACCAAATGTGCCTTATACTTCTCAATACTGCCATGAGAACCACACTTTTTCTTGAAAACCCATTTACAACCAACGGGTTTACATCCAGTCGATAAAGGCACCAAATCCCAAGTCTTGTTCTTCTTTAATGAGGCCATCTCTTCATCCATGGCTTGCATCCAAGAATCTGAATCATTCATACCCAATGCCACTCTAACCATCCTAGGCTCATCAATATTAGTAATCAAGGAAAATATGCAACTAGAATCCAATAATGAATATCCAAACCTTTCCAGTTGTTGCCTAACTCATTTAGAACTCCTCAAAGGCTGAGGTTGAGGTTCTCCTTCAAAAATTTCAAAGCTACTTGAGCTCTCCTCATCATCAGGTCCAACAAAAGTACTTGGTTCTTCTTTCTTCAGAGTAGGTGGAATCTAAACCACCTCCTTCTTTTATTTCTCCTCTTTCTCTAGTTGTAGCTCAATAGAGGAAGATTTCATCTCTCTCAAGATCACACTTCTACTATAGAGAACCTTCTAAGCTTCTAGCTCCCAAAGCTTGTACCCATTCACATTGATACCATAGCTGATAAAGATATACTTAACAACCTTTTTCTCCAACTTTGACCTCTTCTCAATCAGAACATGAGCATAAGCTTCACAACCAAATACTTTGACATGTCTCATTGAAGGATTTTTACCAGACCATGCCTCTATGGGTTTCTTACTAACAAGCACTAATGTAGGAGATTTTTTGATCAAATAACATGTAGTGGCTAATGCTTCAGCCCAAAACTTCTATTCAAGGCTAGAACCATTCAACATACTCCTAGCCCTCTCCAACAATGTTTTGTTCATCCTCTCTGCAACTCCATTGTTTTGTGGAGTGTAGGGAGTTATCTTATGTCTCTTAATCCCATGCTCTTTACATAACTTTTCAAACTTTGTGGAACAAAACTCACCACCATTATTTGTCCTCAAAAACTTAATCTTTTTGCTAGTCTAATTTTCTACCAAGGCCTTGAACTCCATAAACTAACTAAATACTTTAGCTTTACTTCTGATGAAATAAAAAATGTCCTACTATAATCATCTATGAAATAAACAAAATATACAGATTTTGATAATGAAGGAACATTTATAGGACCAAAAACATCTAAATGTACATAATCCAAGACCCTAGAAGACTTGTGAGAACTAGAGTAAAAAGAAACACGATGTTATTTTCCATATACACAATGCTCGCAAAATTCAAACTCAAGATTATAATCATCAAGGCCTTCAACAAGGCTCTTATTTTTAGGGTTCTAAGACCCTTCTCACCAATGTGACCAAGTCATTAGTGCCATAAAATTTTCTTCTCTACAGGAAGTTTCATTTCCATGGAATGAGCACCCTTAGGTAACCAAAATGCATGACCATCAGATGTAGCTATAACATGCTTCTTCTCTACACAATCGAATGGTGATGATGAAGAATCCAAAGGTCTCTTCTTCGGTACATCAAAAGAACTATTACACTAAATAGTGCATGCATCAAGCTAAAAGAAAGTGCTAATATGAACTCCCTTAGGAAACACCATAGATCCTCTTATCATCTTGCATCCTATATCAGAGAAAACAACTTTCACTCCTAAATCATTCAGTTTACTTATAGAAAGTAGGTTTCATGCCAAACCCAGGATATGCAAGACACCATTAATCCCTTTCTCTTCCATTAGGAAGTCTGATTTTGACTCTTCTAGGGCCAACAATCTTCAAGTGAGATTCATCACCTAGGTATACCTCTCCACCATCAAACTCAGCATACTTCGAGAACCAATCTCTATGAGAAGTCATGTGAAAGGATACACCCGAATCTATCAACCACACGTCATCCGATGCATGGGCTTGCAATAAATGCTTCTCCATCATCTTGGGATGATTTCTTAGATTCAGAATCAAAGAAAGACTTGATTTTCTTCTTCTTTTCCTTGAAATCTTTCTGAATGTGACAAGTTTCACCATAATTCCAACATTTTTCCTTGGACTTCTTACCAAAAGACTTTGATCTCCTTAGAGACTTTGACTTAGTTTCTTGTCTTTCTTTTTGCTTCTCTCTTTTGGTTTTCCACAGACTACAAGGGCCTCCTTGGCCATCTCAGAAGACTTCCTTTGCATCTCCTCATATAGTAATGAGGTAATAGCCTCATCCATCTTGAAGGTGGAAGTAGTGCTTCCAATAGCCACTACTAGGTGATCCCAAGAGTCTAACAACAAACACAAAAGGAGCATGCAATAGTCTTGTTCATCAATTTTGTCTCCAACGAAACCCAGTTGCACAACAAGCATGTTAAAAGAGTTTAGGTGATCTGGCATAGATTTTCCATCTTCCATTTTCAAAGAATACATCTTCTTTCTCAAGAAAAGCTTGTTTACCAAGGATTTAGCCTTATATACATCACCAAGCTTCTTCCATAGAGAAGCAAATTTTTTCTCTTCATGGAAATTCAAGAGAATGAAATAAAGAAAACAGAATCTGATAAGACCCTTGGCTTTCCTATCCATGAGATCACAATCCTCTTGTTTCATGCCTGAAGGTTTGGTTCTAGAAATTGCAAGTCATAAGTCTTGATCTACTAACATGTCTTCCATTTTGAGCTTCCACAACTCAAAATTACCACCGTTAAATTTTTCCATCTCAATCCTCCTAGTTGTGCCTGCCATTTCTTTCTTGGAACAAGGTCACGAAATACACTTTTGCAAAACTCCCACTAAAACAAAGATTAGCTCAAAAAACCCTTCTACCCAACAAAGGAACCAAGGTTGGATAGGCTCTGATACCAATTGAAAGGAAGCCATGTGAGTGGAAACAACTTCCTACACTAATCTAATTAGGGGAGAGTTACATAATTTTCGTTTAACATCTTTAATAGTTACAACTAGAGAAGCACATTGAGAATAATGGAAAGGGTATGTGTAGGATCATGATTGACCAAAAAGTGGCGATATGATGGGTATGTGTAGGGTATGTGTCTGACGGTCCTTGTTTTTACCCAAAATTGATGAAATAAAAAGGGTTTTTAAAGGAGATTCTCAACTTTCCACCAATATAAATTATGTTTTACTTTGAATTTAATAAATAATTATTATTCATTTTCTATTTGAATTACGACTAAAGTCCTACTTGATAAGCTAGTTGAAAAACATCTATAGCTTTCAAACGGTATCACATTTTTTGAATCTGAAACATGTGTCACATTCTATGCTTCGCTTACTATAGAATTTTAAAAAAATGAATTTCATGAATTTTTGACTAAGTTAAGGTGGTCAGACATTCGAGTTTTTATATTTTTTAAAAGTTGTAATAAAAAAATCATAATTAATTATTTACTTGGAAAAAAATTACAAAAAAATATGCATCACCTCAGGACATGAGTCCTCTACTTATATCTAAAATCTTGTAAAAAAATATTATCATTTTACTGTGGTTAGGGAGGTCAAACAGACACCTACTTATTTTTTCTTTGAAATTTAAGTGCTACTGCATTGAAATTTTAAATTTTCACCAAATAGATGTGTTTTTTTCTTAAATAAACCTAGTAGTTTAGAAACTACATTCAATTTGCTACATATTCTATTCTTACATATTTTTGAAATAATATAGATAACTTATTCAAATTTTTACATCAAGTTGTCTAACTCTGATTTTTTTGAATTTTTTGCCACTTAAGGGCCTATTTTTTCCATGATGATCCTACACATACTTGAAATAGGACAAAACGTACACAAATGCAACAACAAAAAATATATGTGGGGAAAACTATTTCGAGTAAAAAAACCAACCCTCCAAAAGCACAATACTTTCTCTATTACTTCAAATAATGGTTACAAGATATCACCAAGTACAAGATTCTTCAACAAATGCTTCAACATGAACAACTATTCTAGAATGATACTGGCAGCATTTCGTTACCTGCAAACAAACTATGCATTCTACAACTCAAGGCACTCAATAGAGTGATACAAGCTTCATGAAGCATTAGAAGGTGAGGGGCATCCAAATCTACATGGTACAATTTTTAATGCCTTAGACATGCATTTGGACACATGTGATATATTCCTTTACACCCCTGACAAGTTTCGAACATGAAAATAGTCTTCTTCCAAGCTTGGGTACCTAGAATATGCTAAAAATAGGCTATGATAGTTTCCTTACACATCTTACAATTGTCATAGAATCTTCCATAGCTGACAACAATTACAGTTGTAAGAGAATCTATCATAATTGGCTAAAAATAGTTGATTCTCTTACATCTTGTCATAACCCAACTTGGGTGCCAACTTTCACCCCATGCATTCAAATATGACTTATGACACATCATAGAATATTTCATATGTCATAGATTCCAAAGTGGGATGCCTATACCCACTTGGGACGATAATGTGTCATCCAGTCACCTCCAACAGGGATGCCACCCAACTGGTGGGTCCCAATTAGTGACATAACACCATAGGAATTTAAATAATACATTAAATTACATCAAATAAATCAATGTTAGGACTGTAAGGTTGAGACACCTTAATCCCAACAAATATCCATAGGGATCATATAAGGTGTGTAAGAATGATAATCATGAAAAATATCATCAAATATAATAGAAGGTAGAATTTCAATATATATTAAGTATGACTCTATGGATGTAGAATCATCATGACATGTAGAAGTTCAATATCATCATAAGGTGTAATAATGTTACAAGATGTGATTTTATAAAATAAAACCAATCGTCCATGGGAATAAGATGTGCTTTTAGTTTTATGCTCTAGCATATAAGTAAAAATTGATAGATCAATGAGAAATTAGGGGATGAAATTAAGTTACCTAAGAGTTTCATAGTATAGACACTAGGTTCAACTTGTAGAGAACAAATGTTAACAAAAGGGGAATTCTCTCCTAGTCTATCTAGATCTATATGCAATCACTTATATAATGGGGCATTATCTCATATTTGGAAAAGTACACCAACATAATATGTATACATAATAATCACATAAAAATGATAATTTATACCATGTGCTAGATATGTATTTGTTAGAATAATAACTTGTTACTACATGATGTTTAGAAAAAAATATTAATCAACCATTGCACTCCATTAGATCCAATATAATTATATAATGACTATTGTGTACATAGACCTTATTATTTGGGAAAGATACAAAAATAATCACATGGTATACATACACATATGCCTTAGCTCAAAATATAAATGCTTTCACTTCACCTTGAATTTTTATTGTGTGGGGATTTGATTTGTTAGGATCAAATCCTCCAATTCTATGGATCACTTTGAGGATTCTCTTTTGAAAATAATATATAGACATCTAGATATATATTAATGAAGAGGGATTTGATAATTTATCACAATAGTTTGCACATGAAGATAAAATTAGTGATGATAAATCTAGAAAGTTGAAAATCTTTAAAGAAAGTACTAGAATAAGGTTGACAATTTGGTTCTAGTTATTCATTCAATTATAATAACTCCATAATACATTATTATAAAAAAACATATGGGGTAATGACTATAAAAAAATATATGGTTGAATATTAAAGGAGGATGGATACCTAAGATAAGGAGTGTGGAACATTTAGTCATGCAAATTTTATGGTGATCTAAACTTAGACCCTAGTTCCTTATGTTAAATATCTTATTCTTGAGAAATATCTCTTCATTCATGGAAAATAAGGGTGAGGGTATCAATATTATTAGGTGTGGTTGGTATGAAACTTTATCCATACAATCAATTTGGATTTAGGGAATGATTATCTAAAATATAGATGTCATGGTCTCTCATCATTTTGAAGGATCCAATTATGGCTTCACTCCAAGTTTGACCATTTTATTTATTTTTGTTAATATACATTTGAATCAAATTTACTCCTCCATCTATTATTGTACTCAATTTCATAAATGGCCCGAAAAAGTGTAATATGTGAGCTATCACAATAAATGGAAGTAAATATAATACTAGGGTTGAGGTAGAGGGTATTGGGTTGAGGGTAGAAGGTAGAGGGTTTAAAGGTTTAGGATTTAAGGGTTGAGGGTTGAGGGTTTAGGGTTTAGGGTTTATGGTTGAGTGTTTAAGGGTTTAAGGGTTTAGGGTATAGGGTTGAGGGATTATGGAAGAGAGGGATGGAAGGATGGAGGTAGAGATGGAGGAAGAAGTGAGATAGAGAGGAGAGAAGAGGAGGGAGGGATAGAGATATGTGAGGGTTGAGGATCCAATGTATAGGGTAGAGGGTTGAGAATTGAGGGTATAGGGTTGAGGATATATAGGTTTTATGGTTTAGGGTTGATGGTTGAGGGAATAAGGTTGAGGGTAGAGGGTATTGGGTTGAGGGTAGATGGTAGAAGGTTGGAGGGTTTAGGGTTTAGGGTTGAGGGTCCAATGTATAGGGTAGAGGGTATAAGGGTTGAAGGTTTAGGGTTTAAGGGTTGAGGGTTGAGGGTTGAGGTTTGAGGGATTAAGGGTTGAGAGTTGAGAATTGGGTATATGTAGGATCATCATGGAAAAAACAAGCCCTTAA
>VDFB02252616.1:202452578-202531697 GCA_007258455.2 Sequoia sempervirens
GAAAATTAGAGAGGGAGGGAGGGAAGAAGAGAGAGGTGAGATAGAGAGAACTAGAGAGGGAAGGAGAGAAAGAGTGGCGAGATAGAGAGTAGAGAGGGAAGGAGAGAGAGGGAAGTAGAGAGTGAGAGAGAAAGTGGGGAGAGAGAGGGAGGGAGGGATAGGTAGGGATAGAGAGAGGTAATATAGAGAGTATAGAAAGATGTATAGAGAGATAGAAGGAGAGGGAGGGGAGATAGAGAAATGTAGAGAGGGAAGGAGGGAGGGAGGGAGGAAGAGATATTAGAGATGGAAGGAGAGGGAGAGAGATGGACATGTAGAGACATAGTTCTTCAGCTCAAGGGAGAGAGTATCAGATAAAGGGATGGAGATAGTGAGAGAGAGAGAGATGTCTAGACAATAAGAGATGAAAATGAGTGAAATAGAGAGAGAAAGATGAAATTTGACCTCTTGATTACTGAAATTTGAATAATTCTAGAATTTTTTAAAATCTTCCAAAAACTAGAATTTGCATTATAACTCTTAGAGATCTAAAACCACTCTCAAACATCCTGAAACTATATACATGAAATATAACTTAAAGTATAAAAAAGTAAATGTCCATATGTAAATGTCAACTTAGAAAGAGAAAGAGAAAATGAAAGAGTTTAGAAAAATGCATTCCAAAAGTCATGAATAACATTTGACGAGCACCAAATTTGGTGCTCGCCAAATGGGTTGCATTGGGAAATACCAACCCAAAGGTTTGGACAACCATTTCATGCAAAAGATGTGATTTTTTGAAAGGGTAACAAAATTTCACACATTTTTGGTCGTGCTCATCATCGCGTTTGCACATCTTTCAATGCAATTTTATAAAAAAATTGTGATGGTGTTAACCTCTCTCTTAGCTATCTAAATATATGATTCTTTTTTCATTTTGATTCAGTTAAGGTTTTGATCAATAACTTCTCTTGTAAATGCCTTCGTTTTTGGTAAAAAACCAACATGTGCTAGTTTTATGATAGATTTTTACTCATTCATCAAAACATGAAACAAATTACATTTTTTAAAAATAGACTCCATTCCACACGTGATGAAAAAAAAATCAATTTTCAATTAGTTTTCAAAAAATTTAGGGGGGAGCACGCTCAAATTTTAGATTTCAGGATGTGTTCACTTTGAAAATTCATAAAATATTATATATTCATTTAAAAAATTATCTGAAAGAATGAGGATAAACTAAATGGTCTTAGCTAATTTCTCACCATTTGGATTTTTGAAATTCTAAAACAAAAGGTCATCAAAAAGGGGGAAGCCCTCAAACGCTATCCTATTTTTTTTATAAAAACAAGACCTATTCCCCCTTTTGAGAGACCCTTAATATTCATTAGTTTAAAAAAGAAATAGTAGCTTAGAAACTAGACTTAGAGCACTTCAACTCTTTTTCTTGCTACATTTTGAAATTTTGAGCATAACTATATTCATTTTCTCGTGCAAATCAGATTTTGCTGATTTCAGAGGAAAAAAAAAGTGGCATCTTAAGAGCCAAAATTGTGTCACGAATCCATGCACTTACCCTATTATCAAGTATCATAATTTTTTTCTATTTTAGCGTACTTGATTTTTTGTAGCTCAGCCCCACTACATTAGAGCAATAATGTAGAGAAGAAAAGTGCTTACTTTACACTTTTAATCTCATCTTGAAAGTTGTTTAGTGCTCATTGATGAAAAGTATATTTTTGACCTCTTAGGGCTCAAGTCACAATAAAAATGTTTCATCCTATCTTAATAATAACCTTTCTACTCTAAGAATGTCCTAGTCACTTGGGACACTAGAATGGGATGCTTATGTCCTTAGGATGAGACTATGCATGCTCATTCTCTATGCATTCAAAAATGACTTTTCTCATCTAAAAAATCACTCCTATTGCAAAAAGTTAACCTTAGTATGCTTACTAATACTCAATTCAATCCTAAATATTCTTATCTAAGTGAAATATCCAAGAGGTAATGTAAGATCTTCTAGCACCTACACCTAGACCTATGCACACCTAGGGCATCCTTTGTTATTATTGTATACACTAGCACCAAATGACCACACAATTATAACTTTTCAACTAGTTCAAGCTTGATTGTGTTTTATTAGGGGCTTGAATGAGGCAAACTCCCATATGTTTAATTCGCAACCCTTCTTCCCCTCTTTTCAAATCTAACAAGTTTTATAGTATTCAAGACGTGGTGATAGTTATAGGTGATTTGAACCATCATTAAGTATAGAGGATACATAAGATTGACATGTTTAGGATTATGCTCCTCATGACATGAGCATGTACCTTCAAACATTGCCAACCACTAATAGATAAAAAAAAAAATTCTAGAATACATTTCTACCAATATAAGACCTCCTCAAGTAACTTCTAGCCAGTTTTAGCCTCTACAACTACCAAATTAGACATGGTAGATCTCCAACCCTTTTATATTTCTTTAACCAATCTCAATGCAATCTCACTCACATTTATTATACTTGATTTTAGATCTAAAAATAACACATTTTACTATTTTTAATAAAATTAAATTTATCAAATAGATAAAAAAACAAAATTGGTCATGAGGAGCTCTATAACCAACATGATAATGTTCCACTTTGAGATAGACAAAATCAATAAATAGTATTAGTCTATGCCTTCTCTTAACAGGCACAAAGGTAAATTCATTCTAGGTCAATTTCATAAGGTTATGGAAAAAAGGATAGTATCACTTGGTCGAAGACGATGAAGTTTGTGATGGATGAATTGGAGGTAATCACAATTCTCAAGGATCTCAATATTATGCAGAGTGACAACTATTGTGCCTCTTTATTGATATTTTGTATTATTTCTATTTGTTGTGTTCGTTGTTTCTATAACTATGTTGTTTATATATCTTATAGAAACATATTTTGTTGACTTTAAGAAGTTTTGTATTGGGGAGTTTTGTATTGGGTGGGGGACATGTAACCCCTATTTATTAAAGACAATTTAAAAATTAAAAATAAAATAATTTCATAATAGGTATTTATTTTGTACAATGAAAATAACATCAACCAATTTATCATTTTAAAAAAAAAAAAAAACCTACATAATATTCTATTCAAAATTAAGACTTCTCATTAAAACTAATTATTTAACAACATGATAGTAAACAATACAAATCTTAACTCTTTAAAAATGAGAATTAAAAATGAAACAATAAAATATAAAAAGCAGTGCAAATTTATTCCAAAAAGTTTGGAATCAATTGACACCATTCCATGTACCTTTTTTTTCCCTCCCTCAGTCGAGCAATGTTCCTCGCGCTTTCCAAGTAGGGGTGTTTCCCCATTGTTATCCCTTACTCCATACTTGTCGCCAATTTTAGAGAAAGACTGGTACGCTTGATACATTGAAGGCCTTTCTTCTGGGTTATGTCTTACACACCAAAAACCCATCTCCATTAACTCCTCAGCTACTGATTTCTCTTCCTCCAAAAATAAAGAATTCTCTTCCACATATTTCTCTACAACGTGAGTGCCGCCGCCACGTATCCACTCGATCAGCGTTGATTCCTGTCCACTTTCATTTGCCATGAGTGCATCGTCGGGCTTTAATCCAGTTATCACTTCAAACACAACTACTCCAAAACTGTACACGTCCCCTTTCCATGTGGCCAAAGACGGGATATTCCTCCTCTGTTCCGGCGCATCGTATTCGAATTCGTTCACCAAATGATAATGGGAAGAAATACAAGTCTCGCCTTCATCGCTGGTGAATCTCGCTAAACCAAACCCACTGATACGGGGCTCATAATCGTCATCCACATAAATGACTGCTGAACATATATTGCGGTGGATGATATGAGGATTGCAGATGTGGTGAAGCCATGCCAGTCCTCTTGAAATTCCAGTACAAATCCTAAGTTTGGTTGGCCAGTCCAACTCGTTCTGGTCTCTGTGGAGGCCGTGGAAGCAATTGAGGAGGGTTCCTCTGGCCATGTATTTGTAGACGAGCAGCCGCTCTTGATCGTCGGCAATGCAGTAACCCAAAAGCGGGAGGAGATTGCGGTGCCTGAGATGCCCCAATGTCTTCATCTCCCACTTGAACTCCTTTTCACTCTGCTCGGTTGTCCTCAGCCTCTTTACCGTCAGCAGAGAGCCGTCGGGCAGCTCAGCCTTGTAAAACACCCCTGTGCTGTCACTCCATGTGATGTTGTCTTCGCTGAAGTTGTGGGTGGCATCCGCAAGTTCACTCACTCTCATCTTTTTCATGGGCTTCTCGAACAAGCAAACTTTTTTGGACCTCCGAATTTTTACATGATCAAGGGTCTGCTTAAATGGCGGCAGTGGCGATCCTCGAGATGCTTGTCTTGAAATCCAGCAGCGAATGCCGAGAATGCTCCAGGTAATAATCACAATGCCGTAAAGCACAAACGCAGCAACAAACATTGGATCCACTGAATCTGATCCACATTCCTTGCTCAAGGGTTTCCCACATAATCCAGGGTTAGCGTGAAAAAGGTCGGAGCTATTAATAGCCCACTTAGAGGGAATTGGCCCTGTAAGCATATTATTTGCAAAATTGAAGTCGTTAAGCCGCTCCAGCCGCGTCAAATCCCATGGTATCCAGCCGCTAAGTTTATTGTTATTCAAGCGGAGGACAGTCAGATAAGTACAATTAGCGAGCTCGGGTGGAATCGACCCAGTAAACTGATTTGACGAAAGATCAATTTGCACAAGAAAGGGAAGCCATTTGCAGAGATCCCTTGGGATTGGGCCTGAAAGGCTATTGCTAGAGAGATCCAGGTTGGTCATACTCCCACAGTACTTCAAGCCGCTTGGGAAATGTCCGGAAACCTCCATTCCGGGGAGCTTAACGCTTAACACTTTGCCATCATCGTTATGCCAGCACTGAATTCCCACAAAGTTGCAGATAAAGCCTTGGCTGCTGTTCGCAAACCGCCACGTGAAAAGAGACTGATTTGGATCAGTCAACTCTGCTTTAGTCTGGTTGAGGCACTTTATGTCATCTTCATCAAACTCTGGTTTTTGCGTGAGGCTGTGGCAGAGAGGCAACTCAAAGAAGAGGAAATAGAGCAGGATAAAATATCGAAACATTGTCATGGCGTCCACAGCGCAGCTCATCTAACACCTAACAACGGCACTAATTTCCCTGCAAGTGACCACTTTTTCCTCCAGGATAAAACAATAGAGATGATTGTGTTTGATTTCACATGGATATATTTCCCTGCAAGTGACTACGTTTTCCTCGGAAGGAAATTGGAAGGAGCAATGAAAATTATCGGCAGCATCTTGACTTGCATTCCCAGTCAACACGACATTGCTCTGTACTAGCACGACTTCAGTCGTTAGAGTTGGTGTTGATGTTGAAGGCTTTACTCCCACTCCACACGACATGACTCTTCAATTTTGTCTTGGTCTCGTGAGGTTCCGTAAATGAGTGGGATGTTTACGCCAATGAAAGTGCAAATTATACATAATCACAACTATTTTATGAGATTTTGTTTATTTTCCTAAGGGTTTCAATTTCAAACATAAGATGCATTCCGTTAGATTAATTAGGAGATTAAAATTTTATTTACTTTGAAAAGAATGAATAAAATGCAAGTAGAAATTGGATGTTATATTAAAGGGAATACATTTTATTTTTTTATTTATAGCGATTGGACTTAAGGTTCAATGGATATTGGTGGTTTTCAAATTACATCACATTTTTGTTAAAAATAGATAATGTATTCATAGTTAAAATTTAAATTATAGGGAAAGTGATGCAATGTTGGAAATGAAGTGTTTTTATGTTAGAAATTACTATAATAATTCATTTTTTTGCAATAAGGTTGTGTAAGAAAATCTCTTTTAGTTACTATAGGCACTTAAATTTGTCTATACTCAACGAAACTTGATTCTACCTATCCTAGCCACTTAAATACGTAATTAAGTTTAACCCTTCACTTTTTTCGCTCACCCTTAATGAAATAAACTTACATTTATTTAAGTCTAATCTTTTTTATAAGAAAAAGGCAAAAATCTTGAACAATTATATGAATATAAAGTGAAGTACATAAAGGCATGATGATGCCATCAAAGATTACATATTAAAGCTTACAAGGGGATCGAGGCCTGACAACTTGACCCATTAAAAAGTGCAAAAAGGTAGAGAAGCCAAAACCAGAGCCTAGGCCAAAAATCAAAAATAATTTGAGAAAACAAAAAAAAAATCGATTGAACAAGGGTTTGGGTAGACCCAACCCTCATACCACACCTTGAGGGAGGCATCAAAGTCTAAAATCCATTGGAAGTCAATGATTTGTTCCAGGTTGTTAACTTTCTTGAGAAAAACACACCCCATTTGTGTTGTAGTTCTATGTTGCAACAATGAAACCATATGGAAGTTTCCAAGGAAGGGAAGCCATTTGATGTTATCATACGCCACGTGCCTATATTGAGGAAGTCGCTACTACGAGACACCAACACTAAGCCTTATCGAATAAATTTTTTTATTCAAACCTTGAAGGTTGTGTTTTTTAAATAGAATGGAAGCCAATTCTTTCACCATTTTCTTTGACTCACCAAGGTCAAGAAAGGAAGCCACAAAATGTGAAGTGATTTTTGTATTCACCCTGCAATGCTCAGACACCCTGATAAAATCAGCACCTAGGACCATCTTCATTGCTTTTAGATCCCTACTAGATGGGTGTTTCATTATTACTTTTAGATGCTATCCTAAGATGATGCCATCAAAGGCCATATAGAAACTATTTAAGTCTAATCTTATCCCCCAAATCCTCCAACTAAATAAATAAATTAATACCTAATTAATTAACTAAATTAGGATAATTATTATTCATTGACATTTCCTACAATATTTAAATCCACATCACCTTTAATCCTTGTCCATTTAATCATAACCATTGAATTATCAACATAGTTCAAAATATAAACTTTTCATCACTTGACAAGTGTCTTTACCTCCCTCATGCTCCCACATGTGTGAGCATACTTAGCAACCCTACTCTTTGTTCACACATGTGTGAGCATGCTCATTACATATCTGTAGCAATCCTAACTCTTACAAATTTCATAAAGTAGCCATCCTACTTCTCTTGTCTCTTTCATGAGCTACCATATTCCTTACAAATGGTGTTCTCTTAAAACTCCATTCTTCTAGTGGCACTTGTCACAAGGCTAAGGCTTTAATCCATTATTTCATCCCCTTCAAATCCTACACATCCATTAGACATTGCATTTTGACCCTTGACTTTTCTCATGGAAAATCTATAAATTGGAGGCCTAGAGCATCCCATTTCATATCCACTTCTATGCTATCATTATGTCATCATTATCTTAATCTATTGTCCTAATCCTAACATTATTTGGTTGGTTTATTAAGAAACCACTTTCCACCCATCATCACATCACAAAGAGAACATTAAGTTGAGCTATTGGGTGCACTCTATTTCCATTCAATTAGCGAGAAAGAGAATAAAACAAGCTAAAATGTTTCATTATTTCATTAGAATATTTATGCCATTTCCCTTGTTTATTTTCATATCTTCATTTCAACATGTTGGTTGTTTTAATTCCATTTTTTTGTAGAGTTAAGTGATTTTTAACATCCTGGGTTCTAGATTATTGCCCATGGTTTGTGTTTTAGTCCCTCTATTTCAAGATTAGCACCTATGTGTTCTAGATCAATGCTTGTGATAACTTGTTTTCTTACATGTTTTTTTTTCCCACATAATTCAATGCCTTTGTAAATCAACACGATACACATATCAAAAAAATTCCTTTCTGAATAAGATATTTTGTAAATGAGTGTTTATAACAATCAACACTTTTGCACCTAAGACTTTTCTTCCTCTTTTCTATTATTTTATGCTTTTTCAAAATTTCACTTTCTATTCATCTACTAATGTTCTTTCTTATAATTTTCATAGTTTGTAATAACCCATCCATAACCCAGAATTTACCACTTTTTTTTTTTGTTTCTTGATTGCTATCTCATTATGTGTTTATTCAATTATATACTCAGGTACTTCTATCCATACGGGATAGGAATCCATCCATCTGGGACAGCCATCCAACCATAAAGGTTAGGTATTTGTCCATACGGGACAAGGGTTCATCTATCCATCCAGGACAGGCATCTACCCAAACAGGGTAGGAATCTATCCATAAAAGATAGGAATGGGTATGTGCAGGATCATCATGGAAAAAAAGGGCCCTTAAGTGGCAAAAAATTTAGAAAAATCAGAGTTAGGCAACTTGACGTAAAAAAATTGAATAAGTTATCTATATGGGTGATCCCACAATAGTGGTTTACAATTTTTGGCCAAACTGGACACTGAAATTATTTTTTAAAACTAAATCTTCACATTCGGGCACCTATAGCAGCTAAACCGTGAAGAATTTGAAGATGATGTAAACTAGAGTCTCGTCACATTTTGTCTAGATTCTAAAAATATATTTTTCAAAATTTTTGGAATCGGATTCCACTTCTTTTTCCATCTCCCACAAAAACTGGTTTTTTTCAAAAAACAACATTTTTTAAAAGTGACTCAAACCGTATAACGCATAACTTTTTTTTCCATGAAGGATAAAATTCTAATTATTTCGAATTTAGATTCATAACTCCAATATCTAGTGCTTCCACTTGGTTAGATAGTTTTTTATTGAATATTTTTTCTTTAATCAAGTTTCAAAGTCAAACCAATTACAATTCAAACATAGCGCGACCGTATAATGCATAACTTTTTTTGTATTTATCGAAATTCAATTTTTTTTTTCTATTCGATCAAGGACTTCAATATCTGGTGCACTAATATTTTTTAATTTTTTTATAATCTGCTATTTTTCCACATGTGCAAAATAGAGACCTTCGTTTTCGATGAAAAACCTATGTTTAATAAAACTAAAATATCAAATACATAATAAAACCAAAACATATTAAAATTATATTCGTTGGATAGCTTGTTCTGAGGACTACCTGATTCCAGCTGGTTTTGTGAATATTCCTCCATTTTCATCCTCAAACTGAGCACGAAGTGCCAAAATTCAAGTTTTTTTTTGTCTTAGGGGAGATGAGGAATAAAGGGGGTTCGAACGAACCCTAGGGTTTCGCTTCGAACCAGGGTTCATTTGAACCCCTTCTATAAGGGGTTTTGATGGATTTTTTGGTGGGAAAGTATTAAGAGGGTTCGCCAAAACCTAGGTTCTACCGAACCCCTAATTGGTTCAGTCGAACCAATAGGTTCATACGAACCCCTAAAATCAAGTTTTTTGCCATGCATTCATTTTTGTGAGTTTTCCTTCCTCACTTCAATTGTAAACCACTATTGTGGCTTCACCCATATTATTTCAAAAATATGTGAAAATTGAATCTGTAGAAAATTGAATGTAGTTTCTAAACTACTAGGTTTATTTAAAAACAAAAAAAATCTATTTGGTGAAAAATTGAAATTTCAATGTAGTAGGACTTAAATTTCAGGGAAAAAATAAGTAGGTGTTTATCTAACCATCCTAACCACAATAAAATGATAATATTTTAGACATAAGTAGAGGATTCATGTTCGGATGTGACGCATATTCTTTTGTAAATTTTTTCCCAGTAAATCATTAATTATGAATTTTTTATTACAACTTTTTAAAAATATAAAAAATCGTATGTTTGACCACCTTAACTTGGTCAAAACCTCATGAAATTCTGTAACACCCCTCCATTTTGGATGTTTGGTTCGGCAATGTTTTCTTTGTAATGCTTTGTTCTGTTTATGCTGTGACTTTGGAACTTGGTTACTTTTGACCGCTTTCTCTTAAGCGAGGTGTATGTAATATTTTGATGTGATGTTATTTTACTCTGATGTTATCTTTATGGCATGCTTTGGATTAGCCTAAAAAATATTTGATTTAATGATTTTTTATGCTTGTGATCATATTATTAATGTGAAATGCGTCAGTTGGCGATATTGTATTGGTGAAGGGGACGGGATTGTACCACTCGCTTGTGAGCACCCTACGATTTTGAGATTTCCTCTTCACAGTGTGTTTGATCATATTATGTATATATGCATGTTCGATGTACTATTTGCTTGCAGGTGGACAGGTACATGACATCGACTCCACCTGGTTCACAGGTTTGAGCATGTCCATTGACCAACGGTAATCGATTGGGAGATAGTAGCTAGGGTTTTTGTACCAAGTTGTCACCCTAGTCATAGTGTGTCGTCGAGTTGTTGTAGGGATAGTTATTTTAATTTGGTCCATTTCACCTTGAGTATTTATTTAATTTCATATTATAAAGGTTTTTAAATGGTGGGTATAGTTAGAATGATGGTTAAATGTATCTAGTTGCAATGTTGAAATGTTATATATTTCATTGATTAATTTGATTTAATTAATAAAATTATTTTTTAGTTTATTGATTAACTAGGTTAATGGTGATAAATTAAATGAAGTAGTTTGTTTTGGCATTATTGTATATTAAGATTCAAATTTAAATGAAAATGGAAATCATGTTTGATATTTAAAGTTAAATTAAAATAAAAATAAAAAATGTGTTTTAAATTTCACTTTTTGAAATTTTGGATAAAATAAACTCTTTGCAACTTTGAAATGCTTTTGTTTTGAATGAAAATTTGAAAAATGCATGAAATATCATTTAGAAAGTAATTTTTTTTTAAATTTAAAAAATGGAAATATC
Organism: Sequoia sempervirens; assembly: GCA_007258455.2. Lineage (NCBI taxonomy): Eukaryota > Viridiplantae > Streptophyta > Pinopsida > Cupressales > Cupressaceae > Sequoia > Sequoia sempervirens. The sequence continues at coordinate 202,463,288 of VDFB02252616.1, forward strand.
CTTCAAATGTTCAATAAATTTAGTGGGTGGGATATTTTAGGGGTTTGACCAAAATTGGGGAAACTCTATTTTTTGAGCAATTGCTATTTCATATAATTTTCAATTTTGAATTTGAGGAGAAGTTTTGGCTGTGGCTTTGTTTTTGGATTGGGAAGAAGTTTTTGGATTTGGAAGAAGCAAAGTGGATTTCTTGGTTGAGCTGGAATCAAAAACAGGAATTGGAAGCACCATTGACAAATCTTCAAGCTTTGGAGAAAAAAATCAGGTTCTTTGATTTTTGTTTCATTTTGAAAGAGTTTTTGAATTTTGTTATGCTGTTTGAAAATCTTTGAAATGATGTTTAAATTCAATGAAATCCCATGTGAATTTGTTTCAAACTAGCAATAGAAATAGAAAGATACACAAAAGAAATTTCCATTATGCTTTGGAAATTAAGAGTTTATGTTTTCAAGTTGTTTGCTGGGTATTTTGGTTATGTGAAGAAAACTTGCTCAATTTGACTATAAAATGGAGATTTACATGTAAGTTTACAAATATATATATATATATATATATTGATTGTCAATATATATAATATGCATACATATTTTATAAATATAATTTTGCTTTCTTATTCTGAAAATTTTTCTATTCAAAAATTTTCACTGTCAAAGTTTCTTATGAGAAACTCTTCCCAGGAACAGGGGAAGTTTTTTTTTTTTTTTTTATGGAAATAAAAAATTATTTTTTTGGGGTGGGGAAACCATCCCCACGCAGCCAAGGAGGCGACTGTGAGTCACACAGCCTCCAGACTGGAGCCCCTGGGGAAGGCGGGTTGTGTGCCCACAAGCCGCCGCCCGCCACCCCTATGGGCTGTGTGCCTCACACAGGCTGCTGCCTGTGGGAGGCGGACTATGTGAGGGCACACAAGCTGCCGCCCTAGGGAGGCACGGCAGCCTACCACCCTATTTAGGGCTTGGGTTTCTTTTTTTTAAAATTCATTTTTTATATATATATTTTTATTCATTTTCTTATATATATATTTTATATTATATATATATATATTTTATATTATATATATATATATTATATATTATATATTATAATATGTATATATATAATATAATTTAATTTAAATAAATGTTTTATTTTATTATTTCAATATACATATATTATATATATATGAAATATATATAATATATGTATTTTAAATAATAAGGTATTAATTTTAATTAATTGGATTATCATAATAATTTATTTTTTTTATTTGGGACATATTAAAATGATGTTTATAAATTTAAAATAGGAATCTCTTTAAGATGATTATTGTCACGTAATTAGAGGCAAAAATGGATTTTAGATAATCAAATGTTTTATTTAAAAAGTTGATTTTTAATAATCAAATGATTTATTTAAAAGTGGATGTTGTTTAAGCAAATGACTTTATTTATAAAGATTATTTTAATCCTTATCTATGATTGAGCAAATAGAATTAAATTATTAATTTTAAATTCCTTAATGTTGCCCAAGTGATTTGATTTACTTTTGAGTGTGCCAATATTGTTAATTATTTAATTGATTACATGCACTATGTCATTGCTTGGCTTGGGTTTAGGAAACCCTAACATTAGTAATGGAGTTTCTTGAACTTTTTTTGAAATGATGTTTCGTTCTTTCTCGATGTTGGGAAAAGGGGGTTATTTGTCTAGTAAGTCTTCTAGAGGAGTTTTGCTAGGTTGGGATGTTTTATGTGGTGGTTTGATTTGCGAATTGCTTGGGGAAATGTGTATAGTGGTATCCTATTGTTTCACCCAGTTTTCTCGAACGGGGATGGTTTGTGCCTCCTTGGGATTAGGAGAGGGTTATGCAGTTGTGCTCCTTTGGAAGGAGTGGATTGTGTTTTGTAGCCTCCAAATGTTTGGAGTGAGTTTCATTATATATTCACTCCTAGAGTTGGTGTGATTGTTCTTCTAGTTTGTATACACTTTGACACCCTTGGGGTTTGGTTTTGTTGGGTATGTTGATAGGAGAGTGGCTCTTTGTGGGGGTCCGACACACAAAGGGGCGCCAGGGTAACTCACATAGGGTTTTAAATAAGTGATAACTAAAAAAAGAATTAATGAAGAACTCTCAGACTAATTAAGATAATTAATGCCTCTCATGACTCATTCTCTTTTAAGGTTTGAGATGAGACGAGAAGCGCAGTTTGTATGAGGGTCCGGCGGCTGGTAGAGTTGAGCCACGGTAACCCAAGATGGGGGTCTGGTAGCCTAAGACATTTGAGCCAGGGTAACTCGTAGAAAATGTCGTGTGACACTCTCACTAGATCAACTGGTCCAAGTCAGTTCTGTTGTACTACATAAATGATCATTGTTCTCTGGAAGCATTGTAACCCTTGTGTTAAGTGATGTTGTACTTGTATCCTTTCCAGTTCAGTTATGTATTAGCCTGTGTCTAGAGGTAGATGGTCTTGTTTAGGAATTCCTGGTTACTATCTCCTAGCACGAGGGTTGAGCCTTCGGGTGTCACATGGCTGGGTGGAACATGCACCTTATTCCGTTGGGTTGTCTTCTTGTTCACATGGATGAGATTTCCAGTTAGAGAGCTCGTGGGATTCAGTTTCTCCTCATGCTTATTCTTTCAGTATTTATTGTACTTCATTAACCCTCATTTGTTATCGAGGTGGAATTTGTAATATGTAATCATGCTTATTGGATTTATCTCATTCGTGGAATGAGTGTTGTAATCATGTTGTAAATTTTATTATTGGAGTCAAGTGGTATCTCATATTCTTTGATGCAAATTATTATGTATGAAATGTATGTGAATTTAATTGTTAAGTAATTAAATGTTATGGTTTTAATTCATGTTTCTTGTTAAGGTTTAAGTAACTCAGTCTCATAACCTTAGGGGATTGGTTGGCAATGGTTAGTGATTTTGCATCTTAATTGTTCTTATAAAAAAAATAAAAAAAATTAGTTTGTTTGTGTAGTAAATTGCAACTTCCCCTAGGGTTGCGTGGCGGGGCATTACACATGGTATCAGAGCCCAAGTTTAAACATTGGGTGCTCTGGGATAATGTGGACCCATTAAGTTGTTAGCTTCATAGAGTTTTGTTTGTGTACCTTGTCTTATGTTGTGGTGTGCATCTTAACAGGATCATGCCACCTAGGCGAGGTCGTAAGGATCATGGATGTGTAGGCAGTCGAGGAGGTAATCAGCAGGATACACCTCCCATTGTTCCCCATGTTTCTGATCATGAGGAGCATCAGGATTCTCAGTTTGTGCCAGAGGTTGGTATTCATCAGGATCCACTAGGGATCGGGGACACTCAGTTGCGTCACTTGCTAGAGGAGACTCTTGCTCGTATGGGCCCTAGGCAGGATAAGGATCAGGAGGTTGTAGGAGAGAGAGATCAGGTTCTAGCTCCATCTGAGGCAGTCGTGGCTACTCACATGAGAGATATTCTTAGAGCTCATCCACCCACTTTTGATGGTTTGGGCAGTGGATCAAAGGCCAAGACATGGTTGTTTGATCTAAATAGGTGTTTTGATATGCATCTGTATGGTAGCAACACCAAAGCTAGGTGTGCAATTATGCATTTTAGGGATTTCGCATCTACCTAGTGGAGGTTAGAGGAGCAGAAGCTCCATTTAGATATCGGCACCATATCTTGGGAGTTGTTCCTAGAGCGGTTCAGAGCTTGATTCCTTTCTGGTCATTGGCGTCAACATCGTGGAGATGAGTTCCATTCCTTACGACAGATGGATATGTCAATGGAATAGTTTGACCGTCGCTTCTACTAGCTCAAACAGTTTGCGGGCATAGGTGATGATGAGGGTATGTTAGTCCAGCATTTCATTAGGGGCTTAAATGCCCAGATCAGTGGAGGAGTTCGGGTATTCAAGCTAAAGACCATGGAGATAGTTGTGGATAAGGCTCGAATTGTTGAGGAGAATCTAGCTTTGGTTTTAGGTGGTCAGGTGGGAGTTCAGTTTAGCAGTGCACCTTCTTTTGGTGTCGGTTCTCAGAGTGGCCGATCTCAGGCTATAGGCTTTTCTAGAGGGCATCAGTCACCCGCTAAGGGTGAGCAGTAGCAGTATTCGTAGTCTAGGCAGCAGAATCCTCAGTCCCAACCCGATAGAAGTTGGAGACAGAAGAAGAGAGATAGGAGTTGGATGCAAGCTCATCGTGATCGTGTTGATCAACTTGCTCAAAGTTCTCAGTCGACATTCAGTGGAGGTGGTTTTCCATGGCCTAGTGGGCCTCCAGCTATTCAGGGTTTCAGTAGAGGGACATGATGTTTCTCTTGTGGTCAACATGGCCACTTTGCTCGTGAGTGTCCTCAGCAGGGCACTTCTAGTTTTAGTTAGAGGACAGTAGCTTCAAAGCCGACAGTAGGAGATGTGGGCAGATCGCATAGGGCATTCACTACGGTGGATACCCGTCAGGCCAAGCATCTGGGTGTAGTTCGTCCTTCAGCTTCAGGAGTTGATCCTCGCGGATCGAGGTTCTAAGTCAATTAATGTTTAGTTAGTTTTGATAGAGTTCTATCCCTTTTTTTTTTGCAAGCTTCCAGGAGTAAGTCTGACCATAGGGGGAGGATGTAATACCCCTCCATTTTGGATGTTTGGTTCGGTAGTGTTTTCTTTGTAATGCTTTGTTCTGTTTATGTTGTGACTTTGGAACTTGGTTACTTTTGACCGCTTTTTGTTAAATGAGGTGTATGTAATATTTTGATGTGATGTTATTTTACTCTGATGTTATCTTTATGCCATGCTTTGGATTAGCATAGAAAATATTTAATTTAATGATGTTTTATGCTTGTGATCATATTATTGATGTTAGATGTGTCATTTGGTGATATTGTATTGGTGAAGGGGACGAGATTATACCACTCGATTGTGAGTGCCATGTTAAAACTGTAAAAATCTGATATTTTCACAAGTTTTCCATTCATATTTTTCAAAATAAGTTCCATCTTGAACACTTTATGCCCATATTTTGCCATATTGCCCCTTTCATTCCATCGTGTCATGCATTTTTCACATTCTAGTCTATATCGGCGTGACAATATCTAGGTCTCCCCGATCTGTTTTTCTGCTTGCAAACGTTTGTTGCCTATCGGCAAGACATCTCTTTTGTCACGGTGATTGGAGTTCTTCACAGTCTTGGCGATGGAGGTTGATTCACATTTCAGCAGGAGTTTGGTCGTTGATATAATGTTTCACTGAGTGCTATGTGTCTCAACGACTGGCTTGAATAAGCATATCGGTAGAGATTTGGCCGTCGCGCTGAGGTCTTGGCGAATTCAGTATGTCTCCCCGACTGATGCATTGAAAGTCTTATCGGCATAAGTTAGGGGCTTCGATGGAATGCCATAACGATTCTATGGTGTCTCACCGACTAGTGTAAAGGAGCTTTCGGTAGGAGTTGAAGTCTTCGGTGGGATGTCATGGAAATCTCCATATGTCTTACCGACTTTGCATGGGTGTTCACTTCGGCTAGAGTCATAATTTTTGGCATTGTGTCTCGGTGAGCCCGCCGGGTCTTGCCAATGATGTCTAGCGAGGAGCTTTCGGTGGAACACGGGATGTTCTATATGATGTCTCCCCAACAGTTGCAAGTTATAGCGAAGCACATAAGACAAGGGGTTTTTGTCGGTGTGAGAGCATTAATGTCTCAACAATACAAGAGATAAAGGGACTTTCGGTGTAACATAATGAAACCTGCAAGACGTCTCCCCAATAACAATAAGTCACGGCGACTAATAGAACGTTGCTTGGTATGAAATTCTTCATGTATCAGCAAATGGAAAGCATGTAAGGAAATAAATTTCGACAACACATTTTATATTGGTATGATTTCTCTCCAACGGTAGTAAGCTACGGTGAAACACAGGGAACTGTGGGTGATCAAAAGCGATATTGTTGCCTTCGGCATACTTGCAGAAATGTCTTAGCGACCGTTCAGTGATGATTAACAGAGACTAATGCGTAGTGGGCCGACATATGGGAATTTCTAAATGTTGTTGGCCGACATATGAATACTCGATTGTAACGGTTGGTCAGCGAGGGTTTTGGCCAACATGTGAGCTCGAAGCGAAGTGATTCCTGATACTAATGTATAAATTGGCATCATTTGATTGTAAATGAATCATCATATTTTAGATCAGATCTTAGATAGAGACAGTAGATTTTAGATGGATACATTAGAATAGATTTCTCTTATTGGAGACTATGTGCATGTTTTAAAATGGCGAATTCAATGAAAATCAGCTAGTGTGGCAGGTTATTTCTGGTGTCAATTGTATGTTGAGTTTATTGAAAAGCATTGCTAAGCTGTCTCCAAGTTGATTCTTTCTGGTTGTTTAAATTGAAGTAACAAGCTTATTTTCAGTTTATCAGTGCACATTTGTTGTATCTGTGTGATTAATTGACTGGTTCTCTCAAGTAGAGGTTAAATCCTTTTTGTTGATCACAGTAATCAGGGAGATTCATCTGGATTATTAATGTAGAGCTTAGTGGTCATAATCTTGCATTATTTATACAAGTTATGAATAGATCATATGCCTGCAATTTGATTTTCTGCCAGAATAAGTTTCCCACTTCTGTTTCATTTGACTCTGCATACACAATAAGGCACTGGTCTCTGCATTTCATCATTTGGATTCATTTAGTTTCTTTACATCCATTAATTGAGCATTTTAGGATTTAGATTAGAAAATTATTTTTTCTATTGCTATCAAGTTGGTTTCATTTGTTCACTTCCATCTACCATTGTGGACAAATCATTGTGCTAGAAAGATAATCATAAGTCAAGTCTACTTTATTCAGAAAGGTACACCCGCCTAGGTTTAGTAGCACCTGAAGAGTAGAAGGTTGAGTTCTCTTGACCTTGTTTGTTACCCTAAAGCGTATCAAGAGATTGGCAGCCTCTTGAGGCATTCAGCCTGCGTTTTTGAGAGCTAACAAATTGGCGACTCTGTTGGGGATTATATCAGAAAATTCAGTTGAAGACCACATTATAGAGTCATTGGAGGAAAAGTTGTAATTTGAGAAATTTCCCACATTATAGAGTCATTGGAGGAAAAGTTGTAATTTGAGAAATTTCAAAAAGAGTGATTCCACTGGGGAAAAGATCAGAAATAATCATTTTCCTACTTTTGGAAAAGTAGGTGGCGACTCTGAATTTTTTTGATGAAGAATGGAATTTGTGCATGGAACGAATGAGTACACAAGTGCAGGCAGGCATTGGATTCCTCAAATTCCTGGCAGTACAATTGGAAATTTTTACAATGGAGGCAATGCATATCATGCACAACAAAATATGTACTCACCATAGCCACCTCATGGTCAGCAGTATATGCCATAGTATTAGTATCAGTACCCACCTGGCGCCCTCCCTCATTAATACACAACAATGATCATACAGTGTGATTTGACAGGGATTCAATTATCCCCTTATCCTATGAATAGCAGCTGGAGGGGTATGGTGCCCAAGTTTACAGGAAGTAATGTGATTACTGCTGAGGAGCATTTGAGAAGCTTTAATGCTTTCATTCAAGATTTGGATGTGCCATATGAAGATTTACGCATGAGGCTATTCATGATATCACTTATTGAAGACGCCAGGGATTGGTTCAACAGTTTGCTAGCTGTCTCTATTGATTCTCTCCAAGGATTTCAGGATCAATTCCTCAAGCAATATGGGAATCCAAGTGCACCAGATGCTGCTCTTCATGAATTAATACAGATTTAGAAAGATCAAAATGACATAATTTATGATTTTAATTGGAGATTCAATAAATTGCAGAATAAGATACCTCATGGATCAAAGTTGCCAGATTTTGTAGCATTGAGTGTTTATTTGAATGCTTTTGATCCTAAAACAGGATATGAATTGAGAAATAGATTCCCAAGAGATTTGGCTAAAGCTCAGAAGATGGCATAGAAAATTGAAAACAATAGGAGAGCTATAGGGATAATGGATAAAAGAGATAATCCTAAGGTTCGTCAGCAAAGCAACAATTATCAGTACAAACAGGAGAATACTTACAGGAATGAAATGTCAAGGTTGCATGACATGCCTTATAATACAGACTGGAAAGATGAGATACCTATAATAGCTAGGCCTGGAAACAAAGAAGCTCCTGATCCATTGAGCAAGAAGGGAACCTATATGGTAAGTAACAATTACTTTTGTGAATTTTGTGATAAGCCGCATTCTCCAGATCATTGTGTTGTAGCCCAAAGAATGCAAGAAGAGGGAATGTGGATAGGAAACAATAGAGAAGATCACACAGTATATTTGACTTCAGATACTTTTCACCATGTTGTGGAGAGGTACTCATCTTTAGAAGATGAAGGTTATCTACATGATGTTTCAGATTAGAAATACAATGTTCATATGCCTGAACATCAGGTCATTTCTGACTTTGAAGAAGATTGTACAGAGCCACATTCTATTGAGATGCCTGCTCAGTATAGTATGAAGAGACTTATTGATGAAGAGATAAAGAGGCTAACTGTTGTTGATCAGAAGGAAGAAAACAAAGGAGAAACATTGGAGCAGAAGAAAAGGACTAAGACAGAAGGCTCCTCGTTTGAATTCATTCAAGCATTGTCCCAGGGAATAAGGTATGAGAACAATATCAATGTTGAATCCAATAGTTGTATTTCTGATGAGCATAGAGAAATTGATCAGATGATGCATCCAATAGAAGATAAGACATGTGCAAGTCAAGATGATTCCTATGATAGGTTGCATGAGGAAGATGAAGGTACAAGAGATTTCTCTTGCATAATAGATTGTGACAGGGAAAGCAGTGCATGTTGTGAGGAATCTAGTGAATATTCAGATTCTGATGATGAATCTGAGGATTTTGATCTGCAATCAAGGGATTCTTCTACCTATTATGAAGATACAGCTGATGATGATGAGGTTTGTACATTTGAAAGTGATTTCCAAAAATTTTCAAACCCATTGTATGATGAAGAGTTAAATGAAGATCAGATGATATTTTGCGAAGGTATGTCCAAGAGTGAACTTTAGGTATTTCCAAATCCACTTTATGAAAGAGAGGAGCTAATTTCAGACAAGCAAAATGATGGAATAAATGGTCATGCTGATAATGTTTCTGTTTTTTCATTCTCTGATGGTCTTGGATTTCTTTTTGATGATGACAAAAATGAAGAATATATAACTGTAGTGATGAAAATGTTGAGACTTGTTCACTTAGCAGTGGACAAATTTTAGATTTGTTAATTCCTAAATACCAGGGATGTGCTCATGAAGGTGATCTTGAAGTTTTGTGTCCAACTTACATTTGTTTTGATAGTGAAAGATCTTTGTGTAAGGATTTTTATGACTCCCAGTGCATTTCTTGGAATGATGGTGAAACTTTTGGTGTTGATCAAAGGTCTGTGTCCATTTAGGATGAGGTATGTGATTTTGAAGTTCCTAGCTTATATGGAGAAGATATTTGTTTGCATACCAAGGATGATAGAGGCTCAACTTTTATTGGTTCATATATCCATGATATTGAAGATATGACTCATGACCAAGTGTTATCTCCAAATGAAAATACTGAAGAGGTACAAAAGGTTTTGGATTTGTATGTTTCAGACAATGTTGGTCTAACAAAAAATTTTAATTCTCAAGAAAGGCACTTTGATGATGAATTTTCAATACAGCTGAGAGAGTGTTTTATAGTACACAACAGTAAGAAAGATAATGAGGAATTTTGCATTGAACATGTGTATATTTTGTATGTTGGAGATAATAGAGATTTTTCTGATGATGAAGAAAATAAATTGTAGAATGATGTAGGGAATTTGGGTCAATATGAGCATAGTGATTCTTTAAAAACTTTCAGTAATAGGGTAGATTGCTTGAAATTCTTTAGGAAGAATCCGATGAACTCAAGAAAAAACCAGGTATATGACAAGGGGAAAATATAATATGAGTTCTAGATTGTAATAGCTCAGAACAGGTGAAGTTGAAAAATAGAGGATTGGGGGTTGCCAGTGCATGGACAGCTCTTGCTTATCCTCTCTAAATTTATTTTCCATGCACAGTAGTGTAGGGTTTTGGTTCACCTCCATCTTGCATTCATTTTGCATTCATTCCATCGTGCTACATGTCCATCCCCATTTTGCTCATTTTGTGTCTGGTCTGCTCACCCAAAGATTTTGGATCCTTCCAATGATCTGACTATCATTCATCCCTAGACGGAGCCACTGTTAGAACTGTAAAACTCTGATATTTTCACAAGTTTTCCATTCATACTTTTTCAAAATAAGTTCCATCTTGAACACTTTTTTCCCATATTTTGCCATATTTCCCCTTTGATTCCATCGCGTCATGCATTTTTCACATTCTCGTCTGTATCGGCGTGACAATTTTTAGGTCTCCCCGATCCGTTTTTCTGCTTGTAAACATTTTTTGCCTATCGGCAAGACGTCTCTTTTGTCATGGCGATTGGAGTTTATTTACTCGCGACGTTTGGCAGGAGTTCTTCACGGTCTTGGCGACGAAGGTTGATTCACATTTTGGCAGGAGTCTGGTCATCGATATAATGTTTCACCAAGTGCTATGTGTCTTGGCGACTGGCTTGAATAAGCATATCAGCAAAGGTTTGGCCCTTGCAATGAGGTCTTGGCAAATTTAGTATGTCTCCCCGACTGATGCATTGAAAGTCTTATCGGCGTAAGTTAGGGGCTTCGATGGAATGTCATAACGATTCTGTGGTGTCTCACCAACTAGTGTAAAGGAGCTTTCGGTAGGAGTTGAAGTCTTCAGTGGGATGTCATGGTGATCTCCATATGTCTTACCAACTTTGCATGGGTGTTCACTTCGGCCAGAGTCATAATTTTTAGCATTGTGTCTCGGCGAGCCCGCCGGGTCTTGCCGACGATGTCTAGCGAGGAGCTTTCAGTGGAACATGCGGTGTTCTATATGATGTCTCCCCGACAGTTGCAAGTTACAACAAAGCACATAAGACAAGGGGTTTCTATCGGTGTGAGAGCATTAATGTCTCAGTGATACAAGAGATAAAGGGACTTTCGGTGTAACATAATGAAACCTGCAAGACATCTCCTCGATAACAATAAGTCACGGCGACTAATAGAACACTGCTCGATATGAAATTCTTCGTGTCTTAGCGAATGGAAAGCATGTAAGGAAATACATTTCGACAGCACATTTTATATTGGTATGATTTCTCTCTGACGATAGAAAGCTACGACGAAACACAGGCAACTGGGGGTGATCAAAAGCGTTATTGTTGCCTTTGGCATACTTGCAGAAATGTCTTAGCGACCATTCAGTGATGATTAACAGAGACTAATGCATTGTGGGCCAACATATGGGAATTTCTAAATGTTGTTGGCCAACATATGAATACCTAATTGTAACAGTTGGACAACGATGGTTTTGGCCGACATGTGAGCTCGAAGCGAAGTGATTCCTGATGCTGATGTATAAATTGGCATCATTTGATTGTAAATGAATCATCAGATTTTAGATCAAATCTTAGATAGAGACATTAGATTTTAGATGGATACATTAGAATAGATTTCTCTTATCGGAGACTATGTGCATGTTTTAAAATGGCAAATTCAATGAAAATCAGCTGGTGTGGCAGGTTATTTCTGGTGTCAATTGTATGTTGAGTTTATTGAAAAGCATTGCTAAGCTGTCTCCAAGTTGATTCTTTCTGGTTGTTTAAATTGAAGTAACAAGCTTATTTTTAGTTTATTAGTGCACATTTGTTGTATCTGTGTGATTATTTGACTGGTTCTCTCAAGTAGAGGTTAAATCCTTTTTGTTGATCACAGTAATCAGGGAGATTCATCTGGATTATTAATGTAGAGCTTAGTGGTCATAATCTTCCATGTTTATACAAGTTATAAATAGATCATATGCCATCAATTTGATTTTTTGCCAGAATAAGTTGCTAACTTCTATTTCATTTGACTCCACATACCCAATAAGGCACTGGTCTCTGCAATTTCATCATTTGAATTCATTTTAGTTTCTCTATATCTGTTAATAAAGCATTTTAGGATTTAGATAAGAAGATTGCTATCAAGTTTGATTTCATTTGTTCACTATCATTTGTCATTGTGGACAAAGCATTTCAGAAGGATAATCATAAGATAAGTCTGCTCAATTCAAAAGGTACACCCGCCTGGTTTTTGCAGCACCTAAAGAGTAGAAGGTTGAGTACTCTTGACCTTATCTATTACCCTGAAACGTATCAAGAGATTGGCAGCCTCTTGAGGCATTCCGCCTGCATTTTTGAGAGCTAACATGCCCTATGATTCTGAGATTTCCTCTTCACATTGTGTTTGATCATATTATGTATATATGCATGCTCGATGTACTCTTTCTTCGCAGGTTGACAGGTACATGACATCGACTCCACCTGGTTCACAGGTTTGAGCGTGTCTATTGACCAACGATAATCGATTGGGAGATAGTAGCTAGGGTTTTTGTGCCAAGTCGTCACCCTAGTCATAGTGTGTCGTCGATTTGTTGTAGGGATAGTTGTTTTAATTTGGTCCATTTCACCTTGAGTATTTATTTAATTTCATATTATAAAGGTTTTTAAATGGCAGGTGTAGTTAAAATGATGGTTAAACGTATCTAGTTGCAATGTTGAAATGTTATATATTTCATTGATTAATTTGATTTAATTAATAAAATTATTTTTTCGTTTAATGATTAACTAGGTTAATGGTGATAAATTAAATGAAGTAGTTTGTTTTGGCATTATTGTATATTAAGATTCAAATTTAAATGAAAATGGAAACCGTGTTGGATATTTAAAGTTAAATTAAAATAAAAATAAAAAATGTGTTTTAAATTTCACTTTTTGAAATTTTGGATAAAATAAACTCTTTGCAACTTTGAAATGCTTTTGTTTTGAATGAAAATTTGAAAAATGCATGAAATATCATTTAGAAAGTAAAATTGTTTTAAATTTAAAAAATGGAAATATCCTCCAAATGTTCAATAAATTTAGTGGGTGGGATATTTTAGGGGTTTGACCAAAATTGGGGAAACTCTATTTTTTGAGCAATTGCTATTTCATATAATTTTCAATTTTGAATTTGAGGAGAAGAAGTTTTGGCTGTGGCTTTGTTTTTGGATTGGGAAGATTTTTTGGATTTGGAAGAAGCAAAGTGGATTTCTTGGTTGAGCTGAAATCAAAAATAGGAATTGGAAGCACCATTGACAAATCTTCAAGCTTTGGAGAAAAAAATCAAGTTCTTTGATTTTCGTGTCATTTTGAAAGAGTTTTTGAATTTTGTTATGATGTTTGAAAATCTTTGAAATGATGTTTAAATTCAATAAAAGCCCATGTGAATTTGTTTCAAAACTAGCAATAGAAATGGAAAGATACACAAAAGAAATTTCCATTATGGTTTGGAAATTAAGAGTTTATGTTTGCAAGTTCTTTGCTGGGTATTTTGGTTATGTGAAGAAAACTTGCTCAATTTGACTATAAAATGGAGATTTACATGTAAGTTTATATATATATATATATATATATATATATATATTATGCATACATATTTTATAAATATAATTTTGCTTTATTATTTTGGAAAATTTTCTATTCAAAAATTTTCACTGTCAAAGTTTCTTATGAGAAACTCTTCCCAGGAACAGGGGAAGTTTTTTTTTTATGGAAATAAAAAATTTATTTTGTTTTGGGAGAAACCCCCACCGCCCCCCCAATAAAGTGCCTGTGGGTGACCACAGGCGCCCTGCCGTGGGAGGCTATGCCTCACACGGTCGCCCCCATGGGAGGTGGAGTGTGTGAGGGCACATAGGTCCCCGCCCTGGGGAGGCAAGGCAGCCTGCGTGCTATTTAGGGCTTGGGTTTTTTTTTTTAAATTTTTTTATATATATTTTTATTTATTTTATTATATATATATTTTATATTATATATATATTATAATATATATATTATATATTATAATATCTATATATATATATATATTATATATATAATTTAATTTAATTTAAATAAATGTTTTATTTTATTATTTCAATATATATATATATATTATATATATGAAATATATATATATTATATATATGAAATATATATATATAATATATATATGTTAAATAATAAGGTATTAATTTTAATTAATTGGATTATCATAATAATATATATTTTTTAATTTGGGACATATTAAAATGATGTTTATATATTTAAAATAGGAATCTCTTTAAGATGATTATTGTCACATAATTAGAGGCAAAAATGGATTTTAGATAATCAAATGTTTTATTTAGAAAGTTCATTTTTAATAATCAAATGATTTATTTAAAAGTGGATGTTGTAAGCAAATGACTTTATTTATAAAGATTATTTTAATCCTTATCTATGATTGAGCAAATAGAATTAAATTATTAATTTTAAATTCCTTAATGTTGCCCATGTGATTTGATTTACTTGTGAGTATGCCAATATTGTTAATTATTTAATTGATTACATGCACTATGTCATTGTTTGGCTTGGGTTTAGGAAACCCTAACATTAGTAATGGAGTTGCCTGAAATGTTTTCGAAATGGTGTTTCGTTCTTTCTCGATGTTGGGAAAAGGGGGTTATTTTTCTAGTAAGTCTTCCAGAGGAGTTTTGCTAGGTTGGGATGTTTTATGTGGTGCTTTGATTTGTGAATTGCTTGGGGAAATGTGTATAGTGGTATCCTATTGTTTCACCCAGTTTTCTCGAACGGGGATGGTTTGTGCCTCCTTGGGATTAGGAGAGTGTTATGTAGTTGTGCTCCTTTGGAAGGAGTGGATTGTGTTTTGTAGCCTCCAAAGGTTTGGAGTGATTTTCATTATATATTGACTCCTAGAGTTGGAGTGATTGTTCTTCTAGTTTGTATGCACTTTGACACCCTTGGGGTTTGGTTTTGTTGGGTATGTTTTCGATAGGAGAGTGGCTCTTTGTGGGAGTCTGACACACAAAGGGGCACCAGGGTAACTCACATAGGGTTTTAAATAAGTGATAACTAAAAAAATAATTAATCAAGAACTCTCAGACTAATTAAGATAATTAATGCCTCTCTCATGACTCATTTTCTTTTAAGGTTTGAGATGAGACAAGAAGCACAGTCTTTATGAGGGTCCGACGGCTGGTAGAGTTGAGCCAGGGTAACCCAAGATGGGGGTCTGGTAGCCTAAGACATTTGAGCCAGGGTAACTCATAGCAAATGTCATGGGACACTCTCACTAGGTCAACTGGAAGTCAGTTCTGTTGTACTAGGTAAATGATCATTGTTCTCTGGAATTGTAACCCTTGTGTGAAGTGATGTTGTACTTGTATCCTTTTCAGTTCAGTTATGTATTAGCTTGTGTCTAGAGGTAGATGGTCTTGTTTAGGAATTCCTAGTTACTATCTCCTAGCACAGGGGGTGAGCCTTCAGGTACCACATGGTTGGGTGGAATGTGCACCTTATTCCATTGGGTTGTCTTCTTGTTCGCGTGGATGAGATTTCCAGTTAGAGAGCTCGTGGGATTCAGTTTCTCCTCATGCTTATTCTTTCAGTATTTATTGTATTTCATTAACCCTCATTTGTTATCGAGGTGGAATTTGTAATATGTAATCATGCTTATTGGATTTATCTCATTTGCAGAATGAGTGTTGTAATCATGTTGTAAATTTTATTATTGGAGTCAAGTGGTATCTCATATTCTTTGATGCAAATTATTATGTATGAAATGTATGTGAATTTAATTGTTAAGTAATTAAATGTTATGGTTTTAATTCATGTTTCTTGTTTGGGTTTAAGTAACTCAGTCTCGTAACTTTAGGGGATTGGTTGGAAATGGTTAGTGATCTTGCATGTTAATTGTTCATATATATAAAAAAATAAAATTAGTTCGTTTGTGTAGTAAATTGCAACTTCCCCTAGGGTTGCGTGGCGGGGCGTTATAAATTCAATTTTTCTTTTTCTAATCCTATAGTATGTGAAGCATAAAATGTGATGCATGTTTTGGATTCCAAAAATGTGATAATGTTTGAAAGTTATAGATTTTTTTCAATCAACCTATCAATTAGGACTTTAGTCCTAATTCAAATAGAAAATGAATAATAATTATTTATTAAATTCAATGTAAAGAATGATTTATATTGGTGGAAAGATGAGAATCTCATTTAAAAACCCTTTTCATTTCATCAATTTTGGGTTAAAAAAAAGTCATCAACCACAAACCCTACAAATATTCATCATATTGCCACTTTTTGGCCTATCATGACCTTGCACATACCCAAATGTGCTCTTGCTAGAGACCTAGACTCATCAAGACCATCCAGGTCCTGAGTCATTCACTAAAGACTACACTTCCCCTTGGAAGTGCACTGAGGTCATCGTCCTTAGGAATATGTAAGATTAATTATATAACTTGAGTCCTGCATCAAAATTTGGCCTAAGGCCTCTGGAGTTAAGCAAATCCATTCAAGATTCCTTCTGAGTATACAAACAACATGTTTTAATCTTACTTTTATGTTACACATTATCAACCCCCCCTTAACAATCAAGCAATTCTCTTGAATTAATTTTTACTTTTTTTTAATCTAACTTTTCCTAACCCCATCCCCGAACGCTGATGTACTGGGAGCATTCTTCATTTCCCAGACCGCCTACATACCCTACTTCCAAATAGGATCAAGGCGTAAAATATGTAGTGCTATTTTCTAAACTATGTTTGATGTGAACTATTTTGTGGCTACGCAGCCCTTTCTAGTGTAACGCCCGTTGTGCAAACCCCAAAGAACACACACAGCAAATAATTTTTTTTTTAAAACAATTAAATAAAACATGCAAATAACATTAAACCATAATCACATAACACATTACATAACATTAACACACTTAGTTCTCTGGGGCATGCGAGGTTACTTCACAACAACTATATGGAGATAAAAGATAAAGATTACAACATAACCATTATATTATAATAATAATGAATAAGGATACATCCAAAAACCATGAGTGAGAATAATAAACATCACATAATACAACCATAATAAATCTCTTAATAAAGATACAAATGATCCTAACTATTACATCATCGTTTTAATATTACATTACAATCTCTTGATAAATGAATTACATCAAATTTCCCAAACATGTGGGATGATACAAGTACAATGAAATATGAAATACAAAGTGAACACTGGTACAATTCAAACTGCGGAAATGCTGAGAAGATAGGATGCTGATGGGGAACCCAACAGGTGCAGAGCACATTCCACCCAACCATGTGAATTATAAATAACTCACCCCCCGTGCTCAGAAGTGACAAGGAAGAGAACCTGACCACGAATGCCAAACCGACTCCATGAACAACATAGTACAAAACAATACACAAGGCATACAATGACATAACCATCAACGTTCACGAATCAAACACAACAAGATAAAGCTATGAAACTCATCATAATAAAACAAAGCATTATCAATTAAACAAGTAACTGAATAACAACCATAAATCAAATTCACAAGAATCAGATACAACACATAGAATACAATATCTAGAACTACAAACAAAGCACAAGGGTGTCTAGTGGAGAGTGTCATCGCATAGCTCTCCTGGGATTCTCCTGGCCCTTCCTCCAACTGAGGCGCCGACACCCATCTATGGATCTCCTGGCCCTACCTCCTAACTGAGGCGTCGACACCATAGGGTAGCTAATGCGGAGCCGATAATCTATCATGAAGACGAGATTACGAATTTTACAACCATGGCCTTCTCAATCTATCACTAGTCTATGATAGCCCTAATGCATAGACGAGGAATCCAATGTTTTATTATCTTGTGTGTTTTACTACCCATCCCCCTAAATTCTATTGTTTAGGTTATCACTTGTTTAACTACTCTTACGTGGGTTATCCTAAGCCCTTCCTCATTCTGAGGCGCCGACACCCACGAAGAGCCACTCTCCCTAAGACCCCTAACATAAATCAAACCGACAAGGGTTGAACTAACACATATAAATCATAAAACCAATTCTAGACACATGAGGCATTAACCCTCTCAGAATTGCCCATAACCAAAATTCTTACAAAACCGTTCAACCCTTCCAAACATAAAACCAATAACTCCAAAAGCATAACCAAGATGAGAATAACATTCTAAAATAACAAGCCTTTAGAACAAGGTTTCACCAACAACAACGGTTCCCACATCGACAACACTAAACAAAAAGAAACATAACATAAAAGAAAACTCGCATTACAATTGCAAGATTGCACCATTGACTTTCATTCCCAGAAAAATAACTAAATTAGTACACCTAATAACTGATCATTAAAAGATTCCAAGTCTTAATTATAACCGAATACATTTGTCATTCAATTACATCCAGAGTTCTACATTTAATAAAATAATCCATGGTTTAAATTATATTTTAAAAGTAATCCCCATTTTCCTTGCACAATAATAATTTCCACAATTTCCATAACTTACTTCTTTTAATTACCCAAATATATATTAATTTTCATAATTAACTAGTGGAATCAAAATCAGCAATTGTTAACATTTATTTCATGTATATATATATATATATCATAAATATTTATATCTATAATTAACCATCTAGATTTATTGTACTTAATTAATTATACAACACAAACAATACTATGATCAAATTAGTTTACTGCCAAACACTGCATTTACACAGAATACAGATATATAAATATAAATATAAATATATATATATATATATAAATTAAAATGCATTAAAATCGAATTGAATAAAATCGACCACCACTTAAAAATTATATAAAATAAAATAAATAAATTTAAATTGAACTCAGCAAGGTACGCAGTACAGAGGACCGCACACAGCAGTCCTCGTGACTGCTGCGCATGGCAGTCCTATGGACTACCGCGCACAGTAGTCCGCGAATAGCTGTGGGAAGTCCCCACAGTGGGTCGGGGGCAAGGAAAAGGTACGAGCCTTCCCCCCATAACCAATAGACATATGTTTATTTTTTAATTTTTATTTATTTTAATAAAAATTTCCATTGTTAAAGAAAAACAATGCTAACTTTGTCCTAGCATGGATTTCGATAGTCAAATTCAGCCCTTTTCAAAATGCACGAAAATCAATTTATTTTTAAATACATATTATATATTTATATATATATATATAATAATTTAAATAAATATATATATATATATACTCTTATATATATATATATATATTTAGAAATAACTACAGAGAACACAGTTTTCTATGTAAAAAAACATAACAGCATATATTTACAGTATATATATATCAATGATTATCAAAATAATATTTCAAACCATCCAAATACGAAAATTAATTTCTTTTCTTCTTTTTTTCCACAGAAAAATAAAAGAGAGAAATAGGGCATAACTAAACAAAATTCGAAGAGTTTCTTTTCAGTTTGTTTGCAAAACATGATTCCCAAATTTAACAAGAATTTTCCTTTCAAAAAGACCTATTTGTTTATTCATTTTCTAATCTCAAAGAAATCATTTTAATCTAATTCACAAAAAGATTTCCTTTTTTTCAAACAAAGATTGATTCTAAAACACCTCTTTATTCCTTTTACAGATTTAAAACCATTAAGAGAAGAGAGTGGAACCTGGAGTCCTGCGCTCTCCAGGATCTAATGAAGCTGGTTTCTGACGGCCTTTATGAAGAGGTCCTCCTTCCTGCTTCGAATCTCCTCTGAGTAACCGTGCTCCAATCTCGAATCCAAATACTTATTCCCAAGACTCTTCTCAAAATATTTCAAACAAAGGAATAGAAAAGTCTTTTTCGAAAACTTAAGAAAATTCAAAGATGCATAACCCCTATTTTCAACTTCTATCTCCACAAAACCTCTGTGTGTGAAAACTCCCAAAATTCTTAATTAAATAAAAGATATTGTCAACTCCCTCAAAATCCCACCAAATTTAGAATAAAAGAATTTAATTCTTTAAAAGCAAGCTTTTCAGTCAGATCTGAATTCTAATTCGTTCTCACAACTTTTTTTCATTCTTTTATTTATTTTTTTCGTTTTAATTTCTGTTTTTACAACTTTACTTGCAAAGCACATTATCTCATTTAATTAAATAATTTATTTTAATAATTATCCTCAATCAGATAATTAATTAAAATAATTAAACATAATTTAATATTTAAATTATCATTAAATAAGCACATGACTTTTAAAACATTTAAATATATAAATGAAATTAATTCTAACATTAAATAACAATCATTACCAACATTTAAATTAAATAATCATAACTTATAAAATACCAACATTAATAAAATACAACAAAACACAAACACAAATCACAAAAATGAACAATATCAATCAAACAAGACGGTCTGACATCATGGGACAGGATGACTTCATTGTCACCTCTGTTTCAACTTTATACCGTTGGGTTATTGGTGCTCGCCCTGTCCTGCTGAAGCAGGTGGAATTGAGACTCTGTACCTACAAATCCTGCATACAAACGAAGTTGTGTACATGTGCATATATATATATATATATATATATAATCAAAGCATTATGTTGTGAGAAGGAATCGTAGCATAGTAGGGCACTCGCAAACGAGTGATGCTACACTGTCCTTCATCACATCTATTCTAACAACTATAATATAACCAATAAATTAACATTTCTAACTAACAATCATCTCATAACATAATTAATTAAATCACCGCATCATAACATAATTTTGAAAATCAGCTAACATATCCAACCATAATGTCATATGAAATAATCATGTCCACTAATGAAATAACATCATCCTCAAACGTCTAACTAACCAAATCAAACAATAACAACACCATCATAGTATCTGAGTATCAAAACAAAACATAACACTACTGAGTCCAACTAGCAAACAGGAGGGTTATTACATCCTCCCCCCCTTAAATCCGGCTTACTCCTGTAAGCCAGAAAACAAGTAAGGGTAGGATTCTCTAATACGGGAAGCATCCTCCCATGTCGCTGAAGTCTCATCATTGGGATCCCACTGGACCCTCACCTGCTCAATATCCTTGCCTCTGAGAACGAGTCTCCTGTGCTGCACCATGGCCACGGGCTCTAGAGCTAGCTGCCCGTCCTCGACCTGTAGAGCATTCCAATCAAGTACGTGATTAACATCAGGAAATTAAGGTCTAAGAACTGATACATGAAAAACATCGTGCATCCACGATAGACTAGGTGGCAATGCCAGGCGATAGGCAACAAGACCAATACGCTCTAACACCTCGAACGGACCCACGAAACAGAGTGCAAGCATAGAACCCTTTCCATAACGAATAGGGCTCTTCCGAGGATGAACTCGAAGAAACACTCAATCTCCAACTGAAAACTGTCAATCTACTCTATGTGTATCAGCATATTTCTTCTGCCTGTCGTGAGTTGCTACCAGATGCTCTCATATATGAGCTACCTGTTGCTCCATGTCACGAAGCATCTTAGGTCCAAGAAGAACCCTGTCCTCTAATCGATCCCAACTCAGAGGGGTATGACAAGGATGACCATACAAAGCCTGATATGGAGTCATGCCAATCGAACTGTGATAGCCATTATTGTAGGCAAACTCAACCAAATGCAAATAATCTTCTTAACAAGATTGTTGGTCCATGACGTACATACGAAGCATATCCTCCAGCACCTGATTAACTCTCTTAGTCTGACCATCTGTCTCTGGATGGTATGTAGAACTAAAATTCAACTTAGTCCCTAAGGACCGCTGAAGGGATGTCCATAATGCAAAAGTAAATACTAGATCTCTTTCAGAAATAATCCTGCACGGTATCCCATGTAATCTAACAATATCCTCCATGAACACCCTAGCCACCATAGATGCAGTATAAGAAGATTGGATAGGGGAGAAGTGGGCTACCTTGGTCAACCTGTCAATAGTGACCATGATAGCGTCGTGTCGCCTCAAAGACATCGGAAACCCGACTATAAAATCCATAGAAATGATGTCCCACTTCCACTCTGGAACAAGATGCAGTTGCAACAAGCTTGCCGGATGATGATGCTCGGCCTTCACTCTCTGACATTCAAGACACCTAGCCACAAAATCAGCAATGTCACGCTTCAATCCTGCCCAAAAATATAGTGAGTGAAGATCAGCGTACATTTTCTTAACTCCTGGGTGTGCCGAATAAGGATCCCTATGAGCTTCCGTCAAGATAAGGGTACGAAGACCCTCTGCAGGAGGTACATACATACGGCCTGCATAGCGTAGAACACCATCCAAATCTAACGAGTATCCTGCAAATTTACCTTCCAAAGCTCTACCTGACTCAATCTCTGATTTCACTACTTGATACCAATCATCAGAAGAAAGAGCTGCAGTCATCTGACTCTTCAAATCAACCTCAAGAGCCATAGCCGACATCTCATGCCTGCGTCTACTCAATGCATCTGCTACAACATTCTCCTTGCCCTGAATATATTTCACCTCAAAGTCGTACTCACACAAAAATTCCATTCACCTTCTCTGCCTCGCATTCAAGTTCGGTTGCGTGAAGATGTATTGTAGACTACGGTGATCTGTGTGCAACTCGAACCGATGCCCAAGGAGAAAGTGTCGCCATCTCACCAAGGCATGCACAACTGTGACCAACTCCAAATCATGAGTGGGGTAATTAAGTTCATGGTCCTTCAGTTCCCATGATTCATAAGCAATCACTCGACCTTCCTGCATCAACACTACCCCTAAACCTTCCAAGGAAGCATCCATACAAACAACAAAATCACCTGATGGATCAGGAACTGCTAAAATTGGAGCACTAGTCAGCTTATCCTTCAGAGTCTGGAAAGCTAACTGACATTGTTCGGACCAAAGAAACTTCTTTCCTTTCCTCTGCAAAGAGGTGATAGGATGCGCCAACCTTGAAAACCCTTGGACAAACCACCTATAATACCCTGCAAGTCCCATGAAACTGTGAATTTATGAAACATTTCTGGGTGCGGGCCAATCCACAATGGCCTGAATCTTTGCAGGATCAACTGAAATTCCCTCACCAGAAATCACATGGCCCAAATACTAAACTTCAGTTTTGTAAAATTCACATTTTTTGAGATTGGCAAACAACTGATTATCCCTTAAGCACTGCAACACCTGTTTTAGATGTTCCTCATGTTCCTCCATAGATCTAGAATAGATCAGAATTTCATCTAGAAACACCAGGACGAATCTATCCAAGTATGTACGGAATACTCCATTCATTAGACTCAGAAAGACTGAAGGTGCATTTGTTAACCCGAACGGCATCAGAGTGAACTCGTAATGTCCGTATCGAGTTCGAAAAGCGGTTTTGTGAATATTTGCATCTGCAATCCTCAACTGATGATATCCCGATTTGAGATCAATCTTAGAGAACACCTTTGCCCCTTTTATCTGATCGAAGAGATCGTCAATTCTAGGTAATGGATATCGGTTCTTCACTGTTACCTTGTTCAACTGCCTGTAGTCAATACACAAGCGAAGAGAACCATCCTTCTTCTTCATGAATATCATAGGTGCTCCCCATGGAGAAACACTTGGGTAGATAAAGCCCTTGGCCAACAATTCTTCCAACTGAAGATGGAGTTCCTGAAGTTCTTGCATTGTCATCCGATATGGAGCTCGAGATATTGGCTCAGCTCCAGGTACGAGATCTATCTGGAAATCCACATCTCGCTTTAGTGGCATACTAGGAATCTCCTCTGGAAACACATCAGAAAACTCCTTAAGGAGTGGGTAATCATCCAATGACCACCCCTGACTATCCTCAGATTCCAAGTCACTCAAAGATACTGCAAAGATCTGACAACCCTGTCGGAAGTGTCTTTTTAGTTGCATGGCAGAGATCATATGCAATGAGATGGGTCTTTGAATACCCATGATCTCCACCTCCTTCCCAGAGTCATCAATGCACCGCACTGCTTTACGCTGGCAATCTATCATAGCACGGTGTGCACTCAACCATTCCATGCCCAAGACGACATCATAAGAGCTGAGTGGCAGGATTCTGAGGTCCACCTTAGTTGACATTTCACCTATACTCAAATTACAATCCTGAACAAGCTTCTCTACCACAACCATTAACCCTGAGGCTAATTCGACATGCCATTTTATGCCTTGACTATTTGCCACCAATCCACATCGTTCAACTACTAAAGGTGATATAAAGGAATCAGATGCACTAGAAACAAAAAGTATAGAAATGCTAGAATTATTCAACACACCTGATGCCTCAACCATGGTGTTTTGATGAACTTCCTGACGATTATCCACTGAAGCGAAGACATGATGAGATCTCCCTGCATCACCTACTGTCAGCTCTGATGCTGCTAGCCTCTGAGTAAACCCAGAAGTGTTCTTCTGAGGACACATCCTAGCAATATGCCCCTGCTGTCCACAAGAGAAACACCCAGTACCTCTGCCAAAACCTTTGCCCCCTACTGGAGCATTTGACTGCTGAAAACTCCCTCAACTCGGTGCTGACTAGAAACTAGGTGCAGGTTGTGCAAAACATTCCTGACGAAATCGGTTCCTGTTCCGATCCCTGAGAAATTGAGAATTGCCACCCTGCTGAGATTGAGTGTTCTTTTGTCTCGACTGCTGCTGCTAAGGTTGTTGCTGCTGATGACCCCCTTTCAACGGTGGGTACCTGTTCCTAGAAGATCCTGCTCCCTGTGACTGACCTCCATGAGTAACATAACCAAGTGTAGGCGTACTACCAATCTGTACTTCGATGTGACCACCCAAGGCCATGGCCAAATTTTCCTCTACTAACCGAGCCTTCTCAACTACCATTTCCATCGTCTTCAGCTTGAAGACTCGCACATCACCATTGATGCGGGAATTTAAGCCCCGAACAAAGTGTTGCACCAACATGCCCTCATCATGGCTAATCCCTGCATATTGCTTCAACTCATAGAAGCGCATCTCATACTGCTCCACTGACATAGACAACTACTTGAGGTCGTGAAACTCGTCAGCCCTACGTTGCCTCCAGTGATCAGAGAGGAAGCAAGCCCTGAACTTGTCAAGAAACAACTCCCATGTAACCATACTGAGATCAAGATGCAACTTTTGTTCCTCAAGACGCCACCAAGTAGACGCGAAGCCTCGTAGATGCATAACTGTGCACCGAGCCTTGGTATTGCTACCATAGGGGTGCATAGCAAAGCAACGATCTAAGTCAATTAACCAGGTCTCAGCCTCTAGACCTCCTCCAGAACCATCAAAAGTGGGAGGGTGTGCCCTCATCAGATCTCTCATATGGCCTGCTATAACTGCATCCTAAACCACATCTGTATCCCTTCGCCTCAACAACCTCTCTCTCTCTCTCTCAACCTGCTGCACCTCATCCGACCTGGGTCCCAAACGGTCAAGAATCTCTCCAAGAATATGCTGTAACTGACCATCTAAACTAGGCTGAGCCAGATTCTGTCCACCTAAAGGATTACTGTGAAGACTCTGTTGTTCCTCATGCTTAGAACCATGGGAACTAGGAACTGAGGGGCTTCACCAGTTTTCTCGACAACCGGCACCACGGCCTCTTGCACGGCCACATCCTCTACCTTGAGGCATAGTTCTACACAACAAGATAAACGTACAAAATGAGCTCAAGAGACAAATGCAAGGTTACCTAATGGACTTAACTACTCAGAGACCCTAGCGTTAGCAACCTGGCTCTAATACCAAGTTGTAACATCCATTGTGTAAACCCCAAAGAACACACACATAGCAAATAATTTTTATATATTTTAAAAAGCATGCAAATAAAACATGCAAATAACATTAAACCATAATCACATAACACATTACATAACATTAACACACTTAGTTCTTTGGGGCACGCGAGGTTACTTCGCAACAACTATACAGAAATAAAAGATAAAGATTACAACATAACCATTATATTATAATAATCATGAATAAGGATACATCCAATAACCATGAGCGAGAATAATAAACATCACATAATACAACCATAATAAATCTCTTAATAAAGATACAAATGATCCTAACTATTACATCATCGTTTTAATATTACATTACAATCTCTTGATAAATGAATTACATCAAATTTCCCAAACATGTGGGATGATACAAGTACAATGAAATCTGAAATACAAAGTGAACACTGGTACAATTCCAACTGCAAAAATGCTGAGAAGATAGGATGCTGATGGGGAACCCAACGGGTGCGAAGCACGTTCCACCCAACCATGTGAATTATAAATAACTCACCCCCCATGCTCAGAGGTGACAAGGAAGAGAACCCGACCACGAATGCCAAACCGACTCCATGAACAACATAGTACAAAACAATACAGAAGGCATACAATGACATAACCATCAACGTTCATGAATCAAACACAACAAGATAAATCTATGAAACTCATCATAATAAAACAAAGCATTATCAATTAAACAAGTAACTGAATAACAACCATAAATCAAATTCACAAGAATCAGATACAACACATAGAATACAATATCCAGAGGCAACTACAAACAAAGCACAAGGGTGTCTAGTGGAGAGTGTCATCGCATAGCTCTCATGGGATTCTCCTGGCCCTTCCTCCAACTGAGGCACCGGCACCCATCTATGGATCTCCTGGCCCTTCCTCCTAACTGAGGCGCCAACACCATAGGGTAGCTAATGCGGAGCCGATAATCTCTCATGAAGACGAGATTACGACTTTTCCAACCATGGCCTTCTCAATCTATCACTAGTCTATGATAGCCCTAATGCATAGATGAGGAATCCAATGTTTTATTATCTTGTGTGTTTTACTACCCATCCCCCTAAATTCTATTGTTTAGGTTATCACTTGTTTAACTACTCTTACATGGGTTATCCTGAGCCCTTCCTCATTCCGAGGCGTCGACGCCCACGAAGAGCCACTCTCCCTAAGACCCCTAACATAAATCAAACTGGCAAGGGTTGAACTAACACATATAAATCATAAAACCAATTCTAGACACACGAGGCATTAACCCTCTCGCAATTACACAAAACCAAAATTATTACAAAACCGTTCAACCCTTCCAAACATAAAACCAATAACTCCAAAAGCATAACCAAGATGAGAATAACATTCTAAAATAACAAGCCTCTAGAACAAGGTTTCACCAACAATGGTTCCCACATCGACAACACTAAACAAAAAGAAACATAACATAAAAGAAAACTCCCATTACAGTTGCAAGATTGCACCATTAACTTTCATTCCCAGACAAATAACTAAATTAGTACACCACATAACTGATCATTAAAAGATTCCAAGTCTTAATTATAACCGAATACATTTGTCATTCAATTACATCCAGAGTTCTACATTTAATAAAATAATCCATGGTTTTAATTATATTTTAAAAGTAATCCCCATTTTCCTTGCACAATAATAATTTCCACAATTTCCATAACTTCTTTTAATTACCCAAATATATATTAATTTTCATAATTAACCAGTGGAATCAAAATCAACAATTGTTAACATTTATTTTATGTATATATATATATATAACTCATAAATATTTATATCTATAATTAACTATCCAGATTTATTGTACTTAATTAATTATACAACACAAACGATACTCTGATCAAATTAGTTTACTGCCAAACAGTGCATTTACACATAATACAGATATATAAATATAAATATATATATATATATATAAATTAAAATGCATTAAAATTGAATTGAATAAAATTGACCACCACTTAAATATTATATAAAACAAAATAAATAAATTTAAATTAAATTTAAATCGAACTCAGCAAGGTACGCAGTATAGAGGACTGAGCACAGCAGTCCTCGTGACTGCTGCGCATAGCAGTCCGCAGACTGCTATGGGAAGTCCCCACAGTGGGTCAGGGGTAGGGAAAAGGTATGGCCCTTCCCCTCATAACCAATAGACATATGTTTATTTTTTAATTTTTATTTATTTTTTAAAAAAATTTCCATTGTTAAAGAAAAACAATGCTAACTCCGTCCTGGCACAGATTTCGACAGTCGAATTCGGCCCTTTTCGAAATGCACGAAAATCAATTTATTTTTAAATACATATTATATATTTATATATATATATATATATATATATAAATTTATATATATATATATATATATATTTATAAATAACTATAGAGAACACAGTTTTTTGTGTAAAAAAACAGAACAACATATATTTACAGTATATATATATATTAATGATTATCAAAATAATATTTCAAACCATCCAAATACGAAGATTAATTTCCTTTTTTTTTTTTCCATAGAAAAATAAAAGAGAGAAATAGGGCATAACTAAACAAAATTCGAAGAGTTTCTTTTCAGTTTGTTTGCAAAACATGATTCCCAAATTTAACAAGAATTTTCCTTTCAAAAGAAGACCTATTTGTTTATTCATTTTCTAATCTCAAAGAAATCATTTTAATCTAATTCACAGAAAGATTTCCTTTTTTTCAAACAGAGATTGATTCTAAAACACCTCTTTATTCCTTTTACAGATTTAAAACCATTAAGAGAAGAGAGTGGAACCTGGAGTCCTGCGCTCTTGAGGATCTGATGAAGCTGGTTTCTTATGGCCTTTACGAAGAGCTCCTCCTTCCTGCTTCGAATCTCCTCTGAGTAATCATGCTCCAATCTCGAATCCAAATACTTATTCCCAAGACTCTTCTCAAAATATTTCAAACAAAGGAATAGAAAAATCCTTTTCGAAAACTTCAGAAAATTCAAAGATGCATAACCCCTATTTTCAACTTCTATCTCCACAAAACCTCTTTGTGTGAAAACTCCCAAAATTCTTAATTAAATAAAAAATATTGTCAACTCCCTCAAAAGCCCACCAAATTTAGAATAAAAGAATTTAATTCTTTAAAAGCAAGCTTTTCAGTCAGATCTGAATTCTAATTCGTTCTCACAACTTTTTTCATTCTTTTATTTATTTTTTTTGTTTTAATTTCTGTTTTTACAACTTTACTTGCAAAGCACATTATCTCATTTAATTAAATAATTTATTTTAATAATTATCCTCAATTAGATAATTAATTAAAATAATTAAACATAATTTAATATTTAAATTATCATTAAATAAGCACATGACTTTTAAAACATTTAAATATATAAATGAAATTAATTCTAACATTAAATAACAATCATTACCAACATTTAAATTAAATAATCATAACTTATAAAATACCAACATTAATAAAATACGACAAAACACAAACACAAATCACAAATAATGACAATTACAAAAATGAACAATACCAATCAAACAAGACGGTCTGACATCATGGGACAGGATGACTTCATTGTCACCTTTGTTTCAACTTTATACTGTTGGGTTATTACCAGTGCTCGCCCTGTCCTACCGAAGCAGGTGGAATCGAGACTCTGTACCTGCAAATCCTGCATACAAACGAGGTCGTGTACATGTGCATATATATATATAAAATCAAAGCATTATGTTGTGAGAAGGAATCACAGCGTAGTAGGGCACTCGCGAACGAGTGATGCTACACTGTCCTTCATCACATCTATTCAAACAACTATAATATAACCAATAAATTAACATTTCTAACTAACAATCATCTCATAACATAATTAATTAAATCACTGCATCATAACATAATTCTGAAAATCAGCTAACATATCCAACCATAATGTCATATGAAATAATCATGTCCACTAATGAAATAACATCATCCTCAAACGTCTAACTAACCAAATCAAACAATAACAACACCTTCATAGTATCTGAGTATCAAAACAAAACATAACACTACTAAGTCCAACTAGCAAACAGGAGGGTTATTACATCTAGGGCCCCATTTCCCCAGGAAGTTCCTCTTCGACTACTACCCACGAAGGGGAGCAATGAAAACATAAGTAGATAGTCTCTGAGACTATTACTTGTTTTCTAAATATCCAAATCCTAATTCCTAATAATGTCTCCCTTGAACCCGTTTGAAATTCAATTACCTTTCAGTTAACACATCTTCAAAATAAATTCCATCAAATCCTACAATTGGGTTTTCTAGGTTTGATCTAGCGGATTTTGTTCATTTACAATTATCTTATTAAATAATCGATCCAAGAGAGATTTCCCATCTCTTGGATTTTAATACATCAAATGTTCCTTATTACTCCCTGATGATTTAAAGGGACGATGCCACAGACACCGTTGTTGCAGCTATATTAGGTTATGGATGCAGTAGTTCAAGCACAATGGCATTACCCGTAAACGTGACCCAGAGGCACCGCTGATACTGAACGCTGCTAGGTTTTAGTTTCAACTCTTGAATAATGTTTACCTAGCTAAGAAAGAAAATAACAACTAACTAATTACTTCTTGCAAGATAACATACTTTTGAAAATGAAATGAACATTAATGTGTACTCACTATACCATGGCCAATACAAATAAATTAATGAAATTTGAGATACTAATCTACTTTTTCAAAAAAATAATAAATTGTGATTAAACATTTCATACATAAGTAAATAATTACTAAGGATTAATGCAATGCCATCATTTAATAATTATCCTCTTTAAAGAAATTTAGCTATCATTTAATTCATCAATCATTAACCACTTGACAAAATATAATTAATTTTATTTTATTGACATTTCTAATCTATTTTGTAACTAAATTAGTACACTCATAGATAAACAATATATATGTACATAATAACATTAATTTATCACAAATTCAATAAGTCAAAAGAAAAATTAAATAAGTTGAAGTAAGGCATTAAAAATTAATGGAAACATGATAAGTAATTAAATAAAAGAAATTCTAATCCATTTTGTAAAATTAGATAATAATAATCATTTGAGGGATTGGAAACTATTGTACTTTCTTACATTACGAATCTTATAATAAATTAAAACAATAAGTACATTAAAATTTATTGTGTCAAAGTTAAATAAGTTAACTTAATATTATTTATATGGAAAAAAGAATAATAATAATAATAATAATAATTTTACTCATTACTTTACTAAAGAAAAGTATCCATTTTCACAATTAATATTAAAATAATATTTCTAAAATAATTATAAATAATTTAGAAGTAAATAATTCATTTAAAAAAAAAACAAATATGATTTTGTGCTTTATTGTTTTAAATTTCAATTTTGTACAATTTACTTAAATTTTCTCATTAATCTATAAATTTTTTTCCTTTATAAAAGAAATCTTTTATTTTTTTGTTCTTTTTCTTAATTTATTGCTATAGTTTCCTCTTCTAAATGATTTGTTGAAAAATCAAAAGATTATTTCCTTTTGTCACAGTTTCCAAATTTATATTTTTTGTTTATAGAAACATTTCCTAAAAATTTATTAAAAAAACACAAAAGAGATTAGATCTATCTGTATCAATGGATTTATTTTTGGATTAGATTCAAGTTATCAAATCAATGTGAAAGACAAAACCCAAAGTAATTATAAAGAACAAAGGAAGCAAACGTAAATGAAACAAGTATACCAAATAGTTGTTGCAGTTGCTTGTTGGTTGACATGTTGCCCTCAGATTTGATGAGCGAGCAATCTGCAAATAAATGTCTATGTCCTACACCAAGCTTTGAAGGATTTGCACCAATGTCTAATGCCTATGCCTAAATGACTATGATAAAAATGACTTTAAAATGCCAAATTAATCTAAGTATTAATATGCCAGAATATTGTAATCTATGTGTGTAATGTCTAAAATATTGCATAATGCAAAAATGAGAGGAAAATGGCATTTTATAGAAAATGTCATTTTGAACGGATGGACGAGATTGATCTTTGACAGAGACCTAAAATAAGAGGTCCAAATTAAATTTGATAATCCCTAATCAGGGTTAGGGAAAAATCCTTAAGTGAATGGTCGAGATGTCATATAAGAATATTGAATCGGCGGTGGAGAATAAATGAGATAAATTAATTAGAAAATAAATATTTTCAAAAATCAAGAAGATAAAGACTGCCTGATTTGTGAGATTCGAAAAATCAAGAAGATAAGAGTTGGACTGAAGATAGATTTGAAAAATCAAGAATCTGCCCGATTACTTGATTTTTAGAAGATTAGTTACCATTTTGAATTAAATTAATTCAAAATATGGATTTTGTGAGATAATAAATAATTGATTTTTCAATTATTTACCAAAGTGGACTGTCAGTTAAGATTGTGATGACATTTTAAATAATTTCATTTATTTAAAATGAGAGGAATATTAAATTTGACAATTAAATAATTAAAGATAATTATTTAATTTAGCAGATATAGTTAATTAATTAAATAAATTAATCAATTTATTTAATTATGACAGTTAGTTTATTTATTTAATAATCAGGAAGAAATATATGATGAAGGGTAATTAAACAAATTAATAAAATTTTTTAATTAAGGGAAGACTTAGACAATTAATGACGTATTTAATAAATAAATAAAATTTATTTATTTAATAATCATGAAGAATAAAAAGACATGAATTAATTAAATAATTACGAATTATTTAATCAATAGTCGAACGTGGACCAAAGACATAATTAAATGTCATAATTATGCTAGGACGAAAGTGGTAAAAATGAAGCTTGCAGGCCTAGGTCATTTTTAGGTGTCTACACTATCTAGTTACTTAAAATTTTATAATTACTTATTATTAATAATTATTAAATATTCATTCTACTACTTATTTTTATATATGTATATATAAATAATAGTTTCAAATTAATAAAATTTATATTATAAAAAAGAAATTTTAAATCAAATAGTATTATTTAGAATTTAAGAAAACTAGGTTATAAGAAAAAAAACAAAATTAAATAGTATAAATTTTAACTCAATAAAGTTTAATAAAACAAAATTTTAAAATATTTAAAATGGCTACCGCAGCTCTTTATGGAGGGTCATGGCCTTTATACAGGTTGCTATGGTTGTTCCCTTAATTAAACAATTTAATCTTTAATTTTTAATATATAGGTTTTTCCCTTTTACCTTTCTTTATTAATTTTTTAATTATTTAGTATAAATAATTTACTTTAAATAAATTT
Source organism: Sequoia sempervirens (assembly GCA_007258455.2). Taxonomy (NCBI): domain Eukaryota; kingdom Viridiplantae; phylum Streptophyta; class Pinopsida; order Cupressales; family Cupressaceae; genus Sequoia; species Sequoia sempervirens. The sequence continues at coordinate 202,496,344 of VDFB02252616.1, forward strand.
TCTAGTAAAATGGTTTATGTGAACAAGTAAAATAATTTACTGTGAACTTAAATAGATTTTTCCAACATTCAAACATTTGTAATTTTATTTTCTCTATTAGATTTTCTCAAGTAACAATTTTTTTTTTTACATAAAATTTAAGAATGAAATTCCAAGCAAATTTTAGTAATGTTTTTAAAAGAAAGTTCCAATAAAATTTCCTTTCATAGTTTTTTTATACAAATTTTTAATTCCTTAGTACTATTTCAAATAAGGGAAGATTTAAATAAAGTTTTTCAATGGAAATTATGATGAAGAAACATTTAACATACATTGTAGTTATGGAAATCTCCTTTTTTCTTCCTAAAGTCTTTCTACAAATTAGAATCTAATTTTTTTTTATAACAAGATTGACATCAAATATTCATAATTCCATTATGGAGAGAAGGAAATTTTATGGCACTTACTTGTAACACAATAATAAAATCCTTCTCTGTTGAACCAAGTCCTTCGACTTTTCAAATCTTCCTTCTTCTGTGACAAGTATGAAAAGCCACTTTCCCTACCCCTATCTTACTTTAAGAAATTACTACTCTATGAATGCAAAGAAGATCAATATGATAAATAACCACTCTCAAAGATTCTAAGTTCTATCCCCCCCTTCGAAAGAGGTTGGAGAATCATATTTATAGAAAAATGCATACTATTTCAATAGTCAAGCTTTGATGGTAAAAATCAGTAGTCAAGATTTAATGTTGAAAATCAACGCTTAAGATCAAGAAAGTGAAGGGAAAGTTTCTATTTTAACTCATGAGGGGATAATGATAAAATTTTAATTTAAAAAATATGGATAAAGATGCAATTGAAGTTTCTTATTTTACATATAGTTATAAAATGATGTTTCTGAAAGAAAGAATAGTTGATTGATAAGGGAAGATTTAATTCCAAAATGAGTGGGAAAAAAAATAGAATGTTGAAGTAGGAAAATATGTAAACTTTTTAAATAAAATAGAATTTAATTACTATTTCATTTATAATTTGAAAAAGATTCTTTTTTCTAAAATTAAATTTTGCATTGCAAATTTATTTATTTATTTTATATTTTTTATAAAGTAACTATTTTATTTTCTCAATAATTTAATTTATAACTTTAGCTTTATTATTATTATTATTATTTTGGTTAAGTTTTGATAAAATAAAACAATAATTACCATCAAACCAACTTAATTTAATAATCAAAGAGTCTCATTTCAAATGATTTGGAAGGAGGGTTGTGACATCCTCCCCCCCTTATATTGTGCATCGTCACGATGCACTTATTCAAAAACTTCAAAAGCATCAAGTCTAAAAAAAGAAAGGAAACAATTGTTGCATTTCATTTTCATCTTCCCATGTGGCATTTTGTCCATCATACTGATCCCATTGCACCTTACACTGCTTAACCTCTCTGTTGCAAAATCGGTATTGGCACCTCTCCAAGATTCTATAAGGCTCTATTGTTATTCCCCCTGGCTCTTGGACCTGTAATGCATTCCAATTTAGAATATGTTCATCATATACATATTTCTTAAGAAGCGATATATGGAATACATCATGGATACGACTCAGTTGGGGAGGTAAGGCCAACCAGTAAGCAACTAGATTTATCTTTTCTAAAATTTCAAAAGGGCCAACATATCGAGGTGCTAGTTTAGCTTTCTTCCCAAATTTTATGGAGCTCTTGTGAGGCTTAACCCTCAAGAATACCCTTTCACCTACCTCAAACTCTCTTTGAGTCCTCTTTTTATCTGCATAACTCTTTTGTCTATCTGAAGCTTCCTTTAATCTTTTCCTTATTTCTTTAGTTTTTTCTTCCATTTCATTCAACATATCAAGACCAATTATTATTCTATCTTCAAGGCTATCCCAACTGAAGGGCATTCAAAAAGGCCTTCCATATAAAGCCTCAAAAGGAGCCATTCCCAGAGAAGATTGGAAAGTGTTGTTATAAGAAAACTCCACTAATGGAAGGTATTCTTCCCACTTTGTTTGTTAGTCCATGCAGTACATCCAAAGTAGGTCTTCTACAATCTAATTTATTCTCTCTATTTTTCCATCAGTTTCAAGATGGTATGTTCAACTAAAATTCAATTATGTTCCCAATGTTGACTAAAGAGTTGACCAAAACCTTGAGGTAAATCTAGCATCTCTATTTGATATGATTTTCTTAGGAATGCCATGAAGCCTAAACATTTCCTTTACAAAACATTTTTCCAAGGGAGGGGCATCATCAGTTAAGTTCCCTAGTATAAAGTGAGACACTTTGGTGAGCTTATCAATCACCACCATTATTCCATTATGCCTAAAAGGCATCATAGGTAGCCCTTGTACAAAATCTATTCCAATGACCTACCATTTGTGAAGAGGTATATCATGGGGATACAACAACCTTGTTGGATGGTTATGTTCTACTTTTACCCTTTGACATTCCAAGCACTTTTCCACATAATGCACTATGTCAGTTTTCATCCCATGCCAAAAGTATAATTTCTTTAGGTTTGCATAAAGTTTATTTACCCCAACATGCCCTGAATAAGGAGAATAATGAGCTTCTGTTAAAACTATCTTCCTTAATTCACCCGAGTTAGGGACATAGATTCTATTATTGAATCTTAATAATTTATCTTCATCAAGAGAGTACCCTTCAACCTTTGGGTTAGTTCGATCATTTTCCAAGATTAACTTAACTTGTTCATACCATGGATCCCGCTTTTTCTCTTCCATCACTTGTTCCTTAAAAGATGTTTTGGAGGTTGCTATGGTCACCAAGTGCCTTCTTCTACTTAAAGCATCTGCCACTCTATTTTCCTTACCCTTGATGTACTCAATTTCAAAATCATATTCGCTTAAGAACTCTAACCATCTTCTTTGCCTAGCATTCAAGTGGGGTTGAGTGAAGATATATTTGAGCCCTTGATGATCTGTTTTTAATTCAAAGGGCTTTCCCAATAAAAAGTTCCTCCATTTTTGTAGGGAGTGAATGATGGCCACTAACTGTAAATCATGGGGGGCATAGTTTATTTCATGGGTCTTCAATTTCCTAGATTCATAGGCCACCACACCTTCATCTTGAATCAAGACCCCCCCTAATCCTTCAATAGAAGCATTTGTTACCACTATGAAGTGCCCATTTGGATTTGGGACCTTTAAAATAGGTGCAATAGTTAGCTTTTATTTCAAAATTTTAAATTCCTTGTCACTTTGTTCATTCCACAAAAATTTCTTACCCTTCCTTTGCAATGAAGTGGTGGGGTTTGCAATTTTAGAGAATACTTCAACAAACCTTCTATAATATCCTGCTAATCCCATAAAACTTCTCACCTCCTAAAATTTTTGAGGAATTGGCCATTCCACTATTGCCTTTATCTTTTTAGGGTCAACAATAATTCCTTCGTTGGATATGATATGCCCAAGATAGTGAATTTTCCTTTCAAAGAAAGCACGCTTTGACAATTTCCCATATAATTTATGTTCCCTTAATCTTTGCAAAACTAGTTGAAGGTGTGTCAAATGCTCTTCTTCATTTTTCAAGTAAATTAGAATGCCATCCAAAACACCAAGACAAATTTGTCTAAGAAGTTGTGAAAGACACTATTCATTAGGTTCATAAAAGCACCTGGAGCATTAGTTACACTGAAGGGTACAACTGTAAACTCATAATACCCATACCTTTTCCTAAATGATTTCTTTGGGATGTCTTCTTCTTTTATTCTGAGTTGATGGTACCTTGATCAAAGCTCAATTTTGGAAAACACTACTGCTCCCTTCATTTGGTCAAAAAGATCCTCAATGTGTGGTAAAGGGTACCTATTCTTTATTGTGACCTTATTCAACATTCTATAATCAATACACAACCTTAAAGTCCCATTTTTCTTTTTGACGAACAAGACTGGTGTTCCCCAAGGAGATACACTTGGCCTTATCAATCCCTTTTTTAGTTCTTCTAATTGCATCTTGAGTTCTACTAGTTTTGTTGTGTTCATACAGTAGGGTGCCCTTGAAACCGGTTCGGCACCAGGTATACTATCAATAGGAAAATAAAATTTTCTTCTAGGATGCAAGCCAAGTAGTTCTTCTGGAAATACATCCTTAAAATCCTAGAGGAAAGGAGAATTTTCAAAGGTTGGAGTATTTTCATCTTCCTTTTCATCTAGATAAACCATATAAATTTGGGCCCCTTTCTTTCTTTCCTTCTTTAATTGCATGGCTAATATAGTCTCCACACTTATGGGCCTAAGGTTACCTCGAATTTTAACCCTTTTACCTTCATCATCTAAACACTCTACCAAATTTTTGTAACAATCTACATTAGCCTTATGACCTATTAGCCAACTCATCCCAATAATTACATGATATGACCCTAGGGGTGCCATATAGAGATCCACCCTAGTCTTAAATTCAAGGAATTGTAGCTTCGCTTTTGAAAAACACTTGGTCACTTCCCTAGTTGCCTTATCCCCATACTAAACTATCCATGATGATTCCATATGACTAACTCTTAATGAAATTTTCCTTACTAATTCTGGAGAAATAAAGCATTCAGATGATCCTGTGTTAATTAGGATTGAAATTGGTTGCTTGAAAAGTGTACCTGTGGTTTCTATGGGTACATTCTGGTATCTGGTTTGTTGGTTCCTAACTGCTGCATGAATCCTTTGTTGGGGACCTCGTTGTGGTTGGTTGGCTCTAATTTGACCTTGCATTCTTAGACATTCTCTAGCATAGTGATTTTCCCCACACATGAAGCATCCACCTAGTGGTCCCCATTGCATTTAATTCCTCGGGGAGTTGTTTCTCACTTCGTTGAACCTTGGTGGGTTAGTTGACCTATTGAAGTTCCTCTAATCATTTTTATTAAATTTTCCCTTGTTATTTCCATTGTACCCATTCCTTTGATTCTGAATTGGTGGTGGTCTTCTTTCAGATGAGTTATTCATTCAATTCTTGTTAAAGTTATGGTTCCCCTTGAATTATTGTTTCCTTTTAAAAGATGGGTTCCTATTATTATTGAAGTTTTTCCTTGTTGTTGCTAGGGCTTGTAGTTTCTTTTCCTTCTTAAGGGATTTTTCCAGCACATCATTCATGTTTTCAGGTCCAAGTAAGTCAACCTCTGCCCCTATATTGGTGTTCAAACCTGAAATAAACTTCCTTGTTTGACTTTTCTCACCCTTTTGGTACATGGGCACATACTTCAATAACTTGGAAAACTTATCCCAATATTGTTGTACTGTTAATGACCCTTGTCAAAGGTTGTGTAATTCAGCCATCTTCTCATCAAAAAGTAATTGTGGCAACCACCTCTTGTGAAAGTGTTGAACAAATTGATCCCATGTAATTGTTTCCTTGTTGAACCCATTTTGTTCCTTAGTGTTGGTCCACCAACTAGCTGCCTCGCCAATGAGCTAATAGGAAGCCCATAAGGCTTCATTTGTTTCACTAAAATCTCTTAACTCAAAGTATTTTTCCAACTCATTTAACCAATTTTCTACTCCTTCATCTATTTGCCTCCCATCAAACTTGGGTGGACTGATTTTCTTCAAGTCCTTAGATAACTCCATGATATTATTTTCTTTCCTAGGTGCAATTATGCTCACCTCATTTGCTTGCTGGTTATTGGAAGGATTCTCATTCTCAGGTTCAATTATGTTTTCAATAGTGTTTTGCCTTGCCCTAAGGTCTTGCACAAACTATTCCAAGGAGCTAATCTTATCCCTCTATTATGTTAATAGATTTATTATGACATCGATTCCTATGTTGTTACCTCCTTGTGCTTTTTGTTCATTACTGTTATTCTCTTCCTAATTTTGAGTAGCTCTAGCACGATTTTCTCTTGTCCTTTCCATTTAATATAATTCCTGAAATTACAATTTTCCCAATTAATAATTTGAAAAGTCTAAAAACTAAGTTTTATATTTTAAATTTTAAATTACTAATTATGCAAGTTTTAGTGAGCTCAAGGCCTAGCTTTCAAACTTAGCTCTGATACCACATGTAATAACCCATCCATAACACAAAATTTACCACTATTTTTTTTGTTTCTTGATTGTTATCTCATTATGTGTTTATGCAATTATATACTCAGGTACTTCTATTCATAAGGGATAGGCATCCATCCATCTAGGATAGGCATCCAATCATACATGTTAGGTATTTGTCCATATAGGACAAGGGTTCATCTATCCATTCGGGATAGGAATCTACCCAAATGGGGTAGGAATCTATCCATAAAATATAGGAATGTGCTATGGCTAGAGACTTAGACTCATCGAGACCATATGGGTCTTGAGTCACTCACTAAAGACTACACTTCCCCTTGGAGGTGCATCGAGGTCATCATCCTTAAGAGTATGTAAGATTAATTATATAGCTTCAGTCTTGCCTTAGAATTCAGCCTAAGGCCTTGAGGAGTCAAGCAAATCCATTCGGGATTCCTTCCGAGTATACAAAGAGAATGTTTTAATCTTACTTTTATGTTACACATTATTAACCCCGCCTTAACAATCAAGCAATTCTCTTGAATTATTATTTTTTTTATTTTTTTTAATGTAACTTTTTTTAACCCCATCCCCAAACACCTGAGGTACTCGGAGCATTCTTCATTTCCCAGACCACCTACATACCCTGCTTCCAAACAGGATCAAGGCATAAAATAAGTAGTTTTGTTTTCTAAACTATGTTTGATGTGAACTATTTTGTGGGTACGCAACCCTTTCTAGGGCCCCATTTCCCCAGACAGTTCCTCTTCGACTGCTACCCACGAAGGGAAGCAATGAAAATATAAGTAGATAGTTTATGAGACTATTACTTGTTTTCTAAATATCTAAATCCCAATTCCTAATAATGTCTTCCTTGAACTTTTTTGAGATTCAATTACCTTTCAATTAACATATCTTGAAAATAAATTACATTAAATCCTACAATGGGGTTTTCTAGTTTTGATCTAGTGGATTTTGTTCATTTACAATTATCTTATTAAATTATCGATCTAAGAGAGATTACCCATCTCTTGGATTTTAATACATCGAATGTTCCTTATTACTCCCCGACGATTTAAAGGGACGATGCCACAGACGTCGTTGTTGCAGCTGTATTAGGCTATGGATGTAGTAGCTCAAGCGTGATGGCATTACCCGTAAACGTGAGCCAGAGGCACTACTGATACTGAATACGACTAGGTTTTAGTTTCAACTCTTGATTAATGTTTACCTAGCTAGGAAGAAAATAACAACTAACTAATTACTTCTTGCAAGATAACATACTTTTGAAAATGAAATGAACATTAATGTGTACTAATTATACCATGGCCAATACAAATAAATTAATGAAATTTGAGATACTAATCTACTTTTTCAAAAAAATAATAAATTGGGATTAAACATTTCATACATAAGGAAAGTAAATAATTACTAAGGATTAATGCAATGCCATCATTTAATAATTATCCTCTTTAAAGAAATTTAGCTATCGTTTAATTCATCAATCATTAACCACTTGACAAGATATAATTAATTTTATTTTATTGAAATTTCTAATCTATTTTTAAATAAATTAGTGCACTCATAGATAAACAATATATATGTACATAATAACATTAATTTATCGCAAATTCAATAAGTCAAAAGAAAAATTAAATAAGTTGAAGTAAGGCATTAAAAATTAAAGGAAACTTGATAAGTAATTAAATAAAAGAAATTCTAATCCATTTTGTAAAATTAGATAATAATAATCAATTTGAGGGATTGGAAACTATTTTACTTTCTTACATTACAAATCTTATAATAAATTAAAATAATGAGTACATTAAAATTTACTGTGACAAAGCTAAATAAGTTAACTTAATATTATTTATATGGAAAAAAGAAAAATAATAATAATAATAATAATTTTACTCATTACTTTACTAACTAAAGAAAAGTATCCATTTTCACAATTAAAATTAAAATAATATTTCTAAAAGAATTATAAAATAATTTAGAAATAAATAATCCATTTTAAAAAAAAACAAATCTGATTTTGTGTTTTATTATTTTAAATTTCCATTTTGTACAATTTACTTAAATTTTCTCATTAATCTATAAATTTATTTCCTTTATAAAAGAAATCTTTTATTTTTTTGTTCATTTTCTTAATTTATTGCTATAGTTTCCTCTTTTAAATGATTTGTTGAAAAATCAAAAGATTATTTCCTTTTGTCATAGTTTCCAAATTTATAATTTTCTTTTATAGAAACATTTCCTAAAAATTTATTAAAAAAAAACACAAAAGAGATTAGATCTATCTAGTTACTTAAAATTTCATAATTACTTATTATTATTAATTATTAAATATTCATTCTACTACTTTTATTTATATATATATATATATATATATATATATATATATATATATATATATATATATATATATATATATAAAAGTTTCAAATTAATAAAATTAATATTATAAAAAAGAAATTTTAAATTAGATAATATTATTTAGAATTTAAGAAAACTAGGTTATAAGAATAAATAAATAAATTAAATAGTATAACTTTTAAAAGTTTAATAAAACAAAATTTTAAAATATTTAAAATGGTTGTCGCAGCTCTTTATGGAGGGTCGTGGCGGCCTTTATACAGGTCGTAGCCGTTGTGCCCTTAATTAAACAATTTAATCTTTAATTTTTAATATATAGTTTTTTCCCTTTTACCTTTCTTTATTAATTTTTCATTATTTAGTTTAAATAATTTACTTTAAATAAATTTTCTAGTAAAATGGTTTACTGTGAATAATTTTCTAAAGTAAAATAATTTTCCTGAATAAATTTCTCACGTAAAATAATTTAATTTACTGTGAACAAGTAAAATAATTTATTTTGAATAAATTTCTCAAAAGTGTTAAAAATAATTCAATCATATAAAGATAAATGAACTTAAATAGATTTTTCCAATATTCAAACTTTTGTAATTTTATTTTCTCTATTGGATTTTTTGAAGTAACAATTTTTTTTTTACATAAAATTTAAGAATGAAATTCCAAGCAAAGTTTAGTAATGTTTTTAAAAGAAAGTTCCAATAAAATTTCCTTTCATAATTTTTTTATACAAATTTTTAATTCCTTAATACTATTCCAAATAAGGGAAGATTTAAATAAAGTTTTTCAATGGCAATTATGATGAAGAAACATTTAACATAAATTGTCATTATGGAAATCTCCTTTTTTCTTTCCAATGTCTTTCTACAAATTAAAGTCTAATTTTTTTTTACAAGATTGATGTTAAATATTCATAATTCCATTAAGGAGGGAAGGAAAGACTATGGCACTTGTAACGCAATAATAAAATCCTTCTTTGTTGAACCAAGTCCTTCGACCTTTCAAATCTTCCTTCTTCTACGACAAGTATGAAAAGCCACTTTCGCTACCCCTATCTTACTTTAAGAAATTACTACTCTATGAATGCAAAGAAGATCAAGATGATAAATAACCACTCTCAAAGATTATAAGTTCTATCTCCCCCTTCGAAAGAGGTTGGAGAATCATATTTATAGCAAAATGCATACTATTTCAACAGTCAAGCTTTGATGGTAAAAATCAGTGGTCAAGATTTAATGTTGAAAATCAACGCTTAAGAAAAGTGAAGGGAAAGTTTCTATTTTAACTCATGAGGGGATAATGATAAACTTTTAATTTTAAAAATATGGATAAAGATGCAATTGAAGTTTCTTATTTCACATATAGTTATAAAATGATGTTTCCGAAAGAAAGAATAGTTGATTGATAAGGGAAGATTTAATTCCAAAATGAGTGGGAAAAAAATAGAATGCTGAAGTAGGAAAATATGTAAATTTTTTAAATAAAATAGAATTTAATTACTATTTCATTTATAATTTGAAAAAAAAAAAAATTCTAAAATTAAATTTTGCATTGCAATTTTATTTATTTATTTTATTTTTTTATAAAGTAACTATTTTATTTTCTCAATAATTTTAATTTATAACTTTAACTTTATTATTATTATTATTTTGGTTAATTTTTGATAAAATAAAAAAATAATTACCATCAAACCAACTTAATTTAATAATCAAAGAGTCTCATTTCAAATGTTCTAGAAGGAGGGTTGTGACACAATTTCTAACATTTCTTTTATAGGTCATTGTTTTCTAGAAAAAATCATTAACATCTATTGTATGTCCTATGCAATTTCCTAAATCAACACTTATGCTTTGTCCTTTAGCGCCTCTATAATTCAATGCATACGTAGATTAGTGCTTTTGACCTATCAATTCATGCATGCACATTTCAAGTATAATCATTTACTTTTCACTCTTCCTATTTCAATACCTTCACAATTTCCCAACTTGCTAGTGCCTTTTGGTGCTAGCAAAGTTTGTTCATTATTTTTTATTTTTTTAAGAATTTTATCAAGCCACTTGTTGTAGACTAACCCCATTTGTGCAACATAAATATTTTGGCCAAAGATGATTTCCCCTTGCAATTCATATGATCTTGGGTGACCAAAAACACTTCGATCATTCCTTTTAGGGGGATTTCCAAGGAATTCCATCACATTATGGGAAAAACTTAACTCTTGTGTTCAAGTGGAGTATAAAGAGTGGGGAGTGAATCAAAAGACACCCCTCTTAGAAGTGGAATCCTTTCAATATTGTCTAAGCCCCCCAAAACTTATACCTTGGGAAAGTGAAGCTAGAGAGTGGGTTACTCTCTCGTTTTCATTGTTTGAAAATTTTCCCCTTCATCTATAAATTTTTTTCTCATGTACTCTTGAGGTATTCAAAGGACTCTCTAGAAACCTTGCTCACCCTAGCTTAAGACCTTTTATCCATATCTTACTATGGTTCAAGGGAAGTTTCTTTCCCTCTAAATTTACTCACAAGTACCTTCATGTGTTGAGATAAAACTAACCTTGGGTGAAGCCTTTGACCATCCTCGATAAGGTATTTTTGTGCAACACAACTTTCCCTAGCTATCCCTCATAGGGTAGATGATATTAGTAGTTAATTCTACTATGGGCTTGTTAGGAAAATGGTGTCTCAACCTTGTAATTACACGAGATTTCTATATATAGTAAGTTTACATTTGAGCATGGATTGTTGAAGAAATTTCCACAAAGCTTCGAAAGGGCTAAATAAGCATGCTCATAAAAAAAATTGCAAGATCATGTCTGGATTTGAAGATATTTATGTTTCTATTTGTGAAAGTTTCAAAGTCCATTTCGAAGGCCTTAGAGTTTTTTTGGGGGCTTGAAAGTGGTCATAACTAGTGATGAGGTTATATCTTGATAGAGCACTTCACAAGAGTTTTGACAATTTAAACGATTCATCAATTGGACACCCAAATCAAAAGTTATGGCCTTTGAAAGTTGGGTCTCCTAAAATGGGAGATGCAAAAACGTGTTGGACATGGCAATGAGCTATAAAAGGGGATTTACATGTTATGGTGTGTATTGACACATCATAGGAATCTATTATTGGAGATAAGGATGGATGCGACTTTTTAGGTGGTTTTACCTCATGGTTTTATAATAGCATTTGACATTTTCATGTATTGTATCTCCTATATATTAGGTGCATGAGATGAAGGTTCAGTGTAAGAGTCTTATAGCTATTGATTTTCCTTTGGATCTTTGGTTGGTGATATTACTATGAGAAATCTTGCTTTGCAAGTATATTGTAATCTTATTGATTTTAAAATAATATTTTAAGTTTTTTTTTTGGAGTGTGGGGTTTTTCTCTGGAAAGGGTTTTACCCATGTAAATCACTTTTTGTGGCATGATTTTTTTTATGTTAATTTTTTTTAATTTTCTATAGCTATTCAGATCTACAAAAATTCCTCATAACTCTCGTCTTAGGATTAGTGTAGGAATTTGTTCCACTACCTTACTTTCCTTACAGGGCCCACACTAAGAGTCACTCCCACTTGAATAATTTAGGGTTGTACTAGTGATTAGTGTTTCCTATTACATAAAAATAGTGCATACTTATTAGTTTAAATATCCCTTAGTATAATTTATTTGTTTGGTGTGCTTTCAAATCCACCCCTTATTCAAAAAAACAAGTCTTCATCCCGAATGAACAATCCAATATTTTCCTCCAAATACCCCATTCATCCTTCTAACCAATCCCAAATTTATCAAAATCACCCCAAATCTCTCCAATTCAATCCTCTATTCTAAAATCAAGCCAACTAACTTATAAAAAATCAAAATTTCCCTTCATATTTCCATTTTATCACCTTCACCCTATTCTTTAGTCCCTACATAATTCAATTCTTATGCAATTCATTTCTTGCACAACTCACTACTTACACACTTTAGAATTTGTGCATTTTAGCATGTTTATAGTTTAACACTTTTTTATTTTTTATGAATCCCCCCTTATATTCATCCACATCCTAATCTAACCTATCCCCTTTCAATCCAAATCCAATTTCATCCTTCATATTCATCTTTAATTATTATTCTTCTAAATCCCCAATCCACTTCTAATCCTTCATCATAATATTCTTCCTCCGAAATCAAAATCCAACATTTTGAACTAAGCTTTCATCCATCATCCCATTCTTCATGTAATGATGGAAAAAAATACTCCCTAACATGGCCTTGATTTAGTGTTGTAATGTGTCTAACATATTCACATTAGGTCTAGGGCCCTTGTGAACTAAATGAGCTTATTAGTTCCTTAATTAAGTGTTGTAAAGTGTTGTAACACACTTTTCTAGGGTTTTATTAAATAATTGGGCTTCTTTATGCTTTAATGGGCCTTATTTTATATCCACAAGCCTTAATTCATGCATATTTTTTAGGATAATCCTGACATAAACCAACATCCAATCATAATTCAAGTGTTTTTACATTGTGTGGCCAAGATTTGGTGATTAATTAGGACTCATACGCCACCTTGGGTGTATGATTCCCACCTACTTTGGGCCCCAATCTATATTTTACATTATTCTAAGCATTTTTAAAAATTTGTACCATAGTTAAGCCTAATGGGACTCATATGCCTAGTATGGTCATTAATAACAAAATTACATTTAATTCAAATTCTTGGTGGGATTTTATTCTCCTAGATCGAGAAGTCATCTTGTAGTGTTGTAATTTTAGGAAATTAGGCATAAACAAGTATAAATCTGAGGTTATTTCATCATTTTTTCCCCTAAGCTTTCAAGTATTCGCCATTATAGAATTTATGATCAAAAAGCATTCAAGAGTTTACAAGAGGAATTAAGCATCTTCCAAAGAGATAATTATCAAGTGTTTAGAGCATTATTCAAGCATCAAGCATCATGTAAAATTCATCATGCACATCGTGTTTTTTTTTAGCTAATAATTGTGATGTAGGATTTTATGATTCAAGCTAGCATTCAATTCAAGATCTATCGCATTCAAGCAAGAGTCAAGATCTACATCCATAGGATCCATCTTACACATGTTTGTGAACTTTATTTCTAGGGTTTGGTGAGTTACAACATTAAATTTTGTTCATTCATCATTTTCCTTTCCTATTTCATTTCATTTCAAGGTTTGATTACCAAAATGAGGTTTGACCAACGCAAACCCCTTTCTACTAACAAAACAACATTTTCCCCTCTCTTTAGTGTGTGATTTGTAGATCTAGGTTGAAGATATATTAAAGAGTAAGTTTGGAGAAAGTTGTCAAGTGCTCAAAGTTGTCAAAGTTGTCACCTAGCATTGGAGATCATTGAAAGAAATCTATAGGTTACAAATTAGAGATTCAAACCTGAAAATCGGGTGGAAAGGATAGAGCAGACATTGAAGAGAAGAATCAGACTTTGAATTTCTAGAAAACCCTAATCAAATTGATACACCACTTCTGGCATATGTGTCCGAGTATAAGGAAATTTATAGATTTCAAGAGTTTCAATCATATCTTTTCCAAATTTTTGTTCCTACCTAGAAATCCTAATCTGGGACTAAATTGCACAGGATGGCATATGAGTCCCAATAGGAATTAATTTTAGTGTTTCTAGCATTTCAAGTCTTCATCTAGTCTTCTTTAGGTTTTCATATGCACACCTTTAATCTCTCATCTTTTTGTTATGATTTACATGCTTTTTTAGGTCTTGCATTGCATTAGCTTTAAGCATTAGGTCTTGCATTTCATTAGTCTTTCCAATCCCTGGCTTGGTGATGAACCCCTCTTTAATGTTTATAATCAAACCCTAGGAGGACCCTATTGCAAGATCTATTTCTCCTTTGCATACTTTAGATTGAGATCTCTAGTGTTTTCCTTAAGTGAATGAGGTAGAAAAGTGTTGTTGTATGTCCTAAACTATAAAGCAACCATTTTATTTCATTTCATTTTGGTGAACCTGATTTTAGAACACATCATTTTTTATTTGGAGGGCATCATAGTCCTAGATATTGCTTGCATTAACTTTGCATTAGGGTTTGCACTAGTTAATTTGCATCTAGGGTTTCTAAATCTTGCATTAGTGAAAATGCATATAGGTTGCATTTTTGCTTCTTACATCATTGAATATCATCTAAATTCTGCATTTTCATTTAGTCTACAGATCATACAAACTAAAAAGCATAGAAAACACTTAAATTTTTTAGAAATTTGTGAAAAATGTCTTATTGGGACCCATATGCCCCTCTGGGTGATTTAGTCCTAGTGCAAATTTTAAACTACATTTTCCAGAATTCAAAACCCTATTTTTGTGCTCCTGTTTACTATTGATAACTTTATGTTTTAGTTTACAGATTTATTTTTTTCATTCACTTCATTTCATAGTTTAAATTAGTCCATCTTATGCATTGCTTAATTGCATTTCATTTCACATTATTGCATAGTGTAATTACCTTGTTTAGAATCTAAAAATTGAATTACATTTCATCATGGATATGTTATTTGGTAATCTTTTGATGTCTTTGAAATCATTAGTGGATGTGTTAAGCTATGCTTTTGGAAATGACCCTAATGAAATTTAACTTACTCATGCTCACTCAACTCCTAATGCATGTCCTCCTCATGGTGTTGACAACATTGGAGAAGATGATGACAACATGAATAAATTCCTAAACAATTTCCTTAACAACCTTGGAAACAATGCATCCTTTTATCCATCAATGAAACAACCAATAACCCTATAATAGCACCACCTAAGATGTTTGGTTACTTACATCTTGAAACTGAGACACGAGTTGAACCTAAGTTCCCTATAATAAGTGAACCTAGTTCCTCCAATCAAGCAAACAATCAACCATTTTATGTTAACAAAGTGGCAAACACATCAATCAACCTAGAAGAGAGATATGGAAAATGATTCACAATCTTAAGTAAAAGAGGATGTGACACAACAAGTGAACATGAAATTCATCAACTCTTAGAACAAATACCAATTCAAAATACTAAAGGATTAGGATATCAAGATCCTCCCCCTGATATGAATGCCCTTCTTCCTAAAGAACAACCAATGCCTCCTAACAATGGTAAGGATGATAGGATAGTCTTAGGTCCTTTTCCTCAACATTCAACTATAGAAGTTGGTGAATCTAGCAAGCAACCACTAGTACAAAAAAAACAATATATGAATAAATAAACTACTAAAAATTGCATATAAATGACTAATTTTGGTCACGTGAGTCCCATTAGTAGTTTATTGCTGGTCATTTATAATAGGACCAAATTTATGACTAAACTATTTTGGTCATTTATCTAGTCATTAATTTGGTCATTGATTTGGTCATTGCTTTAGTCATTGATTTAGTCAGTAATTTAGTCATTAATTTAGTCATTGATTGTTGTTAATTAGTCATTTATTTAGTCATGGTAGTGATTTATTTAGTCATATATTTAGTCATTAATTTATTCATATATTTATTCATTAATTTAGCCATTGATTATTGTTAACTGGTCATTTATTTAGTCATGGTAGTCATTTATTTAGTCATAGTAGTCATTTTATTTAGTCATGGTAGTCATTTATTTAGTCATGGTAGTCATTATAGTCATTTATTTAGTCATATTAATCATTTATTTAGTCATTTATGAACTAATGCTTTCAGATGTGTATGCAAACTCTTATGTTTGGAGAATACTATTACAATAACTAGTCTATGAAATTGCAAACCAAGAGAAAATTCTTTTGTGATTGAATAATATAAAACTTTAAAGCTTCAACAAATTTGGGATTGAAACAACATTGGAAAATAATTCTCTCTATATTCAAACTGTATATAAAATATGTTACAAAGAACTCTATATATAGAGTTTTGAATACAAAATCTTTTGTAGTATGCAAACTGCTGATTTATTATACTTTTAAAATTGAAAAAAAACTAAAACTAAATGGTGTGAATGTATGTCTTCAATGATGCCACTATTGTATATGAGATGGGCAGTAAATGCATCTAGTAAGGCACTAGTTTTACATTTTCTCCTTGCTCTATACCTATCCACAATGAAAAAATAAACATATTACTAGGTAGCATAAACAACGAATATCTTAAAAGCATATACCCATAAGCATTAGAGTAAGTCTAATAAATAAAAATGCATAGAATTAATGATATTACAAAAGAAATGCATTTGTAAGAGAATTAATATCAAAGTAATATCTTAAATATTACTAGCTTATCAGAGCAATATCTCCTTGCTATGTACTATCCATAAACATATTACTAAATAGTTGTAAACAATGAATATCTTAAATGCAGATACCCATAAGCATTAGACTAATTCTAATAAATAAAAATGAATAGAATTAATGATATTGCAAAAGAAATGCATTTGCAAAAGAATAAATATCAAAATAATATCTTAAATATATTACTAGATTATCAAAGTAAGTCTAATAAATAAAAAAATGCATAGAATTAGGGATATTGCAAAAGAAATTTATTTACAAAAGAAATAATCTGTACTTTTTCTATTTTGGATTCAATTATTGTATTATTCTTTAAATTGAATCACCACAATATCTTGAAAACTTAAATTTCATTCTAAATTTAAATTAAATTCTAATTTCTAATTTAACAATTACTAATTTAGATATAAAAGCAACCTTTCTTTTTTAGTTTTTCTTTTCTAATGAAAAAGAAAAACTAAAAAAGAAAGATTGCTTGACAAAAACTAAGCTAGTAATAAAATTATTTAAGAAAAACTAAAAAAAATATTAGAATGTCTCTTGATAATTAAAATTACATTGTAATAAAATTATTTAAGAAAAACTAAAAACTTCAATTTCATTCTAAATTTAAATGTCATTATTTCATTCTAAATTTAAATTTCATTATTTCATTCTAAATTTAAATTAAATTCTAATTTATAATTTAACAATTACTAATTTATATATAAAAGCAACCTTTCTTTTTTAGTTTTTATTTTCTAATGAAAAAGAAAAACTAAAAGAGAAAGAATGCTTAAAAAAACCTAAGCTAGTAATAAAATTATTTAAGAAAAACTAAAAACTTAAATTTCATTCTAAATTTAAATTAAATTTTAATTTCTAGATTTAACAATTACTAATTTAGATATAAAAGCAACCTAAGTTCTTTTTTAGTTTTTCTTTTCTAATGAAAAAGAAAAACTAAAAAAGAAAGATTGCTTCAAAAAACAAAGTTAGTAATAAAATTATTTAAGAAAAACTAAAAAATTCAAAAAAAATTAAATGTATATTATTGACTGCAACCATGAATGGAAGATACACTATGAAGCTGTGAATGTGCTCAAAATTATTGAAAGCACTGTGAGAATAAAATGGGTTCAAGAATACAAACCTAGATTATTTACAAAATCTACTTCAAGAACAAAATCTAAAAATGAATGAAAATAAGCCAAAGATTTTAGGAAATGCCAAAAGTTGTGATATTAAGTGGAAAGAAGGTGAAACAAAGCCCTCTATTAAAATCAAAATTTCTAATAAATATAATAATTCTCTTAGTTATGAAGGTGCTCTCTGGGAATTCAGATACACTTTGGTTGCTCCTGTCCAATCTATCATTCATCCCATTCACAATCAGACACTTTACTTGATGAAGAGCATAATGAAGGAGCACAAAGAATACTGAAAGCTAAACACCTGTTACAAGGGAGATGCACAGCAAAGATGCTCAAAACATGGAGCTCAATATTGCCAAAATGTAAAAAGAGTTAATTTACAAAGAAATATATTACAACCTTATATAGGTAAAAAACCTAAAAAAGGAAACCCTAGGCTCGCACATAATAATTAATAAAATAATTAATTATTATGCACCTAAAGTTAGCTTAAGTGAACAAGAGATAAAAGGTAACTTAATTAATTAACTAGATATAGTTTAATTAATCAAGTAAAACCAATTACTCTATCACCCCCCCTTAAGCTAGACTTAGGGAGAAGCTAAAACCTAGAAGAAGCTACTGAAAGCAAAGAACAATGGGTCCCGGAAACAAGGCTAGATTAGGTACCCAAGTACAAGGAAATCTTTATGAAATGAAGAAAAAGGAGATAACCCAATGGGAAAAACTCCTCTTCAAAAAGAGATAGAAGAACATGTTGAAAGAAACATGAAGGAAGGAAGGCCTCATGAAGACCCCCCAAGGACAACTTCCTTCACCCCAAGCATAGAGCGCAACTAAAGATAGCGCGGCGAGGAAAAAGGCTTCGTGAAGATGTCAGCAACCTGTTCAGCAGTGGGAATATACTCCAAGATGAGAGAACCATCTTGAATCAACTGTCTGATGAAATGCATATGAAGCTCAATGTGCTTCGTCTGCTGATGCTCCATCGAGTTGCGAGAAATGTGTATAGCACTCTGATTGTCACACCAAAGAATAGTGGGACTATAAGGAGGAAAACCAAACTCAATCATCAACTATCGAAGCCATAAGATCTCCTGACTAGCGAGCACAGTAGCTCAGTACTCAGCCTTTATAGATGATAATGCATGAGCAGTCTGCTTCTTGCAAGACCATGTGATAGGACCAGAGCCAAGACAGAAAACAAAGCCAGAAGTAGACTTCCGATCATTGACATCACCAGTCCAATCTGAGTCAGTGTAGCCAACAATGTGAGGATCCCCTGATGTGTAGTGAATGCCATAAGAAAGGGTTCCCTAAATGTGCCTCAAAATACATTTGGTAGCTTGCCAGTGACTCTCATGAGGATCATGGGAGAAATGAGAGACAAGGCCAACCGCAAAGGAAAGATCAGGATGAGTGTGAGTTAGGTATAACAAACTGCCAACCAACTGCCTATAAAGTGTAGAATCGACTAAAGGAGTGAGGCAAGTAGTAGTCAAAACAACCCCTGATTGAAAAGGTGTGGGGGCAGGCTTGCAATCAAGCATGCCAAAGCGTTGAAGCATATCAAGAACATACTTATGCTGGTGAATGGATATCTCATCAGAGGACTGAATCACCTAAAGACCAAGAAAATAATGCAGAAGACCGAGATCTGTCATCTCAAACTGCTCCATCAAGGCTCACTGAGCATGCTAAATCATAGAGGATGAGCTACCTGTGATGAGGAGATCATCAACATATAGCACAAGAATCAAGATCTCACCCTCAAGATTCTGTATATAGACTATAGGATCGGAATGATAGCGTGTGAAACTAGTGGAGAGCAAAAAAGAGTCCATCTTCTCATACCAAGCCTGAGGGGCCTGTTTGAGACCATATAATGAACGCCGAAGTCTTCAAACCAAAATGAAGAAAAATCCATGGCTACTCCTTATAGATCTCCTCTATCAGGTCACCATACAAAGCTTTTTCACATCCGCTCGATAAATGGACCCGGACCCTACGAAGGCGCGAGGATAGTCTGAAGTGAGTAGGGTATCTCTTGGCGACAAGGAAAATGTCACGAATCAATCAATACCTACGACGCGAACGCCAGCAAGGCGTGCTTTTCGCGCCCATAGTAACCGAACCATCAACAACATACTTGGTGCAATACAACCATCTCCATCGAACCATCTTTCTGCCCTTAGGAAGAGGACAGAGATCCCAAGTACTATTCCTCATCAAAGAAGAATACTGCTCCTCCATAGCACTATCCCACTTAGGGTGACCTATTGCCTCTGAAAACTTTTGAGGATCCTCTGAAAGAGCATGACTCAAAAGACTAGAAGGCCTTCACTTAATAGAGAGCGGGTTAGCGAGTGTCGAAGGATCACCGCCATAGATCCTAATGCTGTGGTGGCAGGCATGGGATGGGCAGGGAGGTTGAGACTGGGGGATGGCTCAAACATCTCATGAGATAATATCAACACGTCAGAAGCAGAGCAGAGGTATCCAACATGGAAGCCCAGACATCCGTGAAATAGGACTCTCCTGGAATGAGGATCGACAACCTATACACATAACATCCTCCCACAATAGCCGGTGAAATGGCCGAATTGACTTTTCCATCCCTTGGCTTCTCCTCAAAGGCATCGGAATAAGGATCATACCACTACCAGAGCACTCAAGAAGGACTGAAACATTGGAGAAGCATCCTTGGGGCCAAGCCTCCCTCGAGAATCATATATTTGAATCTCCTTGTAGAAGAACATCGATTCAATGGTGGCAATTAAGCGCCTCAGCCCAAAGAGATGATCCATGGACCTAGGCTGAATCATCTGATTCACCATCTCGTAAGTCATATTGCACTATCAAACACCATTCTATTGGGGGTGTGGAGGAGACTAAATAAATTGATCACACCAGAAAGCCATTACTCGATTACCAAAATCTAAAAGAAAGCACAGTTCACATACTCCCCATCTATGCGTATCTACGAATAGAAAGGCCCGACTTCTCTACAAATGTCTTGAAGATTTGAAAGGAATCAAAGACATAAGACTTGTACTTAAGAAAGTACACCCATGTGTGTCTGGAGAAGTCATCAATGAATGTGAGTACATACTTGGCCCTAGAAAAAGGAGTGGGAAATGACATGAGGTCACTATGAATCAACTCCAGTGCCAAAAGCAAGGTGGCTTCCCCTTCCCGAGGAAGGATCCCTATAGTAGCACCAAACACACAGCAAACTTGACACACCCCTAAATCTGGGAAGTATTGGGAAGAATAGAACAAAGTGCAGAGTTACTCTGTCTACATGATCTATGTTAACGTATTTAAAACACTCATGCCAAAAGCACTCATAGGATCTACATGTACTAGAGATGGTGTACTGCCAAAGCTCAAATCCATCAAATCACCCTGAGACAAGATCACATTATCAACATGCCAGTAGCCACAAAGTCAATTAGATCATGGAGTCCACGAATAACCACATGATGTGGTAGAGACTCAAACACATCTTACCAGGCTGGGGTAGAGTTTGATAAATGGACAAGAGGTTCGTCGAGATGTTAGGAACAACTAGAACATCCTGTAGAGTACCCCCATCCAAGGTGACAGAACCTAAACCCAAGACAGAAATCTATGTAGAGTCACCCACTGTAATCTGTGAAGTACTACAAGAGGCAAGAGAAGTGACCAACTACTGAGTGTGAGTCATATGGTGAGAAGCACCAGAATCTAGAATCTAAGTGGACCCATAGGTCGATGCACAAGCAGTGAGAGCATGACCTTTCCCTGTGGAAGGAGAAGATGACATAGGTGAGGAGATGTGATGCTGCTGCAGGGCTTCCTCTAAAGCCTCTAATTGTTTCCAACACATGGAAATTGGATGTCCTTCCTTGCCACAAAAGGTGCAAGTGTCTCCTAATTTTTTCTTAGTCTTGGAGGAAGACTCACCAGACTTCAAAGATTTTCCCTGTTTTGGGTTAAGTGGTGTTTGGAATCAGACTTAGGAGGTGGTTTGGAGGAATGCTCACTGGCTACAAAATCTTTCTTGGGCTTCAGTTTTTGATTCTGTTTCTCCTTAGATGACTGAGCAACCAATGCTTTATTCTTTGATCCTGAGAGCATATCAATCTAAGAAAGGTGTGACTGCTCACGAGACAAACACTCACAAAACACATCAAAGGTAGGCATGGTAAAACGAGTACCTAGACCATCCATGGTGGAGTAGAATGAAGAATCAAATATCTAAAATGGACCACGAAGCTTCGAAAGGATCAAGTAAATGCACTCTGTGTCTGACTTATTCTTGCCACAACCCTATAAAATAGTGTGGATTGTTTTGAACTTGGTCAAAAAATCCTCAATAGTGGGAAATGATTTAGGTAACAGTGAAGTCAGCTCTGCCTCAATCTGTAATGCACAGAACTCATTAATGGTCCCAAAAAGTGTCTCAAACTTCAACCAAATGGCACGAGGAGTGAGCAAAGCATCAAGGTGAAATAGAAGGCTGTCTAAAACATGCAGAGATAGCAAACCCATAGCTTCATCCATCTTGTTCCTGTGTTGAAGAATCTCAAAAAGACGCTACAACTGAGGCTGGACCTCATCTAGACAAGACCACAACCCTCATGACCTGAGAAGCCTCGTCATGTGATACTTCCAAGTGTGATAGTTGTGTGATGTGAGTAACTCAATTGAGGAGTCTTCCATGAAACCCTGCACCTATACCTGTACCTGCTTGTGTTTTTTTATTATTATTATGTGATCTTTTAGAATAGACAAAAGATGCAAAATGGTTTGATTGTTTTGAGAGTTTTGGTGTTTTGGCTTTTTGATGTAAATGACAGAAAGCGAGAAAAAAACACCCCCCACAAAAGAGAAACCCAAACCCTAGTACAAACTGAGAATGAGGAAGCAATGCATAAGAAAAAAAGATTCAAAACAAATTCTCATGTACCTGAATAATATTCTAAGAAAAAGGATCACATAGCTGAATAGAGCAGGCTAAGAGCTTTCCAATGCCTATTCATTTTTGAAAAACGGAGTCCATTTGCACCTTTTATGGCCCCGAAAGTGCAGAAAGAAGACCCCTCTTTGACTGGGAAAAAATATAGTCAAGTAGAAAATTTGGAATAAAATACTAGTACCATGATGTCCAGCATAAAATTATCTTTCCAACGGTATCTCGTTTGAAAAAAATGGAGACCGTTTGCACCTTTTATACCTGATTTTGTGAAGCCTGCTAAAAAAAATTATGCTCCATTAAGCCCTGGGGGCTAAAGAAAATAAGCCCCTAGTCCACGGAGCGACCAGGGAGCTGGTGGTAGGTCCGACGAGCTGGGAGCTCAGCGAGCTCAATGATCTGAGCAAAGAACTGATGGGGTTCGCGACAAGCGGAAATCAGCGGTAAAATTTGGAAGCCTCAGTGGCCAGAAAGCAAAGAGGCGCTTCGTAAATACCATGAGCAGCGACGAAGTGGTCGAACAAATTTGCGGTAATGACCAAACCGGAGCCGGGGAAATGGCTATGGCGATGAAGTATGGAGTAAGTCGGGCACCGTGGAGAGAAGGCCCATCGAGGCATAACACGAAGATATGAACAAAAGCCAGCGAACTCAGAGGTGTTCCGAACCGACATAGCAAACGTCGCGGGCAGGTAAATAACATAAACGGTGGAACGGTAATAATATGAAGAAGATGGCAAATGAAATGCGCTTGTCGTTAATAAAGGAAAGACAATGGCGATAGATGAATAACAGGAGGTCGGTAATGGAGAACTGAGAAAGCTGACAACAAGCCGGAAAAACAGGCAGCAAGAAAAAATGAGAATTCAGTAAATGACATAAAACCGAGGTCAGCGAAATGGAAAAATAAGTCGGCCGACTATAGACAGCCGAAAAAAAGTAGCGATGGAAACTGAGAGAATCGCATCTCATTTTTAAGTGCAGTGAAGTGATAGTCTTGTCTAGTAGATTTTCGACAAAATAATTTTGCACAAAAAAAAATTAATTAATTTTTTTTTCAAGAACCCTTTGAAATTCGCCTTGTTTTTTTTAAACCAGTTTCTAATGAAAAAACTCAAACACAAGAACATGGAGCTTCAAACCTTAGCTCTGATACCATGAAGGAGCACAAAGAATATTAAAAGCTAAACACCTGTTACAAGGGAGATGTACAACAAAGATACTCAAAACATGGAGCTCAATATTGCCAAAATGTAAAAAGAGTTAATTTACAAAGAAAGATATTACGACCTTATATAGGTTAAAAACCTAAAAAAAGGAAACCCTAGGCTTGCACATAATAATTAATAAAATAATTAATTATTATGCACCTAAATTTAGCTTAAGTGAACAAGAGATAAAAGGTAACTTAATTAATCAGCCAGATATAGTTTAATTAATCAAGTAAAACCAATTACTCTAACACATAAAAGAAAATTAAAGAAAGAATTTTAGGGCATGCCATTTATATAATTTTTGGAGTTTCCTTTGTGGAAAGGTCAAGTATACAAAAGTTTGTTTTATTGAGTATTGGGTCTCTACCACATAGCCATGAGGAAGAGAAAATGAACAAAAAGAAAAATACCCAAAATGTTATGAAGGTCATGGCCATTAGAACACATAAAGTCCTCAAAATAATGAAAATAGTAAGTTGAGAGTGCAAAGTTTTACATTTTCTATAGAAAGAAAGTAACCCATCAAGATTTGTGCGGGGAGATACAAGGTTTTTTATCATATTACCTCTACTGAGCTCGAATTGAGCCTATTCTCATAGAAATTTAAGAGATAAGAATAGTGAAACTTACACAAGATTGTTGTAAAGGAGACGCCCTCCAAAGTCTTCAGAAATGAGCCTCAAAGATACTCCAATGGCGGTCAAACAAAGATGAAAGATATCAACAAATGGTAAGTAAAGGAAACACAACAGAAAAATACTCAATCACGGCCAAGTGAGCTCAATAAAATGGAGAATACTTTTCAGTTTCAAAACCAAAAACTTACCTTTGCAAGAATTTTTTTTTAGGAAAATCATCAGAAACAACAAAATGAGTCACCATTCCACTCTCAAACCCTACCCAGGCATGGCAGTACTGAGTTTTCTCCAAAAATACAAGTGAAAAATGGAATGAGTTTCTTCTCCAAAAATACAAGTGAAAAATAAAATGGGATTAGGGCTTGGTTTCTTTTTGATTTAGGGTTTGTTCATTACCCTAGGCTGAATGGTTGATTTTTCACATTGTATTAAAGAAAATAGGTACCTTTTTATGATTTTTATTAGAAAAGTCAAATACCATCACCCACTTTTTGGCTTCTTTACTTCATTTCCTTACTTCATTTGATTTTGATTTCAAAATTAAATCTCCCACTTTTAAATATATTATAATATTATATTTATATTATAATATAAATATTATATTATATTATTATATAACGATTATATTGTATTATAATATAACGATTATATTGTATTATAATATAACAATTATATTATATTATTATATAATATTAGTATTTAATATAATATTATATAATAATATAATATAATTGTTATATTATAATATAGTATAATATTATATAATATAAATATTATACTATATTATAATATATATTGTATCTGTAATATAATACTTATTATTATTATTGTATACTATATTATAATAAATGCACTCTACCTCAATTCGAGTTTTTTAATTTATACTTTAATGTATCATATTGTCTAATTTTCATGTATGATAGTATTTAGTCATGTATTTCATTTTGAAATGAGAGATAGCCCTCAAAAATGGTGGATTATTTCAAATCATATTTTATTAGTAGAAATTATTGTCATAATTGCTCTTTGATGCATTTTGACATACTAACTGTGGGGAAAATCAGTGGCCTCAAATCATAGTTAGAAACATTAGCGGATTCATTAACATAATGGTAATAAAAGGAAGTTAAGGAATATAAATGTTATAAGAATTTATGCCCAGAAGGCCTTAGGATTGGGCAGAGGCAATGCCTTCCCACATAGTAAGTATTTTTTGTGCATCAAGTAGCCTAAATTGTAAAATGGCCCGCTTAGGTGAGGTCCCACAGGGGGGCTTAAGCTCTATGGATTATAATCAAATTTGAAGAAATAATATAGGTAATAGTCATTGAATTTAGTCAATTATTTAGTCATTTCCATTTGTCTAATGTCTGTAGTCATTTATTTAGTCATTTAGTTGTGATTTTACCCAATGACCAAATTAGTCACTTATAAATGACCAAATTAGTTATTTATTTGTCAAATTCTACTAGTGTTAGTCATGTGACTAAAATTTTTAGTCGCATGACTAAAATTTTTAGTCACGTAGTCATTTATTTGCCAACTTCTACTAATAAATGAAGGCCTTACAAACTAAAGAAGTTGTAATTCCCTTATCCACCATTTGAAACTGAAAGAGACTTATAGATACTTCTACACATAGGACTTATTACATTACCACCCATGCCAAAAATTTGATTTCCAAATCCTAGAAAGAAAAAATCACATCTCATTATAGATATCATAGAATTTTTGGGCATAGTACTGATGAATGTCATGCTCTAAAACAAATCTTCAAAAGGTTTGATATCATAATCTCTTAAAGATTATCCTTTCACTCTTTTCCATGTAATAGTTGTAGAATTTTTGTATTCTCACTATTACATGATCCTTCTCATCACATACCTCGGCTCATTCTTGTCTTGCATGTAGTGGGGGAAAGAATTAGATAGCCTTATCCTAGTAACACATTTTTCATTGTCACTTTGGCTAGTTGTTTTCCTTTGGTATACAATGAACATGATTGGGATGCAAACGACCTGTTTTAGGTTGACTCACATGTGCCTTACTATTCTTTTGCATTATTTCTTTTCCTTTTGTGTGATTGCATGTGCGTAATGTGATCCCCCGTACTATTTTGTTTGATGTATCTCTCTCTTTGTGACATTCCTTTATTTGTACCTTCATTCTTTATGTCGTAAATATTTTATCTTTTTCATTTGTCTTGTGTTTTCCTTTTGGGGATGACACAAGGCATCAAGGAATTCATGCCTCTTTCACATTGACCCAAAATATTTTCCTTTTTCATTTGTCTTGTGTTTTCCTTTTGCGAATGACATAAGGTGTCAAGACATTCATGTTTCTTCCATGTTGATCTAAAAGGTTTTTTTTTCTCACTCTCTTTGTGTTATTCTTCCAGTTCTATGAGTATTTGGGGAATGATGACAATTCCAAGCTCTCTAAATTATTGTAGCAAGAACATGTTGACCCCAAATCCATAGATCCCTCATGTGTGTTTGGAGTTTTATTTTGGAGGAAACCGCTCTCTTTCCTTTTGCATGGTGTAGCTTCATTTGAAAACATATTACTTGGCATAGGGATTTCCAAATAAGCTCTCATGTCCTCTTTCTTGTTAGCATTTATCATTTGCTACTTTAAAGTAATTGCTCACAGTATGGTGTTTAGCAATTTCTTTAAAGTGGGGGCATACATTGGCATTATTATTTTGCATTTTTTTCATGTTTCATGGTGTAGTCTTCTTTCTTAACATTGTGATGTGTCTTTCAATTTTTGGATGGCATTGGGTATGATGTCCTTCAAGAGCATGATCTCCCTAAGAATATTACATTCGTCTTAGTGGCTTTATGTAAAACATTGCATCCACTAAGTTGTGAATCTTTTATTCTTCGATTGGTCCTCTCTTGGAGACATTAGGCACAATGTTCCTTAATTTTAAGACCTCACATGAACTAAGCAAGACTCATTTAAATGTTCTTTAAATTATTTTTTCATTTACAATTTCAGTTATATGGCCACCTTGCATAGCACACTTTGCTTGCCTATGGTTCCATCTTGTTTGTTCATGAGTTTCAAGCATACGAAGCTTTTCTTGCCTCATGAAGATCAAAGTTCATTGTTGTGTGGTGCCTTATCACAATTATCAAGTGGTATAACTTTGTTCTGGTTGATGGGAAGCCAAACCAAGCATGACTTTCTCATAGCCACTTGTGTGTGTGAGTACATACCGGCCATGTGTGTATGTGTCTCACCCTCTTGTACTACTCACCCAACGGATATCCTGAAGTCCCATTGCCTCAAAGTGAGTGTGTATTTTTAAAAAAAACAACCTAGATCTGATCCACATTGTGATGGACAAATAGTTGAAGCTTAATCCACCCATCTCTTTTGTTTTTATTTTATCTTCATCCTTGGTAGTGTGTGCTTGTGCCTTTTTGTTTCTTCTTATATCATTTTCATGTGTGTTCTTTTGTGCCTATGTTGGTTTTCCATAGGACCTTGGTCTTGGGGTCTTGCACAACCCTCTTGATCATGGTCATCTAATCTTACTAGCATTGGTGCATTTGGATCCCTCTTGATTTGTGTTGGTCTACTTTAGTGTGAGTTGGAAGCAAGTTCCTCCTCTCACTAATGTGGGGGATACATGTAATGATGGAAAAATTACTCCCTAACATGGCCTTGATTTAGTGTTATAATGTGTCTAAAGTTATTCACATTAGGTCTTGGGCCCTTGTGAACTAAATGATCTTATTAGTGCCTTATTTAAAGTGTTGTAAAGTGTTGTAACACACTTTTCTAGGGTTTTATTAAATAATTGAGCTTATTTATGCTTTAATTGGCCCTATTTTACATCAACAAGCCTTAATTAATGAATATTTTTTAGGATAATCCTAACATAAACCAACATCCAATCATAATTCATGTGTTTTTAGGTTGTGTGGCCCAGATTTGGTGATCTGGAACTCATACACCACCTTGGGCATACGAGTCCCACCTAGGTTTTTGGGCCCTGATCTAGATTTTACATTATTCTAAGAATTTTTTAAAATGTGTCCCATATTTAAGCCTAATGGGACTCATGCGCCACTTCTAGTGTATGGGTCCCATGTGGTCCAAAATTAAATTTAATTCAAATTCTTGGTGGGATTTATTATCCTAGATCTGGTGTCATCCTGTAGTGTTGTAATTTTAGGAAATTAGGCATAAACAAGTATAAATACAAGGTTATTTCACTCATTTTCCCCTAAGCTTTCAACTATTCATGCATTATAATAAATTTGTGATCAATGAAGCATTCAAGAGTCTACAAGAGCATTCAAGAGTCTTCAAGAGATGATTATCAAGTGTTTTAGAGCATTATTCAAGCATCAAGCATCATGTCAAAGTCATCATACATCATGTTTTTTTTTAGCTAACAACTGTGATGTAGGGTCTTATGATTCAGGCTATCATTCAATTCAAAATCTATCACATTCAAGCAAGAGTCAAGTTCTACATCCATTGGAGCCATCTTATACATTTTTGCAACACTTTATTGCTAGGTTTTGGTGAGTTGCAACATTACATTTTGTTCATTCATCATTCTCCTTTCTTATTTCATTTCATTTAAAGGTTTGATTACCAAAATGGGGTTTGACCAAGGAAAACCCCTTTCTACTAACATTGAAACAACATTTTCACCTCTCTTTAGTGTGTCATTAGAAAATATAGGTTGAAGATATATTAGAGAGAAATTTTGGAGAAAGTTTTCAAGTGTTCAAAGTTGTCAAAGTTGTCACCTAGCATTGGAGATCATTGAAAGACATCTACAAGTTAGAAATCGAAGATTCAGACCCAAAAATCAAGTGGAAAGGATAGAGTAGACATTGAAGACCATAATCAAACTTTGAATTTCTATAAAACCCTAATCTGAATGATACGCCACTTCTGGTGTATGAGTCCCAATATAAGGAAATTTGCATATTTCAAGAGTTTCAGTCATATCTTCTCTAGATTTTTGTTCCTGCCCAAAAACCATAATTTAGGAGTAAATCACCCAGACTAGCGTATGAGTCCCAGAAAGAATTAATTTCATTGTTTTCAGCATTTCAATTCTTCATCTAGTCTTCTTCAGGTTTTCAGGTCCACACCTTTCATCTCTTAGCTTTTTGTTCTGATTTACATGCATTGCATTAGGCTTAAGCGTTAGGTTTTGCATTTCATTAGTCTTTCTTAGTCATAGCTTGGTGGTGAACCCTTGTTTATTTTATAATCAGACCCTAGGACAGCCCTATTGCAAGATCTCTTTCTCCTTTGCATACTTTAGATTGAGATCTTTAGGGTTTTCCTTCAATTAAAGAGGTAGAAAAGTGTTGTTCTATGTCCTAAACCATAAAACAACCATTTTATTTTATTTCACTTCTAATCTACATCCTCGTGTTAAAAAAATCTTGAAGTCTCATCTTCCAAACATTCTTCCACAATAAAATCCAACATGGACTCATCTTTTATCCTCATACCATCTCTTTATCAAAAATTTCTTCCAATCCAACTTTACACCTAACTTCATCTATAATCTCCATCAACCATCTACCTATCTCCAGGATTTTAATCCAAGTCATAATCCAAGTCATAATCCAAATCATTAGATCCAAAATCTAATCAACATTCATATTTTAATCCTACATCAACCATATCCTTATCTCCAAACAATCTTATCCTTCATTCACTCCAATCATCTTATCCCAAATTAGAACTTAATCAAATCCAAAATCTCTATTTAATCTATCAACCCTCAATCTTGTCCAACCCAAAATCAAAATCATCCTCATCCAATCTATTATAATCCACTCTCATCTATCCCAACCTATCAAACATCATGTCTCCATTTTACACCTCCCCACTAGCCTTTGATGATGATGATTTTAGTCTTATTGATCAATACAAATATGATCCCTATGATGATAATGATTCTTGTGGACCAAGATGATCTATCCTCATCCACAATTCCTCACATGTCCAAGAACATATCAATTCTACTACTAATCAAAATACCTCTTTGATTTCATACTTTCCTACCACTTCAACAATGATAAAAATGTCATGAGTAGGGAACTCCCAAGTATTGGTGTGAAACTTCCATCCTTTCGATCTCCATAAAATCATAATTCATCTCATATTTCCCACCCTTCACCTTCCTTTGACAAGGTAAAATAACCCTCCATGCAAAGTTCCCCTAAAACCCATCAATATCTCAAATCCCCATCTCCAACTTATTTTCAAGATCCCCATCGACGTCATCATCAATCCATAAATCCATTGAATCCTCCACTTATTATTCTACTAACTCATCTCCTACATCTTCATAATCCACATCATCCAAATCATGCAAATCTACCTCATCCCATATCTTTCGTGATTTCCTCCAAGTAATATTAGTGAAGGATCCTAAATCCCCATGTAAAATCAAAGCTATGCAATATTTTCACATCATGCATCCACCTCCATCTCCCTACCTCCCACCTACAAAATATACTAAATTCATCCAATCCCTCAAACCATTGAATCCTCCACCCATAAATATCCAAAATTATTTTTCCGCATGTGCACTCATTACTGCCACCAAGCTTCCATCCTTCCTAATTTCCTCTAAACACATTCAAATATTCCAATCCCTTACTCTAAATAATGGTACCATAAAATCCCAAGCTCTAAATTAACATCAAAGTATCCCTTCCACTCCATCTCATGACCCCCTCCTATCTTAGGATAAAATCATCCTTTCTACTCTATCTTACGATTTCCTTCCATCTCAATATAAAAGTGTCCCCTCAACTCCATCTAATGATGCCTTTATATCTCAATATCCAAGAATCTCTCCTAATCCCTCTCATGATCCTAATCCTTCTCAATATCCCATCACTCCCATCCAACACACCCATGAACCCTACACCTATCAATTTGGTTCCTCCATCTCCATTTGATTTGGTTTCCTTCAAGAAGAGATATAATTCCTTCCATCTCATATCCCCCTCAAAATGGAATCATTTCTTGCTTCCAAGTAAAAAGTATCCCTTTAGCAAAATGACTTGTTAAAACATGCAATATCAAGGTAAAGGTTTAGGCCTCCACAATCAAGGCATCCTAGAACCCATTTATATTAAAACAAGTACAAATTAGCATGGCCATGTCTACACAGCTCATTTTAAAGATGTAAGTATTCCTCTCAAATTAAAAATTCTTCCATATAAATCCAAGCATCTGCACCTCTCATCTTTTAAATATATTTTGGGCTCTTATGTTCCAAAGCCCAATCCCTCATTGTCCAAATCCATTTTGGACCCTTATATCCCGAAACCAAATCCTTCATCCCTTCTATCTATGTTGGGTCTTTTCATCCCTGATTTCATCACCTCCATCAAATTTATCTCATCAAATCCTAAATCCACCACTCCGTCACCTCAGATCCATAATCAAGATCAACAAAGGAATACATCTTTAAATTCCCTTCAATATCCTCCCTCCATCACCCCATCCATAAGATCTTAAAATCCTTCATCTTCGTGCACCCATACCATTGCTATTGAAATAAATTTAGATGCCAAATCTAGAATGCATAAATTCAAAAATACACACAAATATAAGGATTACCATGTCCCATAATAAAGTCATGCTAAAGAAAAGAAAAAATGATACTTGAAAACAAGCTAAGTGAAAAAGGCCATAAAGGCACATGAAACAAAAACAAAAAAATAAAAAACCATGTGAATTCCGAAGAAATAAATAGAATCAATACCTCCTAAAGTGCAATCAAAATTGGCATCCAAATATATTCCTCCAAAATCTTCCTCTACTCCTATGTTTTCCAATCCTCCATCTAATAATCTCTCATATTTCCAAACACCAAACCCTAAAAATGTTAGATGGGTTTCCATCTAGAATCTCCAAAAAGTGAAATTAGTTCCATCAAACCTAGCCACCTTGTGATATCCTTCTTGTTCCATCCTATATCTTCCACAAGCTATTAGATTTCTTCTAAGGAACCTAGCTCTAATACCAATTGTTGAACACACATTGAAATATTGATCCAAGGGGGTGAATCATTATTCTATCAAAACTTAAACCCTTTAGAGAAAATTGAAACTTAAACTTTACACCACAAATAAGAACATAAATATTAACACAATCAAAACACCACACAACACCATATGTATGTGGAAAACCCCAAAGGGAAAAAACTACGGTGAGAAAATATTCTAGGAGCTATTGTCCTAATCTAGCCTCACAAATGAATCACAATTACAACTTTATTTTAGGGCTACAACCCAAGGAAGCTACTAATCCATGTAATGAGGTTTTAGGGTCACTCCCAAGGAAGCTACAATTCCCTACAAACTTTCTTTTAGGGCTACAACATAAGGAAGCAACTAATCCTTGAACTAAGAACAAACTTAGAAAAGATATCATTCGACTGTCTGAATTTGACAATGAAGCCCAATCCTTTTGATGATTTAAATTCTTCTTTAAAAAATCTTATGTAACTTCTTCAAAATACTTCTCTACAACTTACTAGCTCACTTCTTTCAGCATTCAAGAAATTTTTTCTTTGTCTCACTACTTCCCACAAACAATTAGGCACACACTTCAGTTCTCTTCTATCACAAAAATATGATCGACTTGAATCTAGATAGGATCTATGATTTATGCTCTTTCTCTTTGATTCACTTACATAAAAAAATCATAATGCATTACACATCCTCAACTCAACCATAGGGCCTAGATTAGCTAGGTTTATAATATATACATGATATTATATTGATTAAAATACATATGTTGACCTACAACAAAGAATACTATAATTACAAGTCGTCCAAAGATCAAACAATCCACATGAAATATGTAGAGGGAAAGACCCAAATGAACTACATACAACACTAGGAAGAGGAACACCACCTTGTGGATTCCAACACATGCTTAATTTGTTCTTAAAAATTCTTCACAACATCAGTATTCAATAGAAAACATTTGCATGCTTCACAAATTCAAATTAGGTTGGTCTTAAGAAAGAAAACATGAAACTTGTAGAACATCGACCATTACAACAAGGTGGTACACATGAAATATTAAACATTAATTGTGCTTCTCCTAGATGATTTGACATGACCCATACAACACCTTCAAACACATTTTGAACTCTATCCAATCTTCAACTTTTGGTATAGACCTTCAACATATATTAGTCATCCAACCAAAAACATAACCTAACAACACCTCCATTCCAAACCACAACCTATTCAAGAGAAAGTAGAAAACACCTTGTGAAGAAATAGATAACATAATAAGATAAGGAACAATCTCATACAAATATTTCATAACTTCATGCAACAAAAATTTGGTGCAAGCCAACAGACACTGAAACCAACCACTAAACAACACACTCTTGTACTTAGTCACTTACAACTTTATCTGCAGAAGGACTAATGACATGAAAATTTAGATATAACACCTTCCCAAAACAGCAAGATTGACTTCTAATTAGCATGACCATATTTGTAAACATAGATAATTTCAAAACCAAACTATCTACCTCTATGAGCATCCTCACAAAAACAACACTATCTTCAAACTATCACTTCCAAAACACTTTTTCTATAACTCAACTGAACTTAAACTTGGATCACACATGCTTTGAAACATAATGAATCTATGTTCCAATCTACAAGAGAAAAGCATTACTAGTGGAGAAATGTAGAGCATCTCTTAGAGACACTGGCAAGCATCTAGCCAAACTACAACTCGCATTTGACATCTGCCACAACAAAACTGTAATAGTCTCCAACATACCTTTGACATCAATGAAAACCAAGCTTATCAAGTTGTAACAATTTTTGTATGACATCTTTTATGACAATATGTCTAAATGACAGGGTATAAAGAATTATTTTGTTTTCCTTGATCAATAGTGTCCTATGTGTTCCTTTTTCAAGTCATTATCTATGTTGCATATGGTCACAAGGATTCTTTGATTGAATGATCAAAGTGCAGTCCCTTTTGTAGTGTTTAAAATTAGTGAAATATACATAAAAAGACTCATTTGGTATAATTTCTTAAGAGCTCCAAGACAAAAAAAGGTGCCAAAATTTTGCATGACATTTCACTAACACTATGACACCTAGGAATTTATCATTTGAGCCTACAATTGGATGATGGATCCAATTAAGAATATCTATCTTTTATTTTCTCAACTCCAATTTATTTTGCCCATGGTGGTGACAAATGCAATATTACAAAATGCTTTAATTTTATTTAGTGAAATGATGCTAGGACTAATATTTTGTGTTTGAGACAAAATGATAATGTGAACATTTAGTTTTGTGTTACTACTACTAGAGGTTTTTTTTGGTACCCAAGTGTTTGATCCTTTTGAGCTAAATAGGACTGATAGTTGGGCGGGTGCATGAAGATGGGTGGCCAATTTTTGGACAACGTTTTTTAAAAGTTATGAAAACTCATACCACGAGCATGTTATAACATGCTCGTATTATGGCTTGGTGTGTTGAGCCTAAGTCTCAGACACAACAAGCCCATAACATGAGTGTGTTATAACGCACTCACATTATGACCTATTAAAACCAAAAAAATAGTAATTTATTCTTGCATTTCGATTGTGTTTTTTCTTTTTCCTACGGCCACAACCCTCATTTTTCATGCTCATGTTCTAGGAGGAGGTATTGTGCAAAAATATTCATCAATGGTTGCTATTTCATCATGATGATGCCTCCATGTTGATGAGGAGGTGTGATAG
>VDFB02252616.1:202531797-202620507 GCA_007258455.2 Sequoia sempervirens
TAATGATTTTGTCCATACAACTCACCAACAAATCATAATCTGAGTTACCCTATTTTTGAGGGTTTTGTAGTTGAAACATGATATAAAGGGGCTCTTACACTTTTTGTGATTATTGTAGCTTGTGTAAGAGGCCTCATGGATATTGTTGTAATTGTAGGATGCGTGAATAGGGTGTAGGATGAGAAATAAAGAAGGTGTAGCTGTTGTCCTCAATAGTTTTGTGAAGAAAAGCATGTGAAATGAGAGGTTCAAGCCTAGGTTTCAACAAAACATGTATAGGAGATCTGATTTTATGAATTTTTATCTATGTGCAGACCTAATGGGTTGTTTCTGAACACTGAATATAAATGATATACATCCACACACACACACACACACACACACACATATATATATATATGTATGTATGTATGTATGTATGTATGTATGTATATGTATTTTTAAATGTGAATGTAAATGCAATTACTGGATGCTCTCCTAGAACAATAAATGCAACATATCATTAAAGAAATCTATATCTATGTATATAAATGTGTATTTCTAAATGCAAGTGTAAATGCAAAGAGCATATGGTTTTGTAGTGTTATAGATACAATATATCCATAAATTAATGTAATTGAAATTCTAAAGTCTTCAACACATATAATATGAAATCGATCAAACTATTAAACTACTTGAAATAGTAAATAGTAAATGCATATGTGTGTATTTACAGAATGTAAGTGTAAATAGAAATAAGAATAATGAAAATTATAAAAGAATACAAGGAAGATTCTCATGGTAGTGATAACCTCCTCCACACACAACCCTTAAAAATTATGAATAGAGGAATATAATCTTTGAAGAACTCAAAATTGATTCTCTCCTACCTGATGCAATTAGTCATTTTATCCTTACAAACATTTATAGTGATTACTAGAGGCACATAGACCAATTTTTCATAATAGAAGAATTTGATCATACTTTTCCAATGATGGCATTATGAGAAAACCTTAGGTTAAATGAATAATACCTAGCTAAGTTCTTTAAATCATGTCCAACCATATAAGAGAAGACCATTGCTATGTGTACCTGAATACCATGGAGAAAGGCTAGTCTTTGGGCTCTTTCATCAATCATCCTACCTTAAAACATACCAAAAGTCTCCTAGCAATTAGACATAGGAAGATTTAATATCACTTAAAAAAAAATTATTGCCAAAGCGTAAACTTATGATGATTTAACCAGGCCTAGAACACACTCTTTCCTCGTTAACCACTTAGACATATGGAAATTAAATGTAAATTTGTTGCTATTTTTAGTCATGTAGGTGTCCAATAAACCACTTGGTGGTGTTTCCCTTCAAGTTTATTTAATTGAATGAAGAGAAAAAGTCCTTTGATTACAATTAGAGAATACATTTGAGGCCTTGGTTGTATGGTGGACCATAGTCACATTTAACACTTGTTACAAAGTTTGGGAGTTAAAAACATTAAGTGGAGTTTGATTTGTGATGGACACATTTGGACGGTGGTAACAACACACAATCTATCAAGACTGATTGCGCCCCGCATAACCTATGAAATTTCCTAGCGATGAAGCGATAGATTAATCATAATGTCACCTTGGGATCCCTGTCACCCATGAAAGAACTTCATCCAACACCCTTATGAGTGCAGGTACCACCAAATAGGTATTTGTTAGATCTATCTTCCTTAAGCGAGGGAAATTAAAGAAGAGAAGAGGAAAGCGAGACATATAGTATGTCTAAAAGAAGGAGATCAACTAGAGGTCAAAAGATTAGAATAAAATTCTGTAAACGCATGGAATTTTTTCTTACTGAAGAGGTCATGTTCTTATGATGATGAGAGCATAGGTGATGTCGAGGTGCCCTTGAGGTACAAACATCTACGGAAACACTGGGTACCCAAGGAACTTCCTCCAATAAACACTAATTTTTGTGTCAATGAGAGGATATATCGCATAAAACCATCGTCATTACATGGTTTGTGCCTATTTTGCATGGACGGCATAAAGGTCTGTTACGAAAAAGTTACTAAATTGGAGTATGTTGGACCCTGTTACAGTTACAAAGATTGGATGCAACTGGTTCGATATACATGAAGTATGCGTA
The DNA here is from genome assembly GCA_007258455.2 of Sequoia sempervirens. Taxonomy (NCBI): domain Eukaryota; kingdom Viridiplantae; phylum Streptophyta; class Pinopsida; order Cupressales; family Cupressaceae; genus Sequoia; species Sequoia sempervirens. Next base: position 202,533,911 of record VDFB02252616.1, read on the forward strand.
GGTATGCACTGTCAGCAAATTATATACAACTAAAAGAAAATGATCAAAATAAAGGAATGGCTATGTACATTGTGGAAGGCCAACATAAAAGGAATGTGCGAGGGGTTTTATAAGCGATTACGCCAGCTGGGTCAACAAATCGCCTTAATTGCATAACCGGTGATGCGGGGAAACCATGTATTACATTATGTGTGATAAAATCAATAATTGTAGGGGAAGAGTTGCTAATCGATTACAATTTGAATCGCTTAGTTACAAACATAGTTACTATGGGGTGGTAAGTACTATGTACCATTTTACCCAACCTCCAATTAATGATTCCAATATACCATTTTATTAGTATTTTTTTTTCATAAGTCTATTGGTTTCTTTTCAGTAATATTTTTTTATATTTATTTTTTGTCACAAGGGGACATTGATCGTACGGAGAAGGCTCTAGCCTAGAGGAGAGATCGCGATGTATCTTCAAGTGCTTCTACTTGACAGGTTTACCTCATTGTAATTGTACAAATTAGATACGAGCAAAATGTTTTATTATTATGTTTTTTTCATAAGTTTTTTGGGTTAATTTTGATAATGTTTTTAATATTCTTGTTGCAATCGATTGATCGAGGAAAGGCACTAGCAATAGAGGAGAGCATCCATAGTGAGGTGCAATCAATATTTTGTGATAATGACATTGCTTATTCAACAAACCCTCTCGATACAATAAAGAAAATCCAAAAAAAATGCAATCAAGAAATGGTTAAGTTGATGTTCATAGTGCCTCAAACAAATGAGATAAGAGAGAGGGTTAAAATATTGACTGAGAGATTACAAAACTTACAAGTAAGTTGTCGTGAGGTCTTTAATTATAACATAAGTTCATTCATGGTTTTATATTTTGTACTCTTTTATGTCATGAACTAAAATATGTATTATTTTTACAGGGTTATTTTCCTCCTCATGATGCTCCTAGCCATGATCAGGGTACTGCAAGTGCTGCCCAAGGAGTAAGGGTTGGTACAAGTGTCCATTCTAATCTTCCTACGCATACATCACATCATCTAACCCCATCATCCATGCTTATATTGTTGTCTGAAATGTCGGCAACACATACCATCTGAGGCATCAGATTAATGCACCCTCTGAAACAAGCATACTAGAACGGCACATGGGACGTAACACAAAGGTCTACGAGAGGCCATAATCTTTGGTGATGTTTAGCAGCATTCCTGGATCTTCCCGTATTACTAATGCGGGAACGACCTTGCCGATCCCTTGCTTGGTGGCAAGGATTTTCGTTATAGATAGAAGGTCCGGTGCTTTTAAATGTTTAATTATTATTATATATAATCAGTTAGAAATTTACTTATTGGTATTCTTTTTAGACTATTGATCCCATGATCATTTTGCGAGGAAATGATATTTTTATAAACATCTAAGTGATATTACATTCGAGCTCTTCGAGCCCACCATACGTACACGATGGAATGCCCAAAATCAAGATTTAAAAGATGAGCTCATTAACCGTTTAGTTGTGTTGTTTGATGATAAAACATTCAACTGAACCAAGGTCCTTCAGAAAGCTGGTACCTATCTAAAGTATGTGAGGGACCAATATAGGTCACATTTAGAGAAGAACAAAAAGTACGAGTGTCCCCCCATGATTCCGGAGAGGGAGTGGAAGGTCCTGGTGTCGGATGGAAAGGAGAAGGCTGAAAAGAAAAAAGGAAAGACACCATCGGGCCAAGCAAGGTATGTTATACTATCAACAATGTAATTATATACTGATTACTCTTTCTTTTTACATAATCTAACGTATTTAAAACTTTTCATAGGTTGCCCGACACATCGAAGGCAACAAAGGCAAGACTAGAAAAACACAAGCAGCACAAACTTAGCTCTGGTGGTTATATGAAATTAGCCACACGAATTGTAAGTATCAATAAATGAAATATAGTATCCAAATAATAAATTGAAAACAATTTTGGTTTTATCACACCATAGAAGCAAAACTCATGATCTTATGCAAAAATGTAGGGTCTAAATTCAATAGAGTTCCCACAAAAGATGACTTGAAGATTGCCTTCCAGCAAGGCTATGGAGCCGTGGTTGAACGCCTAAGAGTCTTGACTGGGCAAACACAACCTTCCACTACATCCGACACACAGGTAAATAAACTCAATAAATTTTATTTAAAATTGAATACTTGTGCAATCTATTCAATATTAATTTCCACCATAAAGTAATTATATGCCTATTTGTTTTAAACATTCAAGCAATGATAATACTGCACATGACATTGGAATGCAGCCTGGTGAGGGTGGAGCACAATGTGTAGATGGTCATGGTGTGCATCCTGGTACTTTCTAGAGCATATGAGGCACGTCAACATGTTGAGCATGGTCGAACTAAGAAGATCAAGAACATGATGTGGCCCCATCGGTGAGGACCACTCTAAAGTTATTTTAAACATTTAGCACCCAATTGGTGTATTAATTAGTATGACCTTTCATGTTTCAACTTTAGAGCATGGTAGTGATCAACGTGTTGAGCATGATCAGGCTAGAGAAGATCAGGAACATGATGTGGCCTCATCGGGTAAAGAGGACCACTCTCATGTTCTCTTAAACATATTTAATTTCAATTGGTGTATTAATTAATGTAACCTTTCGTGTTTCAACTACAAATCAAGATTTAGAGGGTGTTCAGCATGAGTCTATAAGAGAAGTTCAGGAACATGATGTGGACCATCAGGTAAAGAGAACCACTCTAATGTTCTTTTAATTATTAGAAATACTTGTAACAAATAGTAAAAAAACATCTCGATTTAACATTTCTTTCTTGTGCAGACCCCCTTGTAGCGGCGTCCACGTCATGAGAAAATGACTACGCATACATCAAGATCACGAGCAGAGGGAAGAACAACTAAAGGGGGGACAAATATTGAATTAGAAAATGATACTCTACTTCAGCTTTATATAGCTTTGAAAAAGAAAAAAAAAAAAAAGTGATTGTAATCATATCATGACAACCATATTTTTGATAATATCCATAAAAGCTGAAAGATTAAGATATTATATATTAATGAATAGATGTGAATATATGAATTAATAGATATTATATATTAATGAATAGATATTATATATTATTATTAATGGATGAATAGATATTATATATATTATTAATGGATGAATAGATAATTAATGTTATATGATTGGGTATGGGGAATTGAGAGTGATGTGAGGGGGGGAGGGGCCAAATGAGCTTCCACCATCACGTGGTTGGCCCTGTTAAGTAGAGAATATTAAACTATTCTCGAAACAAAAAGAAGCTCAATAAGGTAATGCATTTTTCAATATAAGAAATGCATCGTTTGAAGCATCAAACAAATATGCAAAGATGAAAGAAAGTGCCAACTTCTCACTATGGTGGAAAGAAAATGATTCTTTATACCACAGATCGGGTCTATGGGTCATGATGGTACATTCATGAATATTTTTTAAATTTTTGCATTGTTTCATCACAATTTTGACGAAAACCACCGACGAATCACCGAAAAGGTCCGACGAAGTTGCTATAGCTATGACAAAGGCTTCATTGTAACTCCTTGCCGATTTCATCACAATTTTGAAAAACTTTTGGTGTTGTTTCGATGCTCCTCCTTGCTCATTTCATCGAAATAGCGACGAACTTCTAGTGTTGTTTCGATGCTACTCCTTGCCCATTTCGTCAAAATGGCGACGAACTTTTGGTGTTGTTTCAACACTACTCCTTGCCCATTTCATCGAAATGGTGACGAACTTCTCGTGTAATTCATAGGTGGATACACGAAATTTTTGTCAATATTCCGACAAACATCCAGGCCATTTTATGATGCTGACGACTGATGAATCTACACCGTTATTTTGACGTTTAATTCGTCGTCGGCCTTGTGACGAAAAAATAGCGATGAAAATATTTTCATCATTTTGTCACTTTTTCGACAAAGAGTTTTTGAACGACCGACGAATGTCTATCGGAAAATGGTGTCAAATTCAGTAGTGTGTTAGAGTAAATATAAAAAAATGCCTAATAGGTCTCTTTTACTTTATACACTTAAGATAAACTAAGGAAATATTTGTTATTATTAGATTGAGCTATTTTTGGTCATGTCATCCCATTGCATAGGATGGGTCCACACTTTTCATGATCTAATTTAATATAGGATTTACTTTTTTCTTTTATAAACATTCATTTGTAAATTGTAATCATCCAATTTAGGTTATTGTATCAATACAATTCTTAGGTTATTGAGAAATGATCTAATTCAATCCTCATATAGGGTTTACTTTTTTCTTTTATAAACATTCATTTGTAAATTGTAATCATCCAATTTAGGTTATTGTATCAATACAATTCTCAGGTTATTGAGAAAATCTATATTTTTCTCTCAATTGTGATAGGAATTTTTCTTGCACATGATTTTTGGGAGTTGTGGGGTTTCACTATCAACTCTAATACAAACATATATACATACCTATATATATTGTGTGTGTGTATTTTTGTGTCTTTATATATATTAAAGGCTAATATAGATACATATACAAATATAAATAAGCATACATATGTATCTATATTAGCTTTTATATTTATATTTAAAGCATTATATGTAGATCTATATAATGATATAGATAGACTAACTAGCTTATCTATCTTAATATATTAATATATATATATTATACGCCAAGAGATATCATTATCTCGGCATATTTTTTTCTTTTTTTCTTTTTTTTTTTTAATTTAAAAAATACACCTCGATATTGATATCTCTTAGCGTATAATATATATATCTTCATATATTAAGATAGATAAGCTAGTAGCAATCGCGACATGTGTAACACATTGAATAAATTAATATATTTAGGGTTAGCATTAGGGTTAGGGTTTGGTTTAGATTTATTATTATGATTAGGGTTAGGGCTTAGTGTTAAGGTTGGGTTTATGGTCATAGTGTGAGAATTATGTTAGGGTTAGGGGTAGAATTATGGTTAGGCTTAGGGTTTGGATTATAATTATAATAGGTTTCAAGTTAGGAATAAGGCTTTGGTTTGTTTTAAGGGTAGAGTTGGAATTAGTATTAAGGTTTGGATTGGAATTATAATTAGGGTTAGGGTAAGGATTTATATTTGGTTAGGGCTATGGTTTGGGTTAGGGTTAGGGTCAAGGTTAGGTTTAAGGTTAAGATTAGCATTAGGGCTAGGATTTGATTTACGATTATGATTATGGTGAGGGTTAGGGTTTAGACTTATGATTAGGGTTATTGTTATTGTTAGGGTTTAGTGTTAAGGTTTAGTGTTATATATTGAATAAATTAATATAATTAGGCTTAAGATTAGGGTTACAATTTATATCATAGTTAGGGTTAGCATTAGGGTTAAATTTTATATCATGGTCAAGGTTAGAATTAGATTTAGGGTTAACCATTTAGGATTAGGGTTTAGTATTTAGGTTTATGATTATGGTTAGGGTTAGGGTAATAGTTAAATTTATGGTTAGTTTTAAAGAATTTGGTTTAAATTTAAAGTTAAAGTTAAAGTTAAGGTTATGGTTAGCATTAGTGTTATCATTATGAATAGGGCTAGATTTAGGATTATGTTTAAGATGAGCGGTAGGGTTAGGGTTTGGGTTAGCATATATAAAAATGGTTATGTAATCCTAATTCTATCTCTAACCCTAGCCCTAAACCTAACTACTGCTAACAACAAAACTAATCCTAATTTGATATCTTTAACGATAACCCTAGCCCTAATTCTTACACTATCTCTAACCCTAAACCTAATCCTAACAAAAACCCTAACACTAATCCTAATTTTATTTCTATCTCTAACAAAAACCCCAACCCTAATCCTAACCCTATCTCTAACTCTAACCCTAACCCTAACCCTAATCCTAATTCTATCTCTAATCTTAACCCTAATTATAACCCTATCTCTAACTCTAACCCTAATCCTTACTCAAACCCTAACCCTAATCCTAAATTTATCCCTAACCCTAACCCCACCCTTTGACCTTTATGATCTCTAAACCTAACCCTAATCCTAATGCTAACCCAACCCTAATCCTAATTTTATATCTCTAAATCATGTCCCCAATCCCAATCCTAACTCCTAACCCTAATTAATTTTAATGTTGGATCGATCATAACCCTAACCCTAACTTAAACCCTCTATCATCTCTAACTATAACCCTAACTCTAAATGGTTCTAGCCCTAACTTTTGAAAGATATTGCTTCCCTTACAAAAACTCCTAATCTCTAAATCTCTACTCTATTCTAACTCCTAACTCTGAATCGTAATCTTGGCTCCTATTCTAACCTAACTCTAACTAATCCTAACTCCTAACTCCTAGTTCTATCTCTACTGTAGTCTCTAAATCCCTAATTTTCACTCTATCTCTAACCACAGTAACTCCTAAACCTGCAATCAGAATAAAAACTTCAAATCTAACCTTAATCATATCTCTAACCTTAATCCTAATTTTGATCTCTAATCTTAACCCTTATAATGATCCTATCTCTAAACCTAACCCTAATCCTTACTCAAACCCTTACCCTAATATTGACCCTATCTCTAACCCTAACCCTAACCTTAATCATAATGCTAACCCAACCCTAATCCTCATTATATCTCTAACCCTAACCTTAACACTAACACTAATTGCAACACTAATCCTAATTCTATTTCTAACCTTAATTGTAACCCTAATTCTAATTTTATCTTTAACCCTAACCCTAACCCTAATCCTTACACTATCTCTAATCCTAACGCTAACCCTAACCCTAACCCTAATATGAACACAAACCACAACCCTAATCTTAATTCTATTTTTATCGCTAACTTGAACCTGAACCCTAATCCTAACCCTATTTCTAAGCCTAACCCTAACCTTAATACTAACTGTAATCCTAATTCTATCTCCAACCATAACCCTAATCCCAATCCTAACCCTAACCCTAATTAATTTAATGTTGGCTCCAGCATAACCAAACCCTAACCTTAACCCTAATTAAACTATCTTAAGTGTATTTGAACCCTAACCCTAATTGTGTCATAACCCTAACTCTAATCAATCCTAGCCTCTAACTTTGGAAATACATTTCTCAAGAACCCCTCAATCCTAATCCTAATTTATTCTAACCTTAACCTCTAACTCCTAATCTGGTCTTATCTCTAACCTTGGGTAACCCTAAACCCTATCCTAACCTCTAACCCTAATTTCATTCCTAATTTGTAATTTGAACCTTAATTCTTAATTTCTATCTCTAACCAAAAGCCTAACCCTAAATCTAATCATAACAAAAACCTCAACCTTAAACCTAATTCTATCTCTAATCCTAACACTTACTCTAATCTTTACCCTATCTCAAACCATCACCCTAATCATAACCCTTTTTGTAATGTTAACCCCAACCCTAATGCTAATTTTATCTTTATACCTAACCCTAACCCTAATATTAGCACTAACCCATACCCTAATCCTAATTCTATTTCTAACCCTGATCCTAATTCTATCTCTAACCCTAACACTAACCCTAATCCTAACCCTATCTATAACCTTAACCCTAAGCATAATCCTAATCATAATCCTAACATAAACACCAACCCCAATCCTAATCCTAATTTTATCTCTAACCCTAAGCCTAATCTTAACATCAATTGAACTGAATCTCTCATAACCCTATGAATAGTAGTAATCTGAACCCTTTACCACCTTAATAAAACTTTAACTTAATAAACTTTAACTTAACTCGATTGAATCCTGAATCCTAATCAACTTAACTCATAAACCTTAAACTTTAACTATAACCCTAACCAACATGTTCCAATTGAATCTTTAATCCTAAGACTTTAACTCCTTAACACTAACTCCTGCATCCCACTTGGAACTCCTAGGCTTAATTGAACTAACCTAAACTCATCAGAATTGAACCTTGAATGGAACTTTTAACCCTACATTTTGGAACCCTAAACCCTACTATATCCTTTTTCCAACACTAATTAGAACTCCTCATATGAACTCAGAATCCTAATTAAATTCTAACCCTAACCCTAATTGAATCATAATCCTAATTGAAACATAACCCTAATTTTACACTAACACCAACCTTGACCCTAATACTAACCCTAACCATAATTATAATTGAATTCTAACCCTATTTAATCCTTACCCTAACCATAATTAAACCCTAATCCTAACCCTAATTGTAACCTTTAACTATAATATTGACCCTAACCCCAACCCTAACCGTAATTGAATTCTAATTGAACCCTATTTAAACCCCAATCTTTATTACATCTTAACCCTTATCAAACCTCAAAATAATTGAACCCTGACCCTAATTACCCTAACCTTAAATGAACCATAACCATAACTTTAACCCTAATCGAACCCTTGTTGATTCCTAACCCTAATTGAGCTTGAACTATAACTCTTACCCTAACCCTATTTGAATCTCATCCCTAACTCTAACCTAAAGCTTTATCATAGAACCCTAACCTTAACCCTAACCTAAATTGAACCCTAAACCCTAACCCTAATCCTAATTGAATAATATGCCTAATTTAAATCTAAACCTAACACTAATTAAACCTTATCCCTAAACCTAATTGAACCTTTATTGAAATCTAACACTAACTTTGAACCCTAATTGAACCTTAACCCTAACATTAATTGAACTCTAACCCTAGCTATCAATTCTAATTAAACCCTAACCCTAACTCTAACCCTAATTCTAACCTTCACTTTAACTTAAACTCTAACAAGTTAATTCTAACTCTAATTTAACTCCTACCCTAAGCATAACCCTAAACCTTAACCTAAGCATAACTATAATCTTAATTGTATCCATAATTTAAACCCTGGATAATTCTAAGCCTAACCCTACTTGACCCTAATTTTAATTTAACCTAACTCTAACTCTAACCCTCAACCCTTACCTTAACCCTCACCATAACCTTAATTCTAACATTAAGCCTAACTCTAACCCTAATTTTAAATATAATTTTAATTTTAATTCTCACCTTAACACTAATCTTAATTCCGACCAAAACCCTATCCCTAATTCTAACCCTTACCCTAACCCTAATTCTAACCTTAACCATAACCCTAATTGTAATTGTAACCCTTAATCTAAATTTCATTGTTTTATTTTATAATTTTTTCATATATCATACTTTTTTGCTATTTTTTAATAATTTATCCCAATATATGAAATGTGAGAAGTGTTAGTTTTTTAAGTCATTTATTGTTCTTTTGAAATTGGTAAATCTTTTATAGAAATTATATGAACCTAATTAAATTGCTAATGAAATTATTATCCAATCTATATTTTTCCTTTTATTTAAAATCTCTACTTAGTGCATACTTAGGTTGCATAAATATGACATCACATGTGCCTAAGATGTTCCTTGCCTCAACATTAGGAGATTTATTTGTGAGTGTTAAAAGGGCTATGAAATAGATAATTTTATATATGAGAGTCTTGGTTCAGGTTTTAGTTAATGAACTTATTAAAAGAATTAAATTATGTAATTGAGTTACGTAATTAAAGTTTTCTCTGGACTAAGAGTAATTGTGTATTGTTTGATAATGTCATTTTCTTTGCCATACTTTACAAAAATTTCTAAAGTGTATTCTCTCCTTGGTTAGGTCTAAGAATCTTAATATTTCACAAGTTGTTTGTTTTTCCACCATAATTATAAATTCCTTCAAGCATTCAAAAAGTCCATTCTTATTTATTATTAAGAAATACAACCTAATGTATCTAATACTATCATCACAAAATACCAATATAAAATTAGTCTAAATTAAATAATTGCAATCAATATCAAATTCTTCATATGCCCAAATATTTGTAAGGGTGCTTGGATTACAATAGTTAGTGAGGGCATTCTTCCAAAACTAATCACAATACATTTCTTTGAGATTTTTTATTGTTCTAACTATAATTATCTTTAATAACAAATATTATAAATGTTAAAATTATATGCATGGAAATTAAATTTAAAAATAGTCATGTTTGGCTATAAATCCAATAAAATTAGGTTATAAAAGTAGTCATAAGTGAATGCTCTAGAAATAGTAAAGGTGTCATGCATCTGGTGCTCATTATGTTGCATGTTTCCTCTGCGAAGCACATACACCTTCGAGGTACCTAGGGAGGACCAGGTAAGCCTACGCCATGAGAGGACTTAGCTTATTTTTGGTTGGATGCAGGGAACCTGACATCCCATCACTTCTTCCAAACAGTTCTCTCCAAACTGCTTCGATAAATGGTGGATGAAAACACATTTCCATAGCCTCTGTTGGTATTCTTTACCCCTGTGACAACATGGGCATCGTTATTTGTTTCCGCTGTGCTAAACCCATCAAACTCACCATAAAGTTGATTGTACACATCGTTGATAACTGTGGTGTTGCCAATACCCCATATTCCAGCTTTAGGCACCTCTTCCACTAAAATTAAATGAGACCATTCTTCATGTTTTCCATTCCCCACTGGATGTTAGGCAACTTCTAACAGCACAATGTCTTAATGTCTTAGACTTAATCATGATTATCATACATTCTTTTGTAGAGATTTTTCTGAATCCGATTTTCACTTACTATGATCAAAGGTTTATAATCAATGAGAGGAAAACGCATTAATTCAAAGTCCAATGAATTTCATTGTGAAATAAATATGCAGTTGGTCTCTCATAGCAGGGCGTATACCTGGGCGAACTGATAATGAGATAATGAATTTGATTGCGGAATAAATATGCAGTGGCCTCTTCCATATCTTCCTATTCTGTAGGTTCAAAACATAATTACTTCCAGACTCATCAGCATCTCCATTAATGGTGCCTGCACAGGATTAAAAGCTTTTTTATTTGCTCAACTTTCCCTTTCTTTCCAGACCAGAGAGCTTGGAGTTCATTCCAGAAAGAGTTTGCAGCGCATGTACAACGCCCGTAGAAAATCTCTGACAAGAAATTGAGCATCCTTAGACAATTCTTTTCCATTCTTTATTATTTAGCTTGACTGATAAGCACACCGCTCGTAAATTCTATACTTAAAATTTAAAAAAAAACTGGCAATGGAAAATCTTTGGATGCCCTTCTTGATTCCGAAGACCGAGCTAAGACAGTGTTTTGTAGATTTGGAAGGGTGTCTAAGATTACGAATTGTAGAAAGCACACAAAAGACAATAGAATTGCAAAATCCAAAATCATAAGGCATAAACTACAAAAGCACGAAGCATGCTAACTAAAAAACACTAAAGAATCTTATCAAATCTAATGCAGAAAACATAAGAGAATAACAAACTACTCTGCTTCAAGCAATAAAAGATCACAATTCTGCAGTAAACATTGATGACTCTATTTTTAAATCTCACGGGCCTGAACTCCTCAGGCTCTTTCCACACCATAGGATCATTGGAAACACCGTGTAGATTAAAAAGCACGACTAGCTTTGTAGGTATGGCGATGCCCATTACCTTACACTCCTTCATTTTCTGGCGACTTAATGACACAATCATTGGATCTTTGGAAGGAACAATGGAATTCCTCGCCTGAAGTCAGTTTCTCAGACGAAATGCCATTTTCACAACCTGTTATTAAAGTTGCTTGAGAAATTGCGATAAGAGAGAATGAAATATTGATTATGCATTGGCATTCTTCATTTGTAGTACCAAAACCATTCGAATCATTTACTCTTCCAATCTTGTTAGTTACTTATGCCATCGGTTGCGTGAGTTGTGGGCATGCATGAAATGCCACCCTGCTGTGTTACATGTTCGTGACTCTTCCACTCACATCCGTTACAGGTTGTGCATATCGCAGCGGCTGCACGAGGTGGTGATGTGTCAGAAGTTTGAAAATGTCAAAGGAATTGAATCATTTCTTTTTGCTAAGACAGTTACTTGTGTTGGGCTCCTATAGTGGTCGTGCTGCCATTGTAAGGTTATGCCTCTCAGAATTAAACAATTTAATCTTTAATTTTTAATATATAGGTTTTTCCCTTTTACCTTTCTTTATTAATTTTTTAATTATTTAGTATAAATAATTTACTTTAAATAAATTTTCTAGTAAAATGGTTTATGTGAACAAGTAAAATAATTTACTGTGAACTTAAATAGATTTTTCCAACATTCAAACATTTGTAATTTTATTTTCTCTATTAGATTTTCTCAAGTAACAATTTTTTTTTTTACATAAAATTTAAGAATGAAATTCCAAGCAAATTTTAGTAATGTTTTTAAAAGAAAGTTCCAATAAAATTTCCTTTCATAATTTTTTTATACAAATTTTTAATTCCTTAGTACTATTTCAAATAAGGGAAGATTTAAATAAAGTTTTTCAATGGAAATTATGATGAAGAAACATTTAACATACATTGTAGTTATGGAAATCTCCTTTTTTCTTTCCAATGTCTTTCTACAAATTAAAGTCTAATTTTTTTTTACAAGATTGATGTTAAATATTCATAATTCCATTAAGGAGGGAAGGAAAGACTATGGCACTTGTAACGCAATAATAAAATCCTTCTTTGTTGAACCAAGTCCTTCGACTTTTCAAATCTTCCTTCTTGTAGTACCCCTCCATTTATGCTATACTTTCTGTTGATACTTTCTCATACTGTTAGACTTATGTTGTTTTGTTGGATACTTGGATCGCTGATTTTGAGCGATGATGGATTATACTGTGACATGATGATACTTTGTGTGATGTTTATTGTTTTCAGACATGACATGATTTAGCGTAGATGCTTAATTTCAGTTGTTATTGCTATGCACATGCTTATGATGGACTAACAACAAGTATTGAGTCAGTTTTCTGTGAGTGTATTGGTGTGGAGAACAGAATCGCATCACTCGCTTGCGAGTGCCCTGCGATATCTGTGATTTTCTCCGCACGGTGTGTCTGTTTTAAATGCTTTATATATATATACATGTATGTACAATGTTTGCTTGGTTGCAGGATTTGCAGGTACATGACATCGACTCCACCTGTGTAATCAGGTCTGAGCGTGTCAAGACTCAACGGAATTGTTGAATGGGAGATAGTTGTTAGGTTTATCCTAGTCCAATCTCTAACCTTAGTATTAGTACATTGTCAGTTTTTAGTTTGGGTCATAGGTTGTTTAGTATTGTGTTTCTGTTGGTTAAATAGTTTTAAAAAGGTAAATGTTGGTTATTTTTAATGTTAATTATTGTGTTTTATTTATTTTGTTATTTAAATTAATATTTAAATATGATTGAAATTTATTTATTTAATAATTTAATACATTAGTTAGTTTAATTAGTTAAATAGTTGATCTTTAAAAGGATTTAACTATTTAATTAAATAAATTAATTAATTAGATTAAATTATTAAGTGCATAAATTATATTGTGTTTAAATAAATTAGAAAATAAATTAAAATAGAAAATGCGTGTAAAATAAAATTGTTATTGAAAATTAATTTTTAGTATTTAAATAAAATGCATGCAAATTGATTTGTTAAAGTTTAAATTAAATAAATAGGAAATTGCATGCAAATTATTGAATGGGAAAACTGCCGAGAGGTGGAGAAGATATTTTCTCAACAACCTCTCGACATGTGTATGAGTGCCATAATTACTTTGGGGTTGTTGAAAATTTTTACGAAGGTTATTGAGGATCTCGGGAAATTGCACGGGGTTATTCTATTGCCTTGGGGGAAAAATTTTTTTGGCATTGGCAAAATTATCTTTCTGTGTGTAAAAAACCCAAAATTTCTTAAGAATTGGTATTTTTCTCTTTGTTGGATTTGTTATTTATTTGGAAAAGATTTTCCAAAGAATCTTGGAAGTTGGTTGATTTGGGAATTGGTATTACGGGAAGGAACTGGAACTACTGGCAAGAAAAGCTTCAAGGGTTTCTTCACCAATTAGCAAAGGATTCACAGGTATCTTTCTAGTAAATTTAATTTTCTTAATTTGAAAGGAAGTTGAAGAGTAGGCTTTGTCTTCTTGGCAAAATGATGTTTTTAAAAAAAGAAAAAGAAAAAAACTCTTTGTTGTAATTTGATTTTGTTTGCATGAATCTTTCATCTAGAAAATCTCTGTAACATCTTTGGAAAAGAAATTAGAGAAAAGAGTATTGATATTCTGGTTATTGTTTAATTTATATTGGAGACATTTTGGGAATAAGAGGAAAGAAATTTTGTGCAAATTTATTTCTCAATTTCTTCCTGTAGAAAATTTACCAGAAAATTAATAGATCAATTGCAAAATTCTGTAGAAATTTTCCCCAAATTTTCTTTGTGAAACCCCCAGAAAAATTATTTTATTCTTTATTAAAATTTCTATAAGAATACATTATTCTTTATATGTGAATTTAATTATGAAAATTTATAGTGAAGATGACTGTAAATTTATTGTTTAAATTTTTACCAGTTGTGAATTTTCGTTTTCTTTTCCGCCGGTACGGAATCGCGGAAATTGTTTTTGAAAAAAAAAAATTATTAAAAAAAAATAGTAGGTTGGGGAGGGCCGAAACCCTCCCCTCCCTCCTTTATAGAGGGCGCACCCTCATGGCAGCGCCAGCAGCCACAAAGTTGCTGGGCGCAGCCTGTAAGGGCCGCGGCCTCCTTCATGGAGGTCGCGGGCAGCGTGGAAATTTCAAAGTTTTTTTTTTATTATTTAAATTTTTTTTTTTATATATGTACTTTTTAATGAATATAATATTTATAACTATAATATATATATTATATTTAATATATATATATATATTATTATAATATATATATATTATATATAATATATATATTGTTTTTATAAATATGTAATATTAAATATTAAAAAAAAATAGAAAATTGGCATAATTTTGATAAATTTATTGTTATAATAAAATATTTAAATAGATTCTTTGGTATAAAATTTTGAATTAAATATTTTATTATGCCAAGTTGTATAAGTGCATAGAATTAGAATTTAAAATATAAATGAAATATTTTAAATTGGGATAATGATGTGTATATATATTTGTAAAATTAAGGAAGTTAAGTTAGAATAAAATAATTGCAAATTTTCTTTGATGTTTGAAGAGTAAATTTCAAATTGGTTGATTTTATTATCTTGTTCATTTTGAATGTTTTGAATTGGATTTAGTAAATCCGAACGGTAGATGATAGTAATTCTTGATTAGTTATTTTAAGTTCATGTTTTCTTTTGTTGGGCAAAATGGGAATAATCTTAATCAATCAAGTCTTCCAGATCAACTGGGTTAAAGGGTATTATTGTTTTTCAAAGTAATTCTTATTGACTTGGGTTTGAGCAAGAATTAAAAGTGGTGTTTGATACTGTTATGATCTGTTTGTCATTGTGAGATGTAATTGTGCATACGGTAAACCCTAGTCATGAAGATCTAGTAACCTTGTTATATTTAGGGGAGTGGCTAATTGTAAGGGCCGACACACAAAGTGGTGTCAGGGTAACTTAAAAATTAGTTAAGTAAGTCAGAGAAAACTAAAGAACACAGTAGATAGATCTAAAACTCTTAAACAAGATATGTATGCCTCGTTTATGACTCATAAGCTATTACAGTTATGAGTGTAAGTCGAGAAGGCCTGGAATAGCAAATCGGTGTCTCATTCTTCAAGAGGCATTCGATTCCGCAACTGTATGCAATAGGGGCCGGGTTTCGTAAGAGGTTACCAGGGTAACCCAAGGATTGGGGGCTGGGACCTAGGAAGAAACACCAGGGTAACCATTGCATAGTTGTGATGACACTCCACCTAGAATAACAGTTAAACCTTATGTTGTGTTTCAAATCAAATGTCAAAATCTGGAAGCAATGTAACCTATAGATTGTATGTACTAGTGTCTAGGGTTAGTAGATTTGGTCTAGGTAACCTTATTACTATCTCCTAGCACGGGGGGTGGACCTACAGGTACCACATGGTTGGGTGGAACGTGCACCTTACTCCGTTGGGTCCCCAGTTTGTTCGTTGCATAGAGAGCTTCATGGATGGAGAGCTCGCACATGGACTTCCTTTATTCTTTCATCATTGTATATTGTAAACTTGAAATGTAAAACATCCCTCAAATGTATAAGAGGTGATCAATGTAATTGTTAATGTATTTGTTATTTGAACTATCTCATCAAATGGATGAGCAATGTAATATCATATCAATGCAATGTATGGAAAAATGGTTTGTACTTTATTATGTTATCATGAATGGAAATTTATTATTTGCAATGTTTTACTTTATGTTATGATTTAATTGGGTGCAATGCGAAATACTTAAGTCGCTTATGGAAAACTTAAAGTAGTGTATCGTCGTTTAACCTAAGAATGTGTGCAACTAATTAACATAATATTAATACTTTAAAAAAAAATTATTACACTTTTATATCACTTTTGCAACATTCTTAGGTTATTTAGACGGGGCACACACTTCTGACAAGTATGAAAAGCCACTTTCCCTACCCCTATCTTACTTTAAGAAATTACTACTCTATGAATGCAAAGAAGATCAATATGATAAATAACCACTCTCAAAGATTCTAAGTTCTATCCCCCCCTTCGAAAGAGGTTGGAGAATCATATTTATAGAAAAATGCATACTATTTCAATAGTCAAGCTTTGATGGTAAAAATCAGTAGTCAAGATTTAATGTTGAAAATCAACGCTTAAGATCAAGAAAGTGAAGGGAAAGTTTCTATTTTAACTCATGAGGGGATAATGATAAAATTTTAATTTAAAAAATATGGATAAAGATGCAATTGAAGTTTCTTATTTTACATATAGTTATAAAATGATGTTTCTGAAAGAAAGAATAGTTGATTGATAAGGGAAGATTTAATTCCAAAATGAGTGGGAAAAAAAATAGAATGTTGAAGTAGGAAAATATGTAAACTTTTTAAATAAAATAGAATTTAATTACTATTTCATTTATAATTTGAAAAAGATTCTTTTTTCTAAAATTAAATTTTGCATTGCAAATTTATTTATTTATTTTATATTTTTTATAAAGTAACTATTTTATTTTCTCAATAATTTAATTTATAACTTTAGCTTTATTATTATTATTATTATTTTGGTTAAGTTTTGATAAAATAAAACAATAATTACCATCAAACCAACTTAATTTAATAATCAAAGAGTCTCATTTCAAATGATTTGGAAGGAGGGTTGTGACATCCTCCCCCCCTTATATTGTGCATCGTCACGATGCACTTATTCAAAAACTTCAAAAGCATCAAGTCTAAAAAAAGAAAGGAAACAATTGTTGCATTTCATTTTCATCTTCCCATGTGGCATTTTGTCCATCATACTGATCCCATTGCACCTTACACTGCTTAACCTCTCTGTTGCAAAATCGGTATTGGCACCTCTCCAAGATTCTATAAGGCTCTATTGTTATTCCCCCTGGCTCTTGGACCTGTAATGCATTCCAATTTAGAATATGTTCATCATATACATATTTCTTAAGAAGCGATATATGGAATACATCATGGATACGACTCAGTTGGGGAGGTAAGGCCAACCAGTAAGCAACTAGATTTATCTTTTCTAAAATTTCAAAAGGGCCAACATATCGAGGTGCTAGTTTAGCTTTCTTCCCAAATTTTATGGAGCTCTTGTGAGGCTTAACCCTCAAGAATACCCTTTCACCTACCTCAAACTCTCTTTGAGTCCTCTTTTTATCTGCATAACTCTTTTGTCTATCTGAAGCTTCCTTTAATCTTTTCCTTATTTCTTTAGTTTTTTCTTCCATTTCATTCAACATATCAAGACCAATTATTATTCTATCTTCAAGGCTATCCCAACTGAAGGGCATTCAAAAAGGCCTTCCATATAAAGCCTCAAAAGGAGCCATTCCCAGAGAAGATTGGAAAGTGTTGTTATAAGAAAACTCCACTAATGGAAGGTATTCTTCCCACTTTGTTTGTTAGTCCATGCAGTACATCCAAAGTAGGTCTTCTACAATCTAATTTATTCTCTCTATTTTTCCATCAGTTTCAAGATGGTATGTTCAACTAAAATTCAATTATGTTCCCAATGTTGACTAAAGAGTTGACCAAAACCTTGAGGTAAATCTAGCATCTCTATTTGATATGATTTTCTTAGGAATGCCATGAAGCCTAAACATTTCCTTTACAAAACATTTTTCCAAGGGAGGGGCATCATCAGTTAAGTTCCCTAGTATAAAGTGAGACACTTTGGTGAGCTTATCAATCACCACCATTATTCCATTATGCCTAAAAGGCATCATAGGTAGCCCTTGTACAAAATCTATTCCAATGACCTACCATTTGTGAAGAGGTATATCATGGGGATACAACAACCTTGTTGGATGGTTATGTTCTACTTTTACCCTTTGACATTCCAAGCACTTTTCCACATAATGCACTATGTCAGTTTTCATCCCATGCCAAAAGTATAATTTCTTTAGGTTTGCATAAAGTTTATTTACCCCAACATGCCCTGAATAAGGAGAATAATGAGCTTCTGTTAAAACTATCTTCCTTAATTCACCCGAGTTAGGGACATAGATTCTATTATTGAATCTTAATAATTTATCTTCATCAAGAGAGTACCCTTCAACCTTTGGGTTAGTTCGATCATTTTCCAAGATTAACTTAACTTGTTCATACCATGGATCCCGCTTTTTCTCTTCCATCACTTGTTCCTTAAAAGATGTTTTGGAGGTTGCTATGGTCACCAAGTGCCTTCTTCTACTTAAAGCATCTGCCACTCTATTTTCCTTACCCTTGATGTACTCAATTTCAAAATCATATTCGCTTAAGAACTCTAACCATCTTCTTTGCCTAGCATTCAAGTGGGGTTGAGTGAAGATATATTTGAGCCCTTGATGATCTGTTTTTAATTCAAAGGGCTTTCCCAATAAAAAGTTCCTCCATTTTTGTAGGGAGTGAATGATGGCCACTAACTGTAAATCATGGGGGGCATAGTTTATTTCATGGGTCTTCAATTTCCTAGATTCATAGGCCACCACACCTTCATCTTGAATCAAGACCCCCCCTAATCCTTCAATAGAAGCATTTGTTACCACTATGAAGTGCCCATTTGGATTTGGGACCTTTAAAATAGGTGCAATAGTTAGCTTTTATTTCAAAATTTTAAATTCCTTGTCACTTTGTTCATTCCACAAAAATTTCTTACCCTTCCTTTGCAATGAAGTGGTGGGGTTTGCAATTTTAGAGAATACTTCAACAAACCTTCTATAATATCCTGCTAATCCCATAAAACTTCTCACCTCCTAAAATTTTTGAGGAATTGGCCATTCCACTATTGCCTTTATCTTTTTAGGGTCAACAATAATTCCTTCGTTGGATATGATATGCCCAAGATAGTGAATTTTCCTTTCAAAGAAAGCACGCTTTGACAATTTCCCATATAATTTATGTTCCCTTAATCTTTGCAAAACTAGTTGAAGGTGTGTCAAATGCTCTTCTTCATTTTTCAAGTAAATTAGAATGCCATCCAAAACACCAAGACAAATTTGTCTAAGAAGTTGTGAAAGACACTATTCATTAGGTTCATAAAAGCACCTGGAGCATTAGTTACACTGAAGGGTACAACTGTAAACTCATAATACCCATACCTTTTCCTAAATGATTTCTTTGGGATGTCTTCTTCTTTTATTCTGAGTTGATGGTACCTTGATCAAAGCTCAATTTTGGAAAACACTACTGCTCCCTTCATTTGGTCAAAAAGATCCTCAATGTGTGGTAAAGGGTACCTATTCTTTATTGTGACCTTATTCAACATTCTATAATCAATACACAACCTTAAAGTCCCATTTTTCTTTTTGACGAACAAGACTGGTGTTCCCCAAGGAGATACACTTGGCCTTATCAATCCCTTTTTTAGTTCTTCTAATTGCATCTTGAGTTCTACTAGTTTTGTTGTGTTCATACAGTAGGGTGCCCTTGAAACCGGTTCGGCACCAGGTATACTATCAATAGGAAAATAAAATTTTCTTCTAGGATGCAAGCCAAGTAGTTCTTCTGGAAATACATCCTTAAAATCCTAGAGGAAAGGAGAATTTTCAAAGGTTGGAGTATTTTCATCTTCCTTTTCATCTAGATAAACCATATAAATTTGGGCCCCTTTCTTTCTTTCCTTCTTTAATTGCATGGCTAATATAGTCTCCACACTTATGGGCCTAAGGTTACCTCGAATTTTAACCCTTTTACCTTCATCATCTAAACACTCTACCAAATTTTTGTAACAATCTACATTAGCCTTATGACCTATTAGCCAACTCATCCCAATAATTACATGATATGACCCTAGGGGTGCCATATAGAGATCCACCCTAGTCTTAAATTCAAGGAATTGTAGCTTCGCTTTTGAAAAACACTTGGTCACTTCCCTAGTTGCCTTATCCCCATACTAAACTATCCATGATGATTCCATATGACTAACTCTTAATGAAATTTTCCTTACTAATTCTGGAGAAATAAAGCATTCAGATGATCCTGTGTTAATTAGGATTGAAATTGGTTGCTTGAAAAGTGTACCTGTGGTTTCTATGGGTACATTCTGGTATCTGGTTTGTTGGTTCCTAACTGCTGCATGAATCCTTTGTTGGGGACCTCGTTGTGGTTGGTTGGCTCTAATTTGACCTTGCATTCTTAGACATTCTCTAGCATAGTGATTTTCCCCACACATGAAGCATCCACCTAGTGGTCCCCATTGCATTTAATTCCTCGGGGAGTTGTTTCTCACTTCGTTGAACCTTGGTGGGTTAGTTGACCTATTGAAGTTCCTCTAATCATTTTTATTAAATTTTCCCTTGTTATTTCCATTGTACCCATTCCTTTGATTCTGAATTGGTGGTGGTCTTCTTTCAGATGAGTTATTCATTCAATTCTTGTTAAAGTTATGGTTCCCCTTGAATTATTGTTTCCTTTTAAAAGATGGGTTCCTATTATTATTGAAGTTTTTCCTTGTTGTTGCTAGGGCTTGTAGTTTCTTTTCCTTCTTAAGGGATTTTTCCAGCACATCATTCATGTTTTCAGGTCCAAGTAAGTCAACCTCTGCCCCTATATTGGTGTTCAAACCTGAAATAAACTTCCTTGTTTGACTTTTCTCACCCTTTTGGTACATGGGCACATACTTCAATAACTTGGAAAACTTATCCCAATATTGTTGTACTGTTAATGACCCTTGTCAAAGGTTGTGTAATTCAGCCATCTTCTCATCAAAAAGTAATTGTGGCAACCACCTCTTGTGAAAGTGTTGAACAAATTGATCCCATGTAATTGTTTCCTTGTTGAACCCATTTTGTTCCTTAGTGTTGGTCCACCAACTAGCTGCCTCGCCAATGAGCTAATAGGAAGCCCATAAGGCTTCATTTGTTTCACTAAAATCTCTTAACTCAAAGTATTTTTCCAACTCATTTAACCAATTTTCTACTCCTTCATCTATTTGCCTCCCATCAAACTTGGGTGGACTGATTTTCTTCAAGTCCTTAGATAACTCCATGATATTATTTTCTTTCCTAGGTGCAATTATGCTCACCTCATTTGCTTGCTGGTTATTGGAAGGATTCTCATTCTCAGGTTCAATTATGTTTTCAATAGTGTTTTGCCTTGCCCTAAGGTCTTGCACAAACTATTCCAAGGAGCTAATCTTATCCCTCTATTATGTTAATAGATTTATTATGACATCGATTCCTATGTTGTTACCTCCTTGTGCTTTTTGTTCATTACTGTTATTCTCTTCCTAATTTTGAGTAGCTCTAGCACGATTTTCTCTTGTCCTTTCCATTTAATATAATTCCTGAAATTACAATTTTCCCAATTAATAATTTGAAAAGTCTAAAAACTAAGTTTTATATTTTAAATTTTAAATTACTAATTATGCAAGTTTTAGTGAGCTCAAGGCCTAGCTTTCAAACTTAGCTCTGATACCACATGTAATAACCCATCCATAACACAAAATTTACCACTATTTTTTTTGTTTCTTGATTGTTATCTCATTATGTGTTTATGCAATTATATACTCAGGTACTTCTATTCATAAGGGATAGGCATCCATCCATCTAGGATAGGCATCCAATCATACATGTTAGGTATTTGTCCATATAGGACAAGGGTTCATCTATCCATTCGGGATAGGAATCTACCCAAATGGGGTAGGAATCTATCCATAAAATATAGGAATGTGCTATGGCTAGAGACTTAGACTCATCGAGACCATATGGGTCTTGAGTCACTCACTAAAGACTACACTTCCCCTTGGAGGTGCATCGAGGTCATCATCCTTAAGAGTATGTAAGATTAATTATATAGCTTCAGTCTTGCCTTAGAATTCAGCCTAAGGCCTTGAGGAGTCAAGCAAATCCATTCGGGATTCCTTCCGAGTATACAAAGAGAATGTTTTAATCTTACTTTTATGTTACACATTATTAACCCCGCCTTAACAATCAAGCAATTCTCTTGAATTATTATTTTTTTTATTTTTTTTAATGTAACTTTTTTTAACCCCATCCCCAAACACCTGAGGTACTCGGAGCATTCTTCATTTCCCAGACCACCTACATACCCTGCTTCCAAACAGGATCAAGGCATAAAATAAGTAGTTTTGTTTTCTAAACTATGTTTGATGTGAACTATTTTGTGGGTACGCAACCCTTTCTAGGGCCCCATTTCCCCAGACAGTTCCTCTTCGACTGCTACCCACGAAGGGAAGCAATGAAAATATAAGTAGATAGTTTATGAGACTATTACTTGTTTTCTAAATATCTAAATCCCAATTCCTAATAATGTCTTCCTTGAACTTTTTTGAGATTCAATTACCTTTCAATTAACATATCTTGAAAATAAATTACATTAAATCCTACAATGGGGTTTTCTAGTTTTGATCTAGTGGATTTTGTTCATTTACAATTATCTTATTAAATTATCGATCTAAGAGAGATTACCCATCTCTTGGATTTTAATACATCGAATGTTCCTTATTACTCCCCGACGATTTAAAGGGACGATGCCACAGACGTCGTTGTTGCAGCTGTATTAGGCTATGGATGTAGTAGCTCAAGCGTGATGGCATTACCCGTAAACGTGAGCCAGAGGCACTACTGATACTGAATACGACTAGGTTTTAGTTTCAACTCTTGATTAATGTTTACCTAGCTAGGAAGAAAATAACAACTAACTAATTACTTCTTGCAAGATAACATACTTTTGAAAATGAAATGAACATTAATGTGTACTAATTATACCATGGCCAATACAAATAAATTAATGAAATTTGAGATACTAATCTACTTTTTCAAAAAAATAATAAATTGGGATTAAACATTTCATACATAAGGAAAGTAAATAATTACTAAGGATTAATGCAATGCCATCATTTAATAATTATCCTCTTTAAAGAAATTTAGCTATCGTTTAATTCATCAATCATTAACCACTTGACAAGATATAATTAATTTTATTTTATTGAAATTTCTAATCTATTTTTAAATAAATTAGTGCACTCATAGATAAACAATATATATGTACATAATAACATTAATTTATCACAAATTCAATAAGTCAAAAGAAAAATTAAATAAGTTGAAGTAAGGCATTAAAAATTAAAGGAAACTTGATAAGTAATTAAATAAAAGAAATTCTAATCCATTTTGTAAAATTAGATAATAATAATCAATTTGAGGGATTGGAAACTATTTTACTTTCTTACATTACAAATCTTATAATAAATTAAAATAATGAGTACATTAAAATTTACTGTGACAAAGCTAAATAAGTTAACTTAATATTATTTATATGGAAAAAAGAAAAATAATAATAATAATAATAATTTTACTCATTACTTTACTAACTAAAGAAAAGTATCCATTTTCACAATTAAAATTAAAATAATATTTCTAAAAGAATTATAAAATAATTTAGAAATAAATAATCCATTTTAAAAAAAAACAAATCTGATTTTGTGTTTTATTATTTTAAATTTCCATTTTGTACAATTTACTTAAATTTTCTCATTAATCTATAAATTTATTTCCTTTATAAAAGAAATCTTTTATTTTTTTGTTCATTTTCTTAATTTATTGCTATAGTTTCCTCTTTTAAATGATTTGTTGAAAAATCAAAAGATTATTTCCTTTTGTCATAGTTTCCAAATTTATAATTTTCTTTTATAGAAACATTTCCTAAAAATTTATTAAAAAAAAACACAAAAGAGATTAGATCTATCTAGTTACTTAAAATTTCATAATTACTTATTATTATTAATTATTAAATATTCATTCTACTACTTATATATATATATATATATATATATAAAAGTTTCAAATTAATAAAATTTAATATTATAAAAAAGAAATTTTAAATCAGATAATATTATTTAGAATTTAAGAAAACTAGGTTATAAGAATAAATAAATAAATTAAATAGTATAACTTTTAAAGTTTAATAAAACAAAATTTTAAAATATTTAAAATGGTTGTCGCAGCTCTTTATGGAGGGTCGTGGCCTTTATACAGGTCGTAGCCGTTGTGCCCTTAATTAAACAATTTAATCTTTAATTTTTAATATATAGTTTTTTCCCTTTTACCTTTCTTTATTAATTTTTCATTATTTAGTTTAAATAATTTACTTTAAATAAATTTTCTAGTAAAATGGTTTACTGTGAATAATTTTCTAAAGTAAAATAATTTTCCTGAATAAATTTCTTGAAAATAATTTAATTTTGTGAACAAGTAAAATAATTTATTTTGAATAAATTTCTCAAAAGTGTTAAAAATAATTCAATCATATAAAGATAAATGAACTTAAATAGATTTTTCCAACATTCAAACTTTTGTAATTTTATTTTCTCTATTAGATTTTTTTGAAGTAACAATTTTTTTTTTTTTTACATAAAATTTAAGAATGAAATTCTAAGCAAATTTTAATAATGTTTTTAAGAGAAAGTTCCAATAAAATTTCCTTTCATAATTTCTATACAAATTTTTAATTCCTTAGTACTATTTCAAATAAGGAAAGATTTAAATATTTTTTTCAATGGCAATTATGATGAAGAAATATTTAACATAAATTGTCATTATGGAAATCTCCTTTTTTCTTCCCAAAGTCTTTCTACAAATTAAAGTCTAATTTTTTTTTATAACAAGATTGACATCAAATATCCATAATTCTATTAAGGAGAGAAGGAAAGTCTATGGCACTTACTTGTAACGCAATAATAAAATCCTTCTCTCTTGAACCAAGTCCTTCGACCTTGAAAATCTTCCTTCTTCTACGACAAGTATGAAAAGCCACTTTCCCTACCCCTATATTACTTTAAGAAATTACTACTCTATGAATGCAAAGAAGATTGATAAATAACCACTCTCAAAGATTCTAAGTTCTATCTCCCCCTTCGAAAGAGGTTGGAGAATCATATTTATAGCAAAATGCATACTATTTCAACAGTCAAGCTTTGTTGGTAAAAATCAGTGGTCAAGATTTAATATTGAAATTCAACGGTTAAGATTGGGAAAGTGAAGGGAAAGTTTCTATTTTAACTCATGAGGGGATAATGATAAACTTTTAATTTTAAAAATATGGATAAAGATGCACTTGAAGTTTCTTATTTCGCATATAGTTATAAAATGATGTTTCTGAAAGAAAGAATAGTTGATGGATAAGGGAAGATTTAATTCCAAAATGAGTGGAAAAAAAAAATAGAATACTGAAGTAGGAAAATATGTAAACTTTTTAAATAAAATAGAATTTAATTACTATTTCATTTATAATTTGAAAAATATTCTTATTTCTAAAATTAAATTTTGCATTGCATGTTTATTTATTTATTTTGTTTTTTTATAAAGTAACTATTTTATTTTCTCAATAATTTAATTTATAACTTTAACTTTATTATTATTATTATTTTGGTTAATTTTTGATAAAATAAAAAAATAATTACCATCAAACCAACTTAATTTAATAATCAAAGAGTCTCATTTCAAATGTTCTAGAAGGAGGGTTGTGACACAATTTCTAACATTTCTTTTATAGGTCATTGTTTTCTAGAAAAAATCATTAACATCTCTTTTATGTCCTATGCAATTTCCTAAATCAATAGTTATGCTTTGTCCTTTAGCGCCTCTGTAATTCAACGCATACATAGATCAATGCTTTTGACCTATCAATTGATGCATGCACATTTCAAGTATAATCATTTACTTTTCACTCTTTCTATTTCAACACCTTCACAATTTCCCAACTTGCTAGTTCCTTTTGGTGCTAGCAAAGTTTGTTCATTATTTTATTTTATTTTTAAGAATTTTATCAATCCACTTGTTGTAGACTAACCCCTTTTGTGCAACATAAATTTTTTTGCCAAAGATAATTTCCCCTTGCAATTCATATGATCTCAGGTGACCAAAAACACTTTGATCATTCCATTTAGGGGGATTTCCAAGGAATTTCATCACATTATGGGAAAACTTAACTCTCGTGTTCAAGTGGAGTATAAAGAGTGGGGGTGAATCAAAAGGCACCCCTCTTAGAACTAGAATCTTGTCAATATTGTCTAAGCCCCGAAAAAATTTATACCTTGGGAAATTGAAGTTGGAGAGTGGGTTACTCTCTCCTCTTCATTGTTTGAAAATTTTCCCCTTCATCTATATTTTTTTTTCTCGTGTACTCTTGAGGTATTCAAAGGACTCCCTAGAAACCTTGCTCACCCTAGCTTAAGACGTTTTATCCATATCTTACTATGGTTCAAGGGAAGTTTCTTTCTCTCTAAATTTACTCACAAGAACCTTCATGTGTTGAGATAAAACTAACCTTGGGTGAAGCCTTTGACCATCCTTGATAAGGTATTTTTGGGAAACACAACTTTCCCTAGCTAACCCTCATAGGGTAGATGATATTAGTAGTTAATTCTACTATGGGCTTGTTAGGAAAATGGTGTCTCAACGTTGTAATTAGACAAGATTGATATATATAGTAAGTTTACATTTGAGCATGGATTGTTGAAGAATTTTCCACAAAGCTTTCAAAGGGCTAAATAAGCATGCTCATAAAAAAATTTGCAAGATCATGTCTAGATTTGAAGATATTAATGTTTCAATTTTTGAAAGTTTCAAAGGTCGTAGATTTTTTTCGGGCTTGAATGTGGTCATAACTAGTGATGAGTTTATATCTTGATAGAGAACTTCACAAGAGTTTTCACAATTTAAATGATTCATCAATTGGATACCAAAATAAAAAGTTATGGCCTTTGAAAGTTGGTTCCCCTAAAATGGGAGATGCAAAAACATGTTGGACATGGCAATGAGCTATAAAAGGGGATTTACATGTTATGGTGTGTTTTGAAACATCATAGGAATCTATTATTTGAGATAAGGATGGATGCCACTTTTTAGGTGGTTTTACCTCATGGTTTTATAATACCATTTGAAATTTTCATGTATTGTATCTCCTATATATTAGGTGCATGAGATGAAGATTCAGTGTAAGAGTCTTATAGCTATTGATTTTCCTTCGGATCTTTTGATGGTGATAGTACTATGAGAAATATTTCTTTGCAAGAATATTGTAATCTTATTGATTTTAAAATAATATTTTAGGTTGTTTTTGGAGTGTGGGGTTTTTCTCTGGAAAGGGTTTTACCCATGTAAATCAATTTTTGTGGCATGATTTTTTTTATGTTAATTTTTTTTAATTTTCTATAGCTATTCATATCTAAAAAATTCCTCATAACTCTCCTCTTAGGATTAGTGTAGGAAGTTGTTCCAATACCTTACCTTCCTTATAGGGCCCACACTAAGAGTCACTCCCACTTGAATAATTTAGGATTGTACTAGTGATTAGTGTTTCCTATTATATAAAAATAGTGCATACTTATTAGTCCAAATATCCCTTAGTATAATTTATTTGTTTGGTGTGCTTTCAAATCCACCCCTTAGTCAAAAAAACAAGTCTTCATCCCGAATGAACCATCCAATATTTTCCTCCAAATACCCCATTCATCCTTCCAATCCAATCAAAAATTTATCAAAATCACCCCAAATCTCTCCAATTCAATCCTCTATTCTAAAATCAAGCCAACTAACTTGTAAAAAATCCAAATTTCCCCTCATATTTCCATTTTATCACCTTCACGCTATTCTTTAGTCCGTACATAATTTAATTCTTATGAAATTAATTTCTTACACAACTCACTGCTTACATGCTTTAGAATTTGTGCATTTTAGCATGTTTATAGTTTAACACTTTTTTATTTTTTATGAATCACCTCTTATATTCATCCACATCCTAGTCTAACATATCCCCTTTCAATCCAAATCCAATTTCATCCTTCATATTCATCTTTAATTCTCATTCTCCTAAATCCCCAATCCACTTCTATTCCTTCACCATAATTTTCTTCCTCCAAAATCAAAATCCAACATTTTGAACCAAGCTTTCATCCATCATCCGATTCATCATGTAATGACAGAAAAAGTACTCCTAACATGGCCTTGATTTAGTGTTGTAATGTGTCTAACATATTCAAATGAGGTCTTGGGCCTTTGTGAACTAAATGAGCTTATTAGTGCCTTAATTAGATTGTTGTAAAGTGTTGTAACACACTTTTCTAGGGTTTTATTAAATAATTGGGATTCTTTATGCTTTAATTGGCCTTATTTTACATCCATGAGCCTTAATTAATGCATCTTTTCAAGGATAATCCTGAAATAAACCAACATCCAATCATAATTCAAGTGTTTTTGCGTTGTGTGGCCCAGATTTCGTGATCTAGGACTCATACACCACCTTGGGTGTATGAGTCCCACCTAGCTTTTTGGGCCCCAATCTATATTTTACATTATTCTAAGCATTTTTAAAAATTTGTACCATAGTTAAGCCTAATGGGACTCATACGCCACTTCTAGCGTATGAGTCCCGTGTGGCCCAAAATTACATTTAATTCAAATTCTTGGTGGGATTTTATTCTCCTAGATCTGAAGTCATCTTGTAGTGTTGTAATTTTAGGAAATTAGGCATAAACAAGTATAAATACGAGGTTATTTCACTCATTTTCCCCTAAGCTTTCAAGTATTCATGCATTATAGAAAATTTATGATCAAAGAAGCATTCAAGAGTTTACAAGAGAATTCAAGCATCTTCAAGAGATAATTATCAAGTGTTTTAGAGCATTATTCAAGCATCAAGCATCATGTAAAATTCATCATGCACATCGTGTTTTTTTTTAGCTAATAATTGTGATGTAGGATTTTATGATTCAAGCTAGCATTCAATTCAAGATCTATCGCATTCAAGCAAGAGTCAAGTTCTACATCCATAGGAGCCATCTTATACATGTTTGCAGAACTTTATTTCTAGGGTTTGGTGAGTTACAACATTAAATTTTGTTCATTCATCATTTTCCTTTCCTATTTCATTTCATTTCAAGGTTTGATTACCAAAACGGGTTTTGACCAAGGCAAACCCCTTTCTACTAACAAAACAACATTTTTCCCTCTCTTTAGTGTGTGATTTGTAGATCTAGGTTAAATATATATTAAAGAGTAAATTTGGAGAAAGTTGTCAAGTGTTCAAAGTTTTCAAAGTTGTCACCTAGCATTGGAGATCATTGAAAGAAATCTATAGGTTACAAATCGGAGATTTAGACCTAAAAATCAGGTGGAAAGGATAGAGCAGACATTGAAGAGTAGAATCAGACTTTGAATTTCTAGAAAACCCTAATCGAACTGATATGCCACTTTTGGTGTATGAGTCCTAGTATAAGGAAATTTATAGATTTCAAGAGTTTTAGTCATATCTTTTCCATATTTCTATTCTTGCCTAGAAACCCTAATCTGGGACTAAATTTCCCAAAATGGCATATGAGTCCCAATAGGAATTAATTTTAGCATTTTTAGCATTTCAAGTATTCATCCAGTCTTCTTCAGGTTTCCATGTGCACACCTTTCATCTCTCAACTTTCTGTTATGATTTACATGCATTTTTAGGTCATTTAGTGAAGTCTTGCATTGCATTAGGTTTAAGCATTAGGTCTTGCATTTCATTAGTCTTTCCAAGCCCTAGCTTGGTGATGAACCCCTCTTTAAATTTTATAATCAGAACCTAGTAGAACCGTATTGCAAGATATCTTTCTCCTTTGCATACTTTAGATTGAGATCTCTAGTGTTTTCTGTAAGTGAATGAGGTAGAAAAGTGTTGTTATATGTCCTAAACTATAAAGCAACCATTTTATTTCATTTCATTTTGGTGAACCTACTTTTAGAACACATTATTTCTGATTTGGAGCGCATCATAGTCCTAGATATTGCTTGCATTAACTTTGCATTAGGGTTTACACTAGTTAATTTGCATCTAGGGTTTCTAAATCTTGCATTAGTGAAAATGCATATAGGCTGCATTAGTGAAAATGTATATAGGTTGCATTTTTGCATCTTGCATCATTGAATATCATCTAAATTTTTCATTTTCATTTAGTCTACAGATCATACAAACTAAAAAGCATAGAAAACACTTAAAGTTTTTAGAAATTTGTGAAAAAATGTCTCACTGGGACCCATATGCCCCTCTAGGTGATTTAGTCCCAGTGCAGATTTTAAATTGCATTTTCCAAAATTCAAAACCCTATTTTTGTGCTCATGTTTACTGTTGATAACTTTTTGTTTTAGTTTATAGACTTTTTTATTCATTCACTTCATTGCATAGTTTAAATTAGTCCATCTTATGCATTGCTTAATTGCATTTCATTTTAGATTATTGCATATTGTAATTACCTTGTGGGCATGTGCAAGATCATCATGGAAAAAATAGGCCCTTAAGTGGCAAAAAATTTAGAAAAATCAAAGTTAGGCAACTTGACATAAAAATTTGAATAATTTATCTATATTATTTCAAAAATGTGTAAGAATAGAATCTGTAGCAAATTGAATGTAGTTTCTAAACTACTAGGTTTATTTTAAAAAAAAATCTATTTGGTGAAAATTTGAAATTTTAATGTAGTAGTACTTCAATTTCGAAAAAATAGGGTGTCTATCTGACCACCTAACCATTTTAAAATGATAATATTTTTTATAAGATTTTAGATATAGGTAGAGGACTCATGTCTCGATGTGATGCATATTTTTTGTAAATTTTTTCCAAGTAAATAATTAAATATGATTTTTTATTACAAATTTTAAAAATATAAAAATCATATGTCTAACCACCTTAATTTGGTCAAAACTTCATGAAATTCAATTTTTCTTTTTAATCCTATAGTATGTGAAGCATAGAATGTGATGCATGTTTCAGATTCAAAAAATGTGATACCGTTTGAAAGCTATAGATGTTTTTCAATCAACCTATCAATCAGGAATTTAGTCATAATTCAAATAGAAAATAAATAATTATTATTTATTAAATTCAAAATAAAGCATAATTTATATCGGTGGAAAGCTAAGAATCTCCTTTAAAAACCCTTTTTGTTTCATCAATTTAGGGTAAAAAAAAATCATCAGCCACATACCCTATATATACCCATCATATTGCCACTTTTTGGCCCATCATGATCTTGGACATACCCTTGTTTAGAATTTGAAAATTGAATTACATTTTATCATGGATATGTTCTTTGGTAATCTTTCGATGTCTTTGAAATCATTAGTGGATGTGTTAAGCTATGCTTTTAGAAATGACCCTAATGAAATTTAACTTACTCATGCTCACTCAACTCCTAATGTATGTCCTCCTCATGATGTTGACAACATTGGAGAAGATGATGACAACATGAATAAATTCCTAAACAATTTCCTTAACAACCTTGGAAACAATACATCCTTTTATCCATCCATGAAACAACCAATACCCCTATAATATCACCACCTGAGATGTTTGGTTACTTACATCTTGAAACTAAGACACGAGTTGAACCTAAGTTCGCTATAATAGGTGAACCTAGTTCCTCCAATCAAGCAAACAATCAACCATTTTATGTTAACAAAGTGGAAAACACATCAATCAACCTAGAAGAGAGATGTGGAAAAGGATTCACAATCTTAAGTAAAAAGGGATGTGACACAACAAGTGAACATGAAATTAATCAACTCTTAGAACAAATACCAATTAAAAATACTAAAGGGTTAGGATATCAAGATCCTCCCCCTGATATGAATTTCCTTCTTCCTAAAGAACAACCAATGCCTCCTAATGATGGTAAGGATGACAGGATAGTCTTAGGTCCTTTTCCTCAACATTCAACTAGAGAAGTTGGTGAATCTAGCAAGCAACGAAGGCCTTGCAAACTAAAGAAGTTGCAATTCCCTTATCCACCATTTGAAACTAAAGGAGACTTATAGATACTTCTACACAAAGGAATTATTACATTACCACCCATGCCAGAAATTTGATTTCCAAATCCTAAAAACAAAAACACATCTCATTGTAGATATCATAGAGTTTTTGGACATAGTATTGATGAGAGTCATGCTCTAAAACAAATCTTCAAAAGGTTTGATATCATAATCCCTTAAATAGTATCCTTTCACTCCTTTCCACGTAATAGTTGTAGAATTTTTGTATTCTTACTATTACATGATCCTTCTCATCACATACCATAGCTCATTCTTGTCTTGCACATAGTGGGGGAAAGAATTAGATATCCTTATCCTAGTAACACAATTTTCATTGTCCCTTTGGCTAATTTTCTACCTTCGGTATACAATAAACATGATTGGGATGCAAACGACCTACTTTATGTTGACTCGCATGTGCCTTACTATTCTCTTGCATTATTTCTTTTTATTTTGTGTGATTGCAGGTTCGTAATGTGATCCCCCATACTATTTTGTTTGATGTATCTCTCTCTTTGTGACATTCCTCTATTTGTACCTTCATTCTTCTTTATGCCGTAAATCTTTTATCTTTTCCTTTATCTTTTTTATTTTTCTTGTGTTTTCCTTTTGGGGATGACACAAGGCATCAAGGAATTCATGCCTCTTTCATGTTGACCCAAAATCTTTTCCTTTTTCATTTGTCTTGTGTTTTCCTTTTGCAAATGACATAAGGTGTCGAGACATTCATGTTTCTTCCATGTTGATCTGAAAGGTTTTTATTTTTTTCACTCTCTTTGTGTTATTCTTCTAGTTCTATGAGTATTTGGGGAATGATGACAGTTTTGAGCTCTCTAAAATTATTGTAGCAAGAACATGCTAACCCCAAATCCATAGATCCCTCATGTGTGTTTGGAGTTTTATTTTGGAGGCAACCGCTCTCTTTCCTTTTGCATGATGTAGCTTCTTTTGAAAACATATTACTTGGCATAGGGATTTCTAAATAAGCTCTCAAGTCCTCTTTCTTGTTAGCATTTATCATTTGCTACTTTAAAGTAATTTCTCACAGCATGGTGTTTAACAATTTCTTTAAAGTGGGGGCATACATTGGCATTATTCTTTTGCATTTTTTTCATGTTTCATGGTGTAGTCTTCTTTCTTAATGTGATGTGTCTTTCAATTTTTGGATGGCATTGGGTATGATGTCCTTCAAGAGCATGATCTCTCTAAGAATATTACATTCCTCTTAGTGGCTTGATGTAACACACTGCATCCCCTAAGTTGTGAATTTTTTATTCTTCGATTGGTCCTCTCTTGGAGACATTAGGCACAATGTTCCTTAAGTTTAATACCTCACATGAACTAAGCAAGACTCCTTTGAATTTTATTTACATTATTTTTTCATTTACAATTTTAGTTATATGGCCACCTTGCATAACACACTTTTCTTGCCTATGGTGCCATCTTGTTTGTTCATGAGTCTCAAGCATGCGAATCTTTTCTTTCCTCATGAAGCTCAAAGTTCATTGTTTTGTGGTGCCTTATCAAAGTTATTAGGAGGTATAACTTTGGTCTAGTTGATGGGAAGCCAAACAAAGGCATGACTTTCCCATAGCCACTTGCATGTGTGTGTGAGCGCATACCGGCCACATATGTATGTGTCTCACCCTCTTGTACTACTCACCTAGCAGATAGCTTGAAGTCCCATTGCCTCAAAACGAGTGTGCATTTTTCAAAAAAGCAACCTAGATCTGATCCACATTGTGATGGACAAACGGTTGAAGCTTGATCCACCCATCTCTTTTTTTTTCCTTTTTCTTTGTCTTTGGTAGTGTTTGCTTGTTCCTTTTTGTTTCTCTTTATATCATTTTCATGTGTGTTCTTTTGTGCCTATGTTGGTTTTCCATAGGACCTTGGTCCTGGGGACTTGCACAACCCTATTGATTATGGTCGTCTTATCTTACTAACATTGGTACATTTAGATCCCTCTTGATTTGTGTTCATCTACTTTAGTGTGAGTTGGAAGAAAGTTCCTCCTCTCACTAGTGTGGGGGCTAAATGTAATGATGGAAAAAGTACTCCCTAACATGTCCTTGATTTAGTGTTATAATCTGTCTAAAGTTATTCACATTAGGTCTTGGGCCCTTGTGAACTAAATGAGCTTATTATTGCCTTATTTAGAGTGTTGTAAAGTGTTGTAACAAAATTTTTCTAGGGTTTTATTAAATAATTGGGGTTATTTATGCTTTAATTGGCCCTATTTTACATCAACAAGCCTTAATTAATGAATATTTTTGAGGATAATCCTGACATAAACCAACATCCAATCATAATTCAGGTGTTTTTAGGTTGTGTGGCCCAAATTTGGTGATTTGTGACTCATACGCCACCTTGGGCATATGAGTCCCACCTAGGTTTTTGGGCATCGATCTAGATTTTACATTATTCTAAGCATTTTTGAAAATGTGTCCCATAGTTAAGCCTAATGGGACTCATACACCACTTCTGGCGTATGAGTCTCGTGTGGCCTAAAATTAAATTTAATTCAAATTCTTGGTGTGATTTTATTCTCCTAGTGTGATTTTATTCTCCTAGATCTGATGTCATCTTGTAGTGTTGTAATTTTAGGAAATTAGGCATAAACAAGTATAAATACAAGGTTATTTCACTCATTTTCCCCTAAGATTTCAAGTATTCATGCATTATAATAAATTTTTGATCAAGTAAGCATTCAAGAGTTTACAAGAGAATTCAAGAGTCTTAAGAGTTGATTATCAAGTGTTTTAGAGCATTATTCAAGCATCAAGCATCATGTCAAAGTCATCATACATCATGTTTTTTTTTTTAGCTAGCAATTGTGATGTAGGGTTTTATGATTCAAGCTAGCATTCAATTCAAGATCTATCACATTCAAGCAAGAGTCAAGTTCTACATCCATTGGAGCCATCTTATACATGTTTGCAACACTTTATTGCTAGGTTTTGGTGAGTTGCAACATTACATTTTGTTCATTCATCATTCTCCTTTCCTATTTCATTTCATTTCAAGGTTTGATTACCAAAATAGGGTTTGACCAAGGAAAACCCCTTTCTACTAACATTGAAACAACATGTTCCCCTCTGTTTAGTGTGTGATTGGAAAATCTAGGTTGAAGATATATTAGAGAGAAATTTTGGAGAAAGTTTTCCAGTGTTCAAAGTTTTCAAAGTTGTCACCTAGCATTGGAGATATTGAAAGACATCTACAAGTTAGAAATCGAAGATTCAAACCTGAAAATCAAGTGGAAAGGATAGAGAAAACATTGAAGAGTAGAACCAGACTTTGAATTTCTAGAAAAATCCAATCAGATTGATACGCCACTTCTAGCATATGAGTCCCAGTATAAGGAAATTTGAATATTTGAAGAGTTTTTCATATCTTCTCCAGATTTTTGTTCCTACCCAGAAACCCTGATTTGGGACTAAACCACCCAAACTAGCGTATGAATCCCAAAAAGAATTAATTTTAGTGTTTTCAGCATTTCAAGTCTTCATCTAGTCTTCTTTAGGTTTTTAGGTGCACACCTTTCATCTCTCAGCTTTCTATTCTAATTTACATGCTTTTTTAGGTCATTTAGTGAAGTCTTGCATTGCATTAGGTTTAAGGATTAGGTTTTTTGTTTCATTAGTCTTTCCAAGCCATAGCTTGGTGGTGAACCCAAATTTAGTTTATAATCAGACCCTAGGTCAACCCTATTGCAAGATCTCTTTCTCCTTTGCATACTTTAGATTGTGATTTTTAGGGTTTTCCTTGAATGAATGACGTAGAAAAGTGTTGTTCTATGTCCTAAACCATAAAACAACCATTTTATTTTATTTCACTTCTAATCTCCATCCTCATGTAAAAAAAATCTTGAAGTATCATCTTCCAAACATTCTTCCACAATCAAATCCAACATGGACTCATCTTTTATCCTCATACCATCTCTTTATCAAAAATTTCTTCCAATCCAACTTTACGCCTAGCTTCATCTACAATCTCCGTCAACCATCTACCTATCTCTAGGATTTTAATCCAAATCATAATCCAAATCATTAGATCCCAAATCTAATCAAGATTCATATTTTAATCCTACATCAACCATATCCTTATCTCCAAACAATCGTATCCTTCATTCACTCCAATCATCTTATCCAAATTAGAACTTAATCAAATCCAAAATCTCTATTTAATCTATCAACCCTCAATCTTGTCCAACCCAAAATCAAAATCATCCTCATCCAATCTATTATAATCCACTCTCATTCATCCCAACCTATCCAACATCATGTCTCAATTCTACACCTCCCCACTAGCCTTTGATGATGATGATGTTAGTCTTATTGCTCAATACAAATATGATCCCTATGATGATAATGAGATTCTTGTGGACCAAGATGATCTCTCCTCATCCACCATTCCTCACATGTCCAAGAACCTATCAATTCTACTACCAATCAAAAATACCTCTTTGATTTCATACTTTCCTACCACTTCAACAATGATAAATATGTCATGAGTAGGGAATCCCAAGTATTGGTGTGAAACTTCAATCCTTTCCATCTCCATAAAATCATAATTCATCTCCTATTTCCTACCCTTCACCTTCCTTTGACAAGGTAAAAAAACCCTCCATACAAATTTCCCTTGAAACCCATCAATATCTCAAATCCCCATCTCCAACTTATTTTCAAGATCCTCATCGATGCCATCATCAATCCATAAATCCATTGAATCCTCCACTTATTATTCCACTAACTCATCTCCTACATCCTCATAATCCACATCATCCAAATCCTACAAATCTACCTCATCCCATATCTTTCGTGATTTCCTCCAAGTACTATTAGTAAAGGATCCTAAATCCCCATGTAAAATCAAAGCTATGCAATATTTTCATATCATACATCCACCTCCATCTCCCTACCTCCCACCTACAAAATATACTGAATTCATCCAATCCCTCAAACCATCAAATCCTCCACCTATAAATATCCAAAATCCTTTTTCCACATGTGCACTCATTACTACCACCAAGCTTCCATCCTTCCTAATTTCCTCTAAACACATTCAAATATTCCAATCCCTTACTCTAAATAATGATACCGTAAAAACCTAGGCTCTAAATTAACATCAAAGTATCCCTTCCACTCCATCTCACGACCCCCTTCTATCTTAGGATAAAACCATCCTTTCCACTCTATCTCATGATCTCCTTCCATCTCAAGATAAAAGTGTCCCCTCAACTCCATTTAGTGATCGCTTTATATCTCAAGATCCAAGAATCTCTCCTAATCCCTCTCATGATCCTAATCCTTCTCAATATCCCATCACTCCCATCCAACACACCCATGAACCCTACACCTATCAATTTGGTTCCTCCATCCCCATTTGATTTGGTTTCCTCCAAGAAGAGATATAATTCCTTCCATCTCATATCCCCCTCAAAATGGAATCATTTCTTGCTTCCAAATAAAAAGTATCCCACTAGCAAAATGACTTGTCGAAACATGCAATATCAAGGTAAAGGTTTAGGCCTCCACAATCAAGGCATGCTAGAACCCATTTATATTAAAACAAGTACAAATTAGCATGGCCATGTCTACATAGCTCATTTTAAAGATGTAATTATTCCTCTCAAATTAAAAATTCTTCCATATAAATCCAAGCATCCATACCTCTCTTCTTTTAAATATATTTTGGGCTCTTATGTTCCAAAGCCCATTCCCTCATTGTCCAAATCCATTTTGGACACTTATATCCCGAAACCAAATCCTTCATCCCTTCTATCTATGTTGGGTCTTTGCATCCCTCATTTCATCACCTCCATCAAATTTATCTCATCAAATCCTAAATCCACCACTCCATAACCTCAGATCCATAATCAAGATCAAAAAAGGAATACATCTTTAAATTCCCTTCAACATCCTCCCTCCATCACTCCATCCATAAGATGTTAAAATCCTTCATCTTTGTGCACCCATACCATTGCTATTGAAATCAATTTAGATGCCAAATCTAGAATGCATAAATTCAAAAATACACACAAATATAAGGATTACCATGTCCCATAAGAAAGTCATGCTAAAGAAACGAAAAAATGATACTTGAAAACAAGCTAAGTGCAAAAGGCCATAAAGGCACATGAAACAAAAACAAAAAAATAAAAACCATGTGAATTCCGAAGAAATCAATAGAATCAAAGCCTCCTAAAGTGCAATCCAAATTGGCATCCAAATCTATTCCTCAAAAATCTTCCTCTACTCCTATGTTTTCCAATCCTCCATCTAATAATCTCTCATATTTCCAAACACCAAACCCTAAAGAGGTTAGATGGGTTTCCATCTAGAATTTCCAAAAAGTGAAATTAGTTCCATCAAACCTAGACACCTTGTGAGATCCTTCTTGTTCCATCCTAGATCTTCCACAATCTATTAGACTTCTTCTAAGGAACTTGGCTCTGATACCAATTGTTGAACACACACTGAAATATTGACCTAAGGGGGTGAATCATTATTCTATCAAAACTTAAACCCTTTAGAGAAAATTGAAACTTAAAATTTACACCACAAATAAGAACATGAAATATTAACACAATCACAACACCATGAAACACCATATGTATGTGGAAAACCCCAAAGGGGAAAACCCACGGTAAGAAAATATTCTAGGAGATATTTTCCTAATCTAGCCTCACAAATGAAACACAATTACAACTTTATTTTAGGGCTACAGCGCAAGGAAGATGTCGGTATGTGCAGGATCATCATGGAAAAAACGAGCCCTTAAGTGGCAAAAAAGTTAGAAAATCAGAGTTAGGCAACTTGACGTAAAAATTTGAATAAGTTATCTATATTATTTTAAAAATATGTAAGAATAGAATCTGTAGCAAATTGAATGAGTTTCTAAACTACTAGGTTTGTTTAAAAAAAAAATTCTACTTGGTGAAAATTTGAAATTTCAATGCGAGTACTTAAATTTTAGGGAAAAATAAGAAGTAGGTGTCTTTTGACCACCCTAACCACAATAAAATGATAATTTTTTTATAATATTTTAGATATAAGTAGAGGACTCATGTCCAAATGTGATGCATATTTTTTGTAATTTTTTCCAAGTAAATAATTAATTATTAATTTTTATTACAACTTTTAAAAAATATAAAAACTCGCATGTCTTACCACCTTAACTTGGTCAAAACTTCATGAAATTCAATTTTTCTTTTTTTAATCATATAGTATGTGAAGTATAAAATGTGACGCATGTTTTGGATTCAAAAATGTGATACCGTTTGAAAGCTATAGATGTTTTTCAATCAATCTATCAATGAGGACTTTAGTCATAATTTGAATAGAAAATGAATAATAATTATTTATTAAATTCAAAGTAAAGAATAATTTATATTGGTGGAAAGCTGAGAGTCTCCTTTAAAAACCCTTTTCGTTTCATCAATTTTGGGTAAAAAAATAGTCATCAGCCACATACCCATCATATTGCCATTTTTTGGCCCATCATGATCCTGCACATACCCATACTACTCCATGTAATGAGGTTATAGGGTCACTCTCAAGGAAGTTACAATTCCCTACAAACTTTCTTTTAGGGCTACAACATAAGGAAGCAACTCATCCTTGAACTAAGAACAAACTTAGAAAAGATATCATTCTACTGTCTGAATTTAACAATGAAGCCCAATCCTTTTGATGATTTCAATTCTGTTGTTCCCTTCTCTTTTGATGATTGCAATTCTTCTTTGAAAACTCTTATGTAACTTCTTCAAAAGACTTCTCTACAACTTACTGGCTCACTGCTTTCAACATTCAAGAAATTTTTTCCTTGTCTCACTACTTCCCAAAAATAATTAGGCACACACTTCAATTCTCTTATGTCACAAAAATATGATCAACTTGAATCCAAATAGGATCTATCACTTATGCTCTTTCTATTTGATTCACTTACATAAAAAATAATAATGTATTACACATCCTCAACTCAACCATACGACCTAGATTAGCTAGGTTTATAATATATACATGATATTATATTGATTACAATACATATGTTGACCTACAA
Organism: Sequoia sempervirens; assembly: GCA_007258455.2. NCBI lineage: Eukaryota > Viridiplantae > Streptophyta > Pinopsida > Cupressales > Cupressaceae > Sequoia > Sequoia sempervirens. The sequence goes on from VDFB02252616.1 coordinate 202,574,280, forward strand.
CAAAGAATACTATAATTACAAGTCATCCAAAGATCAAACAATCCAAATGAAATATGTAGAGGGAAAGACCCAAATGAACTACATGCAACACTATGAAGAGGAACACACCTTTTGGATTCCAACATATGCTTAATTTTTTCTTAAACATTCTTCACAACATCGGTCTTCAATAGAAAACATTTGCATGCTTCACAAATTCAAATTAGGTTGGCCTTAAGAAAGAAAACATGAAACTTGTAGCACGTCACCCATTACAACATGGTGGTACACATGAAATATTAAACATTACTTGTGTTTATCCTAGATGATTCAACATGGCCCATACAACACCTTCAAACACATTTTGAACTTTGTGCAACCTTTAACTTGTGGTACACACCAACATATATTAGTCGGCCAAGCAAAAACATAACCTAGCAACGCCTCCATTTCAAACCACAACCTATTCAAGAGAAACCAAAAAACACCTTGTGGAGAAATAGAAAACATAATAAGATCTTAAGGAACAATCTCATGCAAATCTTTCACAACTTCATGCAACAAGAAGTTGGTGCAATCCAACAGACACAGAAACCAACCACTGAACAACACACTCCTATACTTAGTCACTTACAACTTTATCTAAAGAAGGACTAATGACATGAAAATTTAGATATAAAACCTTCCCAAAACAACAAGATTAACTTCTAATTAGCATAACCATATTTATAAACATAGAGGATTTCAGAACCAAACTATGTACCTCTATGAGCATCCTCACAAAAACAACACTATCTTCAAACTATCACTTCCAAAACACTTTTCTTGTAACTCAACTGAACTAAAACTTGGATCACGCATGATTTGATACATCATGAATCTATGTTACAATATACAAGAGCAAAGAATTACTAGTGTACAGAAATGTAGAGCATCTCTTAGAGACACTAGCAACCAACTAGCCAAACTACAACTCACTTTTGACATCTGCCATAACGAAACTGCAATAGTCTCCAACATACCTTTGACATCAATGACAACCAAGCTTATCAAGTTGTAAAAATTTGTGTATGACATCTTTTATGAGAATATTTCTAAATTAAATAGGTTATAAATAATTATTTTGTTTTCCTTGATCAATAGTGTCGTATGTGTTCCTTTTTCAAGTCATTATCCATGCTGCATATGGTCACAAGGATTCTTTGATTGAATAATCAAAGTGCAGTCCCTTTTGTAGTGTTTAAAATTAGTAAAATATACATAAAAATATTTGTTTGGTATAATGTCTTAAGAGCCCCAAGACAAAAAAATGTGCCAAAATTTTGCATGACATTTCACTAACACTATGACACCTAGGAATTTATCATTTGAGCCTACAAGTGGATGACGGGTCCAATTAAGAATATCTATCTTGTTTTTTCTCAACTCCAATTTATTTTCCCATGCTAGTGACAAATGAAATATTACAAAATGCTTCAATTTTATTTAGTGAAATGATGCTAGGACTAATATTTTGTGTTTGCAACCTCATGGCACAAAAATGATAATGTGAACATTTAGGTTTGTGAGTTACTACTACTAGAGGTGTTTTTTTGGTACCCAAGTGTCTTGATCCTTTTGAGCTAAATAGGACCGATAGTTGGGCGGGTGCATGAAGATGGGTAGCCAATTTGTGGACAACTTTTTTTAAAAGTTATGAAAACTCATACTATGAGCGCGTTATAACACACTCGTGTTCTGGCTTGGTGTGTCGATCCTGAGGCTCAATCACAAAAAGTATAATGTGCTCGCGTTATGACCTATTAAAACCAAAAAATTAGTAAAACGAATTCATTCTTGCATTTCGATTGTTTTTTTAATTTTTCCTACGGCCAAAACCCCCATTTTTTGTGCTCTCATTCTAGGAGGAGGTATTATGCAAAAATATTCATCAATGATTTCTATTTCATCATGAGGATGCTGCCACATCGACGAGGAGGTGTGATAGGTAAGGATTGTTTGCTTTTTGTTTTGAATTTGTTAGTTTTAGGTTGTATTTGATATTTATTTTTTTGAATTTGTAGGAGATGCAAATCAACCTACAAATCTTCAAAATCCTCAACAACAAAATAAACCACAACAACAACCTCCTGGCACTCAACAAAATTTAATGAGTGAAATTGAGAACAACAAAAAACAACTTGAGGATTTAATCAGTAGGTTGAGCAATCCAAATGGTTACAGGACATAATAACCTAGCCAAAATAAACCTGTACAGAATAACCCAATCACAATAACCCAAGGACAAAATAACCCAGGGTCATAATAACCCAAGCCAAAATAACCCATGCACATAATATCTCTATAAGAATATAGAGAAAGAAAAAAAAAAATTATAAATTACATGGGTTATTTTTAACACGGGTTATTTTTTCCATGGGTTATTATGACCCTAGGTTATTTTGTGCTTGGGTTATTATGACGGGATTATTGTGTCTAGGGTTATTATGGCCAGGTTATTATGTCCTGATACTGATCCAAATGGTTTAACCGCAGAAAGAATGACCCTAGAAACTTCATTGAAAGATATGTTAAAAAATGTAAATTCAATTAGCAAACAAATATCTAGATGGAAAGATAGGAGGCAGGTGTCTAGGGCTTATTATGCATTGTTAAGTTATCATATAAAGATGTAAAGGATTTAAAAATTACAAAAGGTGATTTGTGCTCCTTATTCACTGACCCACGCACACATCAAAATCTTACCCTCAATGCAAAGAGGTTTCCTATTCATCAATGCCACCACCAACAAATTAGGAACTTTTTTAATGATAGGTGGTATACGTTTTTTGATTACCCACCATGCAAAAATTGTGAAGTACTGTAGTATTTCCTTAGGAAACAATACTATGAGTTCATATTGAATAAAATACCAAATTATTTTGATATGAGGGACTTTGAGGGGAGAGGTGGGGGGTCAGCTCAGGATAGACCCGGTGCATAGTTGGATCCTATGTGGCAAGGGAGAGGACCTCTTGCTAGGCCACCTCATGAGCACGTTGTTATCCCTTCTATCATGAAGGAGAGTGCCGACGTAGAGACATTGCAGGTGATCAACACTTTGACCTAGAGTGTCATCAAGCATGTTATCCCTATTCTACAGTGCCATCTAGGGGAGTCTTCGAGTGGTGGCCTTCAAACCCATGTGTGTCAATCTTGTGGGGTGACTTGTTCATATGACCCCACCAACACTCAGGGAGCTGCTACGCATGATCCTTCTATAGCTATGGAGATGGAGAGGGAAGTTGACATTTTGCATGACGTGTATGGCAATGATTCTCAAGTAAAAGTTAGCATGTTCATTGAATTTAATTTATTAAATTTCAATTTTGAGATGGAAGATTAACTAATTTAGTTTTATGGTTTTAATAAAATTGCAAGGTCATAGTGTTGAGATTGGATACACTGGCCCTCCACCTCCTTTTTTCTGTAGTACACCTATTGGTGGGGTATGTAACTAGTAAACAATTATAAATTTATTACATGATGTTAATAACATTTTTTTATGAATGGTATTTTAATATGTGATTTTGGATGTTGAACAGACTAATATTGGAGGTTTTGAGGGAACACCTCCCAGTCCTAGTGGATTTACTCAAACCTACACACAAATAATAGAATAAATAGTTTAACTAATGAATTGTATTTAATAGATTTGTGTTGTTTATATTCATATCGTTGATTACATTGCATTGCACATCATTCAAACTCAAAGCATTACTTCACATTCCATGACTAATAACTAGATGTTGATAGATGACAAAATATCAATTACAATATAGTTTTTTAGAAAGTCAACATAAGCATTGATGCAATTACTTCACATAGCATAAGTAATAAGTCTAAGAGTAGCTTCCAATTGCATTTTATTGTCATGTCATTCCATGAGACCACTTTTTACTACTTGACATCTTTTCAAACCATTCACTATCTTGTCTATGCTATGGATGCTTGGAAGGAATATATATGAAAGAATAATAGTAAGCAATAGCATAGAAAAGGCAATGAGTTTTTTGAAAAAATGCCTCAAAGAAATGTGGTCTCATGGTGATGTCCATCACCATGAGACCTAATTTCTCTGAGGAAATTTTTCAAACAGCTCAACACCTTTTCTATGCTACCACATTTTCCATACATGCCTACCAAAGAATTTTATCAAACAATTCATTTCCTCACTACTATTGCTAAAAGCTTAAAAAAGGTGCTTTCCAACAAACTATGGGTGCTTGGAAAATATATCAAAGTATAATAGTAAGCAATAGCATAGACATGAAAATTAGTAGTTTGAAAAAATGCCTCAAAGAAATGCGGTCTCATGGTGATGGAATGTCATTCCATCACCATGAGACCACATTTCTTCAAGGAATTTCTTCAAATAGCTCAATACCTTTTCTATGATACCACATTTTCCATACATGTGTACCAAAGAATTTTATCTTGAAACTACTCACTTCCTTGCTGCTATGGCTAAAAGCCTAAAATAGGTGCTTTCCAACAAACTATGGATGCTTGGAATTTTTTTTATCAAAGCATAATAGTAAGCAATAACACCATAGAGAAGGAAATGAACTGTCTGAAAAAATACCTGATAGAAATGCAGTCTTATGGTGATGGAATGCCATGACATGTATTTGTTTGTAATGGCATTCCATCACCACGAGACCCCATTTCTTTGGGAATTTTTTCAAGCAGTTCACTGCCTTCTCTATTCCACCATAGTTATTGTTCATGTCTACAAAATCATTTTATCAAATGGTTCACCGACTTCCTGCTATGGGTAAAAGCCTAAAAACACATGCTTTCGAACAAGCTATGGATAGGGAAAATAGTAAGCATGATAGTTAGAAATATATAGTCTAATAAGTACTCAAAATTTTGTTCATTATCTCATACATTATAAGTCATGATGTGGATCACTATTGTAGTTTTTTTTATTGAATAACTTGTTTTATTTTCAAATGTTGTAAGCAGAAATACCTCTAAATGTGACGAGGGCAATAGAGATCGGTGTTTCATCTACTATACAATCCTCAATTGCTTTGACAGGGGAGGTATGAGGAAAATTACTAAATTTCAATTTACATTCGTTATTATAGATGTTAGTTAGTGAAAAAACAAACCATTATTAATTCATAGTTTAATTTTTGTTTGGATGGTTTATACAGGGCTTGAGCACGCCTCAACATGGGCATGTGAATATTTACCTTGTGGAGAGTGATCATGAGATGGTGGTAAGTGATTATTTTGTTAAATATATATTTTTTTATAATTTAATTTCTATATATTAATGTCTTTACTTCTTATTGTAACAGTTAAAACTTCACCAAGAACTAAACACTAGGAGGAGCAGCATGAGCACTCCTCGAGTGTAGCACAAACAAGTGACAAACCTATCACCATCTGATTGACAAGCAAAGGGAAAGAGTTTATTTCGAGAGCCTGGAGAGCAATGACTTTGCATTCTAGAGCCCTTTGTTGTATGCCTATATGGCATTCTCATAAGCCTATATGGCTATTTTGTACCTATATTTTATACTTATATCGACACATATTGATGCATGCCTACATGGATATTTGGTTAATACAAATCTATATTATTGATGGTGTCCATGTTTGTATTATAAATCCATGGTTCAATAGATATGAGTTATGTTTTTTCAAGTGTATTCATTACAAGTTATGTGTATACTTTATGACTTACGTGTATTCCAATGTATACTTTATGACTTATGTGTTTTCATGAGTATACCTTGTATTCATGCATATACTGTGTATTAATTTGTGTATACTGTGTATTCATGTGTATACTTCAAGGCCTACGTGTTTATGATTACTTGTGCTTCCCTTATTCACATGTACATGCTTGACTTATTCACATGTATACTTATTAATTGGTTATCCCTAGCATTGATCATTGTTGTCCTTCATGGTTTGTCTTGAATATTAATTGATTGATGCTAAACAAATTTATCTAAAAGAAAAAAAAATGCTTTCAATTGGTATTCCATGAAATGATTCATAAAAAGATTCCAATATATTTAATCTTTTGATTGGAACAACTCAATTAAGCAAAGGATACACAATCTTCACAACACTTGCAAAACATAATATTCAGAGTAGATGAAGTAGTTAACTTCTTGACACATTATCATACAAACAAATTTATCTTGATTAGTCTTTAAACATTTTCATAGCATAATCTTGATAGTGCAAAATGAATTGTTATGTTCTTGATCTGTCACCACATAAACACGTCAAAATATTTATATGTCAACTTTTTGCAATATTATTTCTTGTATAGGAAATGGACTCGGGAGAAAGCAAGTTATAATTTATAATACAAATAAGAAATGGACTCAATGCTATCCTAGACCCCAAAATAGGTCTATTTAACAAAGCAACACCCTCTCAATCACTATTCCAATTACAAAACACCATTGGGAAGCATTTACTAGTTTGTAAATCCATAAAATCCACAATTTTTAAGGTGTGATTGGCCCTCTAACCCCACTATTCTCTAAAACCCTCACTTTTCTCAAATTTCACTAGGGTTTATTGAAAACCCCATATCCAGACCTCATACAACTTCAAAACCTCTTCCAACACTCTTCATTCTACCTGCACAAACTTAATTATGTTTCCCCTTGACTTTACCCACTTTTACTCCCTCAAACCTCTCCTTTTCATTCAAAACCCCTCTTTTCCCAACTAGGGCATCATGCCATAACATACTTTTGACCTCCATTTTCCTTGCAAACTTTTGAACATGTCAAACTCCACAACCTCACCCTATTTCCAACCTATTCTAACTTATTCTCAAGCAATTTCTTCTTTTCACCTCTTTTAGCCTTGCTTTTAATGCCTAAATTTTGAATTTTCAAGAGGGGCAGCGTTAGTAGTCTCTTCCAATGCCTTTACCAATGCTATTTTCTTATCCGTACTCCCTATTGTACTTACATAATTCACTCAAATGATCCCACACTAACTCAAAACTAAAAAAAAGATTACAAAATGGCCTATCATGGCCTTATTTGACAATATCATGAATAAAACCATTGAAATAGACCTTCTTCATCAAATGGAGGAACAAGGTGCTTTGCACCAATGATCATATTTTTTTTGTGTGGAAAACTCAAACTTCTCAATCGTCGTGTGTATGTTTCTCTTTTCGATTGTTTTGCATTCCATCATAAGGGATCAAGCTAGTTGAACGTAGCTCGAAGCAATTAGGTTTGTTTGGGTGTGAAAGAGGACCATTCCTAGTATAAACCTACCTATCGAGATGTGTTGGAGCAGTTTTTTTGGTCACACAAATTGCAAAACAAAAGTTGCACCACTTTGCAACTTTACACTGCTTGCATTTGACACTTTTTCCATCAAGTGAAAACTGGATACCATAGGAAAATGACTCTTGTTGATGGTGTTTTTATGCACTTCACAACACAGGCAGTGCGCAGGTGCACTACCTCTCTTGAAAGACAATCTCCCACAATCGAGTTGCAGAACACTATCCCAAGGTCTCTCGGGTGTCAGGTCATGACAGTGCTAAGATACCTCAGTAGTTTGATGTGATTTGCTGGAATCACAAGGCAGTCTTATAGAAATACAAAGTATGGGCACAAAGCATGAAGTTGGATCTTCGAAAAAGAGTTTTTTAGCATGAAAGCAATTATGCGTTGGCTGTAGGTTCAAACAGCAGTCTCAAACTCCATCTGGTTGTTAGATTTGGCTTTATAATGTGCAATGAACCTTGGTATTGTTCAGTTTCTAAAGAAAGTGAGAAAAGAGCGAAGGGGAAGAAAAGTTCCTAAGCCTAAAGCTTGCTGTGAACAGTGATAATGGAGTTCCTACAATGGACAATTCCTTCAAAACAATATCCCACTTAACCAGGGATTTCACAGTATCATGGAAATTGTGCTATCTTCTAAGGGCTGCAGATTTTTATCCTTCATCCACTACATACATGCATGAACTAAAGATAAGTGTTTGGGCAGCTTTAATCAAGTCCAGGCTAACTTTGCACAGTGGTCTACCTTCAGCAAATAGCAAAAAGTATGGACTAAGGGATCATCAACAAAACAGGAATTTTCACAATTAGCCAACAGCATTCCTAAAATTATCAAAATAACATGAACAGCTAACTAAACAGCAAAGAGATCTAAACTAAACATCTAATATTGGAGAAGTGAATCAATTGACATGAGAGAAAACAAGGAAATGCACCAAGTCAATGCTATTTCTCATAAATTTCAGCAGCATGCCTTTACAACAACTCAACTCTCCCTTTACAAATGAGAGGAGTGCTCTATTTATAGTTTTCAAAAAACCAAATGAATGGCCAAGATTCATTTCCATTGTGTGGCCACGATTCATTACAAAATAGGGTTTCACCTACCCCCAAATAGATTTACAATTTGAAAACATCTTTTGTCTTTTCCCTATTTTGTCATCTAGTGGATGACACTATTTTCTTTTTCGTCCTGTAGCTAATTGCTGTTTCTTTGGCTGTAGCTACTCTTCTGGGAGGTCTTCTTCCTTGGCTGGGCTGTCCTCTTGCTCCTCGGAGGCTGCGTGTTCAATGTACTTGAGGATGACGGCCTGGAGCTTATCGATCTCGAGGATCTCGCATCTCAACACCTGGTAGCTCCATTCTTTGGCGTTGTCTTCCAGCCGCTTCCAGTCCTCATCATACTTTGAGCCCTGATCTCTGAATAGCTCTGATCTATCGAAGGCACGGGCAGCGAAACTCAGGAAGTCCGTTGTGATATCTCCGGCTGTCCCGTCCTTCATCTTTTCCTCAAAGTATGACCTGACCTTTTCTGCATCTAATTGCACCGTGGGAATATCATGGTCCGTCATCAACCTAAGGTACTCGGCCCATTCAGCTCAGATTTCTTTGATCCATGCAATATCCGGATCCACCCTGCTCTGGATCTGCTCCATCCTTTCTTTTCGGTTGATGAGGTCTCTGCGCCATATGTCTACCAACCAGTGATCTTCCTTCTTCAATTCTAACTTCACTTTCCACGTGCTTTCTGGCATTTGAAGGATGGCTTCAACCTTCGGGAAGGTGGAGTCGTAGATCGCAGGGAAGTTGGTGCAGAGTTTCTTCGTGCTTTCCAAGGATTGAACCAGGTCTAGGAACTTATTAGCTATTTGCACAGCCAAGCCGATCCCTATGTTTCCGACGCTCGCAACCTGCTGGAACCAGTCCTCTGTGGTCTTCTCCAAGTTTTTCCTCCTTTCCAGCTTATCTATCTGTTCCATGGAGAGCAGCTGTGGCGCGGCTATAGAGGTAGTGGGGAGGTCGTCTATTGAAGACCATTGCTGGATATAGTCGGTCAGGGCAGCAACCTGCGCCTTTAGCTCGTCTTTGGTGACCTTGTCCTGTTTAATCAGATGCACCACCATGGCCACTGACTCCTCCAGATGTTCGACCTTTTGCTCCCTGGTGGCTATCCCTAGGTCGATGGTGGAGATACTGTAACTAACTCCGGCCTGGCCAACAGTTGGCATCGCTACCTGTGCTGCCCGGGAGCTAGAAGCGTCCATGGTTATCTTGGAACGAACCTTAGGCTTCTTCTCCTTCTTTGTGGTGGCTAGAGATCGAGCCAAGATGGCTTCCAATCTCGATCTCGGGTCGCTCAGAACAAGAGTAGTCTTTTCAAGCTGCTTCTCCAGCCAATCGGGCATGACAGATTTGTCTTTGGGTGCCTCATGGCTGCCTTCACCCTTCTCCGTTAACTGTAACATCTCTGCCTCTTCCTCCTTTTGAAGCTCTTCCTTTTCCTTGGCAGCATCCTCCTCCTCGTCAGAGTCCTGATAAAACACGAGGCGTTTAATCGGTGCCTTGGTGGTCAATATCTTGGTGGGATCTTCTTCTTTTTTTGCCTCTTCTTCTTTCTTCTCTTCAGTGGCCCCGGGTTCGGGGCTCTTCCCAATGTGGGTCTCAGCCTCAGTGATATCCTTTTTAGGTTGCTCTTCTTGCGGCTGTCCCTCTTCACCACGTGGCGACTGTTCTGCCTCCTCCCCAACATCCTTTGGCTACTAAGCCGACTCTTCCTCGATATCTTCATCAAAGGTCTGAACAACCTCCCTATCACCCGAGCCCCCCTCTCCATCCCTGCTCTCAGAGGAGCCCGTCTCCTCTTCCTCGTAGGCAACCTTGTTGATGGTTCTGTGCCCGTACTCGGGTTGCTCGTAGTAATCATCGGCCTCCTCTTCGATAGGCTTTGAAGCCTCCTGTTCCAGCTCCTTGGAAATCTGCATTGTGGCCTCCATGGCTGGCGACCCTGTTGGCGATTGCGAAGGCTGAGATGTTGCGAGGGCTTGGGCCAGGGCTGCCTAGAGTGCGGGGTCCATTAGGAGTTGCGAGAGCTCGGGGGGAAGACTCTGCAGGTGCTGTGTAATAGCCTCGGGCATAGTGGAAAGGGGAACCGGCGATGCTATCGTTGTCAGAGGCAGGGAGGTAATGGGTGACATGGCAGCAGCAGAGGAAGGGGAAGGGGTCATGCTAGAGGAGGAGTCAATATTGATAATTGACCCGGCCGGGGGCAAAGGGGCGAGATGGATAGAGATGTCCACTGCCGGCGGAGATGATGCGACCATAGCTTGAGAAGCTGGCAGCGCACCAGTCGGGGGAGGAAGGAGCAATGGAGGTTGCGCCTCTGTTGTGATCACTGTTCTCTTGAGCTTCTTGGGAGATGAGCCTCCCATGTCCTTCGTTGCTTGTTCTGTGGGGTCCGCAGACTGTGTTGTTTCTGCTTCTTTTCTCTTCTGGGACCTGGTGATGGGGGGAGACTTGGAAGTCTCACCAGTTGATGTAGAGGCGGCAACGTCCTCCATGGCGCTTGGCCCGCTCTTGAGCACTTCATATGTTAGAGCCACCCCCTGTTGCTTCAGTTGAGCGACCCGCCCGTCGACCCACTCCTTAGTGCGAGCTATGATAGGTTGGGTGATGGTATCCAGGTCCTCGACCTCTTGTTCGTCCCAGTCGATGGAGGGGATTGCCAGGTCGGCAACCTTTGAGTATCTCGGGTGCACAAGGGTGGACTCATCCTCTTCAAGTTGGTCTGGCACCGGAAACAGCTGCACCCTCCTCAAAAACTATACTGTCATTCGCATGTAGTGCCTCAGGCGGACCTCCTTATCATCTTTACAATCCGCCCAGAAATCTTCAACATGGTACTTGTGGGCGTATGCCGGCCCCAGCGCCTTCCTGACATGGCCGTGTGGGTCCATTCGTGGGCGAGTCGTGTACCATTCAAAGTTATATTCTTTAAGTTCCTTTTCTGAGTTGCCGGCACATTAGGATGTTTGCAGCCGATATAGGCCTTGGCCAAGGGTCATGGGATAGGGGATCCCTGCTACATGCTTTTGGCCGAAGACCGCCTTAATATGTTGGAGCTGCCGGGAAAGCTCTAGGAGAATGATCTGGTCGTTCGGGTATCTCGGCAACTTGTTCGGCCGTTCCATGAATCCCTGGGCATGGATGTAGGTGAACTTGGGGAATTGAATGTATAAGAAGGCATACTCCTTGAGGAGTGCCCTGGCGCTGTGGGATACCCTTCTCTAGGAGTCCCCGGCTATTAATCTGATAATGTGGCCTATGAAGGCATCATTGACACGGCAATATTCTTTTTTGAAGTAGCGGTACTGTAGCTGAGGGTACCGGTCAAAAGGCTTAAGCCCTCGTTTGTGATCACCATCCGGCACCATAAATAGCCCACTATATTGTTTCTGACCTGCCAAGGAGTATACCAGGTATGAGGTCATGTAGAACTTGTTGCTTTTCTTGACATTTACGAACTGCTCGTGGAAGCAGTTGCTGATGATACTTCCCCAGTCGAATGAGATCTTAGTTTTTACATCCTCATTTCCTCGTATGATTTGCTCAATATAGTAAGCCATCCACTCCTGGAAGTAGGCGGCTGCTGGGAGGCCCATGACCCTGCTTAGCATGGTCACCAAGTCGTGATAGTCCTCGTGGAAGTCGCTGCGGAACAGCTCCTGGGGAACCTTCGCAGTGCTGCCCCATCTCTCCTTTAACCAGTAAATGTTAATTGACTTTTTGCAGCCCAATGGATTGGCATCCCATGCCGCCTGACACTGCTCCAAAGTGGGGATCTGCATGTGCAGGAACGTGGGAATGTGGAACGTTTTTGTGATTCCCTCCGAAGACATGTCAGCAAGGATATTCCCCTCTTTGTCCACGATTGTTCGGGTATCCGTCTAGTAGGCTTCCCGGTAAGCCATCACCAATTCAGGTGCTATCAGAGACAGAGGGAAGCCGACAGCTTTGGCAATTCCACTTTGGCGTATTAACCGGGCATTCTTCGTTTTAGGGTCCACTTTGACCCTCTGGGTGAACTCATCTATGTCCACCTGGCCTATATTGGTATCTGAGATTTCTTTCCAGTCAGTCGAGACCTTCGACTGGAGCGGCTCACCCTGAAATTGAAACTTCATTTGGTCCTTATTGCCCTTTCCACGAGCGACCCTTCCGGATTTCTTGCCCTTGTCTTTTTCGGCGGAGGCCCCTGAAGTTCCTGCGGTTGATTACATATATCCTGCAAGCAAAGGGCAAGGTCAGCACAACAAAACACCAATAATGTTAATGTTAGTCCACATTGTGAGCATATCATCTAAATAACCATTCAAATGCATCATAAATTTAATCCTCAGATGATATCGATTTCATTTTAGGGCAATTGAGCAATTCGGGCCCAGAGGGCCGGACTTCCCTGGCAAGAATGCTGCCAAGAAGGGAAAACACGATTGAAAGTTCCTGGAGACCCCCGTTGGTCAGATTTTGATGTTCTAAGAGACCCATGATGGAGAAAGGCATGATTTAGGACGTGGGTCAACGTTAGATTTTCAATTTGAATCGATTTGGATCGATTTGGGGAGCTCCAGAGGTTTCAGGCTGGAAGGCAGTCAAGGGAACGCCGCCGCCGCCGGCAGACATCAGACGGAAGTCCGGCGACGGAAGTCCGAGGGTCAGAGCCCGAGAGGAAAAAAGATGGCTGACATGAAGTGCGGTTTAGCGTTTTAGACCAGACGGCATTCAGAGAACCGGGCCCCACGGGCCGGGAGGCCGCGGCGCGAAGGCCGCCGCACAATCTTTGATCACTTTGGACGGCGGCGGCGAGGAGGATACCGGAGCCCAGAAGGTGGGGAGTCGACGGAGGTTCGCCGCCGAGAGATTAGTAATACGTTTCAGCGCCGACGGCGAGGAGAACTCCGGGGTCTGGCCCACGGGAGGACGCAAGGCAACAGCCGCCGGGAGGTCTTGGCAACTCACAGCCGACGGTGGCGAAAGGCTGACCGGGACCCGGGAGGCTGAATGATGCGAGGTGCAGGCCGCCGCAAGGATTTGGCGATGATATGAACGGCGGTGGCGAAAGAAGGATCGGGGCCCGGGAACCAGGAAGACAGGGGATGACGGCCGCCGCAATACTTCAGCTATGCTCGGGCGACGGTGGGGGCGAAAGCATCCCAGGGGTCTGGAGGCACAGAGGGCGTACCAAAAACTTAATTCCATGAAGGGGCAAAAGCGACGAAGGCAGACGGCGAAGGATGGGCCAGGAACTGGGAGGCGGGATGACGTGCCCCCGCGGCCGCCGCGAGATATACGCAGTGACCGGGCGACGGCGGCAGCGAAGGATGGGCCGGGGCCCACCGAAGGTTAATCAATCTTCAGACGGCCAAGGAAAGGACGGGACCCGAAGGGCGAGAGGCAGATCGGATTTCACCACCGAGGTCAGATTTAACGCGAAAAATGCGAAGGGCATTTCGGGGACAGAATCCCGATGACCCGGGCCCGGCTAGGGAGGTGGCCGCCGGCATGCAACTAGACACGGGAATGGGCCGGCAATAGAGGGGACCGGGCCCGAGGGGGCCGGTCGCCCTGAGTGAAGAACAGCCGCACAACGGGCGAGCTCCGGATCGACAAGGGGGGTCATGCGATGGGTTTAGCGAATTTCTAAAACATGGGTTTGGAGCGCGATGGGGAGTTCCTTAATTTTATCCAATTTAATTGATTGTTCATTTTAACAAAATCCACAAAACAGATCAAAACAATCGGAGGGCCAACGAGGATGGCCTACCTCCAATTCGCGAAGCGGGAAGCTGATGGGATTCACCAGCAGGGTTGACGAGGCAATGCTGATGTCGATGATCGTGATGATGCCGACTACAGTGGACTCCAATTTAATCACCGCTCCAATTTGCTCAAATTCGCCAAGTTAAAATGACATTGGGGACCACGGTTTATATACCATGTCGGTCATTAATGTTTGCATTTATTGCACGTATGATCGCGCCAAAAGTTGGTGGATTTCAAATTTGAGTCGGCGGCGGCGGTAGAGACTCTGAGATCCGGAAGGCGGGAAGCCGCGCAACGACAGCCGCCGCGAGAATATGCGATGACTTTGAGTCGGCGGCGAGCAAGACCCCGGGGGCCGAAGGGCGGGCGGCCGCCGCAGGGTCGCCGTCGCGGACGGTGATCCCTAGATGGAAGTCCGAACGCGGACTTCCGGATCTCGAGGCCCGAAGGAGCAGGGGCCACCCGGGAAATCCCCGAAGACCTCTGAACGACAACCGGCAGGGCGGGCTCCGAAGGGCAGAAAGACACCCGGGGAACGCCACCGGGGCAGCGAACGAAAGGGGGAAGCCCGATAAGGGAACCCCGGAGGCCCGAGCCCGGAGGGGCCCAGGGCCGCCCCAGAGCCCAAAAGGGCCAAGGAACCCACGAGGCCCCGGAGGGCAGCAAAAAACCAGAAGGGAAACCACGGTCGATTTTAGGATGAAACTTTAAGGTAATATCGACCGTGCAAAACATCAAAAAAAAGAGGGGCACGCAAAACGAGGCAACCCCGATAGACCCGACAAGGTGAAAGAAAAGAGGGTCCCCGTTCCGAACGGGGCGTGTGTGCTGAGGGCACAACAACTCTGAGATAACAAAAATTGAGAGAGGTTATTGTACAGGGACCAAACGCAATCTCGTAGGCTTAGACAAAGACTTTGTAACAGTCTTGGTTTTTTAGTAATAGCCTGTCAAAGTTTGCTTCCGTTTTTCACTTTGGACCCTTAAGGAATCAAGCCAGTTGAACATAGCTTGGAGTGATTCTTGGAGCAATTATGCATGTTTGGGTGTGAAAGAAGACCATTCCTAGCATAAACATACCCATATGGGTGTGTTTGAACAATCTGTAAGGTTACATGAGTTACAGAACAAAATTTGCACCACTTTGCAGCTTTCAACTATTTACATTTGACAACTTTTTCCCTAAGTGAAAATTCACCACCAATGGAAAATGCCTCTGAGATAGTGAAAACTGAGAGAGGTTATTGTATAGGGGGCCAACATGATCCTATAGGATCAGATGAGAAGTTTCTAGGTGTCACAGTATCCCAGTAACAACATGCTGAAGTTTGCACCATTTTGTACTTTGGACTCTTAAGGGATCAATCTGAATGAACGTAGTTCAGAGCGATTCCGCAAGTTTGGGTGCGAAAGAGGACCATGCCTAGCGTAAAAATACCTATTCAGACATGTTGGAATAATTTGTGTGGTCACATGAGTTGCAGAAAAAAAGTTGCACGACTTTGCAACTTTGCACTGCTTGCATTTGACACTTTTTCCATCAGGTGAAAATCTGCCACCACGGGAAAACCACTTTGAGATAGCAAAAACTAAGAGAGGTTTTTGTAGAAGGGCCAAACATGATCCCATAGAATTAGACAATAATTTTCTAAGAATTATGGTGTTTGAGTAACAACATGCTGAAGTTTGCAACCATTTTACACTTTGGACTCTTAAGGGATCAATCTGGTTGAATGTAACTCAGAGTGATTCCACATGTTTGGGTGCAAAAGAGGACAATTCCTAGTGTAAAAATACCTATTCAAATGTGTTGGAATAGTCTTTATGGTCACACAAATTGCAGAACGAAAGTTGCACCACTTTGCAAGTTTGCACTGCTTGCATTTGACACTTTTTCCATCAGGTAAAAATCCGCCACCATGGGAAAACCACTCTGAGATAGTGAAAACCAATATATTTTTTGTAGAGGGGCCTAATGCTATCCCATAGGATCAAACGAGAAGTTTTTAAGCATCACGCTATCCAAGTGACAACATGCTAAAGTTTTCAGCCATTTTGCACTCTAGACTCTTAAGGGAATGATCTAGTTGAACATAGCTCGGAGTGATTTCGCGTGTTTCGGTGTGAAAGAGAACCATGCTTAGTGTAAACATATATATTCTAACATGTTGGAATAGTTCATGTGGTCACACAAGTTGCAGAATGGAAGTTGTACCACTTTGTAACTTTGCACTGCTTGCATTTCACACTTTTTCCATCAAGTGAAAATTTTCCACCATGGGAAAACCACTCCAAGATAGTGAAAATTGAGAGAAATTTTGCAGAGGGGCCCAACAAAATCCCATAGGATCAGATGCGAAGTTTCTAAGCATCACAGTATCTAAGTAACAGCATGCTGAAGTTCGTAGCCATTTTGCACTTTGGACTCTTAAGGGATTAATCTGGTTGAACGTAGCTCAGAGTGATTCTACATGTTTGGGTCCAAAAGAAGACCATTCCTAGTGTAAAAATACCTATTCGGATGCCTTGGAATAGTATGTGTGGTCACATGAGTTGTAGAATGAAGGTTGCACCACTTTGCAACTTTGCACTACATGCATTTGACACTTCTTCCATCAAGTGAAAATCTGCCACCATGGGAAATCCACTCCAAGATAGTGAAAACCAAGCAAATTTTTTGTAGATGGGCCAAATTTGATTCCATAGGATCAGATGAAAAGTTTCTAAACTTGTCACGGTATCCAAGTAACAACATGCTGAAGTTTGTAGCCATTTTGCACTTTTGACTCTTAAGGGATCGATCTGGTTGAACGTAGCTCAGAGAGATTCCGTGTGTTTGCATGTGAAAGAGGGTCATTCATAGAATAAAAATACCTATTCAAATGCATTGCAATAGTCTGTGTGGTCACATGAGTTGTAGAATGAAAGTTGCACCACTTTGCAACTTTGCACTGCTTGCATTTGACACTTTTCCCATCAAGTGAAAATTTTCCACCACAAGAAAACCACTACGAGATAACAAAAATTGAGAGAGGTTATTGTAGATGGGCTCAACATGATCCCATAGGATCAGATGAGAAGTTACTAAGCATCACGGTATCCGAGTAACAACATGTTGAAGTTTGCATCTATTTTGCACTTTGGACTCTTAAGGGATAGATTTGGTTGAATGTAGATCATAGCGATTCCACATGTTTTGGTGTGAAAGAGGATCATTCCTAGCATAAAAATACCTATTTAGATGTGTTGGAATAGTCCGTGTGGTCACAGGAGTTACAGAATGAAAGTTACACCACTTTACAACTTTGCACTACTTGCATTTGACACTTTTTCCATCAGGTGAAAATTCGCCACCACGGGAAAACCACTTTGAGATAGAAAAAATTGAGAGAGGTTTTTGTAGAGAGGCCCAACACGATTCCATAGAATAAAACAATAAGTTTCTAAGCACCATGGTATCTGAGTAACAACATGTTGAAGTTTACAACAATTTTGCACTTTGGACTCTTAAGGGATTGATCTGGTTGAACGTAGCTCGAAGCGATTCCACGTATTTGGGTGTGAAAAATGACCATGCCTAGCATAAACATACCTATTTGAATGCATTGGAATAGTCTGTGTGGTCACACAAGTTGCAGAACAAAAGTTGCACCACTTTGCAACTTTGCACTACTTGCATTTGACACTTTTTTCATCAAGTGAAAATTTTCCACCATGGGAAAATCACTCTGAGATAGTGAAAACTAAGAGAGGATTTTGTAGAGGGTCCAAACACGATCCCATAGGATCAAACAATAATTTTCTAAGCATCACGATATCCAATTTGCTTCCCTTGTGATTTTGATGGAAAAGGGCATGAAAAATGAGGTTTCACCCTAGGGTTTGATAAAATATTGCATGTAGAGGTTGGATGATTATCTTTTGAGTTTGTGTAGGTGATTTTAAGAAGGTTTGAGGTGGTGGAATGTTCTGGTAAGGTGTGGAACCATTCCTTTTAATAAACCCTCCTCATACTAGCATAAAATAGGGTTTTGTGGTTTGGCATGGTGGAGTGAGTTTCTCCTGAGAAAAATTGTGGATTTAAGAGTTTGGATACATAAGAATTTCTACCCCAACAAGTTCAGGAGGTTTTTGAATGTTTAAAGGTATGTTCCTTTGTAAATTAGGCCTAGTTAGCATAATTAAGACAATGATGAAGGTCATTTTCGATGCACATGTTCCAATATAGTTACTATTTATTTTGAAGTATGTGTTGTAACTCAATAATGGGTATCTAGATCAGTCATTTTTTTGTGAATTCATTTGAGAAATTATGATAAAATTGTTCTTATTTCCTCAAATCTAAGTTAAAATACTTAAAAATACTTTCAAAAGTTACCTAACTCCTTGCTCTGAAGAAAACCAATCAATAATCAAAGTATAATATGCTATACAATCTGCACAAGCTTGAAACAAAAAAGGAAAAGTGTTGCAAATATAGAAAACATCCTTTATTTACTAATTTTTCAATTGTGTAAGTAATGCAAGTTTTGTATTTTTACACCAAATGACAACTTTTGTGCATTATCACTTCTCTAATCACCTAATGACCTATTTGATACTTTGAATACATTGCATATGACCTTCACATGACCTTTTTCACATTGTTTACATTTGAAGATTCAAATTTTGCAAATTTTCCTATTGAAGGCATTTAGAGAATAAGGTGCTCCTACACCAAACATGAACTCCAAAAATTCTTGAGTAAATCTCATTGCAATGCCTTAGGTACTCCATTCTCATAGATCTTTTACAATGTCACTCATACATTCAATATTCTCTTTAAATGTCTACATCATAGGTGGTCATAAGCATGTTAACTTCAATTGAGTAACTTGAGATTCCCTCGCTAAGCTTCACACGCTCTTTTATAATGGCTTCAAATCAGAATTGAGATTTCTCAAGATCATCAAAATAAGGATGTTGCATTGCTATTTTGACTGAGATTATCTTTGATGGCTTATAAATCAAAATTTTCTACAACGAGAGACCAATCAATTTTTAGTAGTTTACTTACAAATACACAAAGTAAAAGAAGAAAAACAAAGAGCATCCAAAATGGAAATGAAATGAAAATAGATGGAAGGAATTTATAGATAGGCATGCCAGTCTCTCGACTTAGTCACTCCTAGTCATACATCTTCACTGAGAGTTCCAAGATACATATTGCACACAACACCTCTCATGAATAGAATAACTTGAAATTTGATATGTTCTTATAATGTCTACATCATAGGTGGTCATGATAAGGTTAACTTCAAATAAATAACTTGGAATTCCCTCACCAAGCTTTGCACACACTTTTGTAATGGCTTAAAATCATAATTGAGATTTGTCAAGATCATCAAAATAATGATGTTACATTGCTTTTCTGGCTGAGATTCTCTTTGATGGCTCATAAATTTGTATTTTCTGCAAGGGGACACCAATCAATTTTTAGTAGGTTACTTGCAAATAGGAAAAGTAAAAGAAGATGTTAGCATTGGCATCAATTAAATTAATGTGCATACAAGTATAAATTAATAAGAATCGATGTGCATACTTAAAAATTAATCAAACGAACCATCTGGATCTGCTCTACTCTTTATTGTGTCAAGTATTACCTCATGGTCAAACTCATGGACATTCCACAAGGTCTTGTTCAAAGGTATACCCCCATATTTGTTCAAACAAACATTGGATGCCATGACAAGGTTCGAGTAATGAAGAATCTTACGATGCATGTCAAAGTCCTAAAACAACCAATGTTTAACACTCTTATGTGAGTACCTTCTAAGCCACGTTCTAGTAACAACAACTGAGCCTATAGGGTATTCGATGTTTTCTCCATCTATAACTGGGGCCTCCAATTTTGTTTTGGCCTCAACACAACGAAACAAGTAATAGGCCATTCCCTCTTCGTTGTCTTCATCTGCAATAACTGCATAAACATGCCTTGCATTGATATGTGCAACAAATCTCTTGAAATTAGTCAACATTACAAATACAATACAAAGTAAGATAACAATATGGAATTCCAAAAATGAAGCAAGTAGATATATTACCTAGTTGAACTAGATTTGATACATGGTCAAATTCGACCAATGATTCTTTCTATGTTAGTTCCAATGCTTTTGGAGGGTGATACGTGTGAAGTGGGCCAAGATAAATTTTCAACCATTTTCCAACCCACTCCTCTAACTCACAATCATTACAGGCTTTCATTGCACATGAAGAACAAAATCATTCCATCTTTCGTGTATCGATAATCCATGAACCTACATTTGAGCTAAGGAAAGAGTGAACCTCAATTGATCCTATTAGTGTACAAAAATTCTCATATGGTGCAATGTTAGTATCATCCATAAACCAAAATATATATATGAACTAAAGATGTACCTTCATAACCTGGACCCATCGAAGCATTACACCACTCAATGATTAATCTTGCATCTATCAACTTTGCACTATCTTTATACTTTAACTCTTCTCATGCTAATGCTCTTTTCACACATGCTCCTACACCATCATGCTCCCCCTTTCCATGCCAAGCCTCACAAAAGTTCCTCATATGTTGTACACCTGTAATGACATGCATCCTTCTCAACTAGTAGAACCTATGTGAGTTCTTGAATTGTGCTGCACAGTTATCTGACCATATTATATGCCAACTGTATGCTATTCCCCTCTAAGCCAAATCACTATAGAACATCTGGAAGCAACCTTGCACAAAATTTGGAGAATGTGTGCGATCATCACTAATATAAAAGTGATACTCCCTCAATACCTTCCTCTGGTCCTCTGTACTATCAGTTGCATGAATGAATGCTATGTACACAAATATTGAAACCTATGTGGAGTTGTAATAATGTGACTACACCTCACACTATGGTTGTAGAGTGTAGTTCTCTACAAATTCAACCACTGATACTATGCTACCAACTAGAAAGGTGTCCTTGCATATCTTGAATTGTGTGGCCAGCCATCGGGCTCTATGGGTATGCCTTGCATACTCATACATTATATTGTAACCAAACATGGACACAAACTGATACACTAGAATCTTCTGAATAACCAAATCACACCTTTTTTCTTGAGACCCATCTTTTGCAGTGTATGCCAATATTTTATACTTCCCAAACTCTACTAGTTTATGTCCTACCTCATCTGTGCTTTCCATATGTTGACATACTGGCATACGATGCAAGCCACCACAACATTGGCATGAACCATCCAAGCATGTTGTCCTGTACAAAATTTGACCATCCTCTATTTCACATAAATTTTTTGATAAGAACTCTCTTGAAGATTTTGGTGGGGCTTCTATACTACAATCCTGCAAAAAATTGTTAGTATGCAAATCTAAACATATAGAACGATAAACATCATAATGGTTAGTGAATTCAATATGTAGTCTACAACAAGTAGTGTGTGTGTGATTTATCTTGACACAAAAAGGTTTAAGCATTTCAAAAAATATTTGACAAATACTAATTTGAGGATAATCCTTTTGAAATTTATGAAAAAATTGGGTTTGAGTTGTATCCAAAAAATGCTTTGGATGTGGCTCACGGTTCTGACTACCGATTCTCCTTCTTACCACATCCCTTTGATTTGGAGATGGCCTAGTGTTATTCTTCCAATACTCTTCAATTAGTTTTCTCAATACTTCAACAACTTTTTTATCTTTTTGTGGCAGTCTCCCCGAGAATGTCCATAATTCATTTGAATCAGTGCCCTCAATTCTTTGCCACCTTTGAATGGCTTTTGATAAAAAAATTCTACTAATTCTCATTTGTTCACTCGTCTTTCTAATGAGATGAGCTCTCTTTGTTTGACTACTTACCAAAGTTGATGTAATGACACATCGAGTGACATTACTATCCTTTGAGCGTGAGGTCTTACCCACACTCTCATAAGAATCCATTAGATTCTTCACAATAGTGTTTTCACTTGGTGCATTCGATGTTCTCAACCCAAGAGTCTTCATGATGTTTCTATACTTTATACCCCACATCATTTCAACAAATAGTTGACATCTTGATGTCTCATTTAGCTTTTCAAAGAAGAAATTTCAAATCTTATCAACATATCTTGTACAAGAGCATGTTTAAATCTTACCTTCTATGTGCTACAATATATCCTCATCAATATTAATCAAATACTTTGTCTTTCTACACAAAATTCTAGGTGGTGTTCTCCTAGCTACATACATCTCAACATTAGCAATTTCATCAATATTTAATTGAGGTGGGCTAGATTGCATACATTCGATCAAGGGTGGAGTAGAAGAAATACCTTGAGGTTCATGTGGGGATGATAGCATACCTTTTCCATCAAATTCGAGTGATGATGTACTCTCAACTTGAGATGCGGTGGATGGTATCCAACCATATTCACTTGTGGTAGATGGTGTCCCTCCATATTCACTTGTGGTAGATGGTGTCCCTCCATATTCGCTTGTGCTTAATGGTGTCCCTTTGTATTCACTTGCGGTAGATGGAGTGTCTCCAACTACAGTATCTAAATTTGTCCTACCATGACTCTTTCACATTTGTGCCCTTTGTGCTACCAATGCCTATTCCCTTTTTGATGGTTGAGGTTCCTCTTCAATTGGCTTGTTTTCGTCAATCGTATCCAATTTCTTCTTTTCACAATATGCCGCCACCCATTCTCTCTCCTTTACTTTGAATGTTTCATACTCTTCATCTGTTAGTTTTTTCCTTGTTCATTGCTTCAGCATGGCGAATAATTTTAATTGTAGCATGGTAATGAGACGAATATTAGCTCCTAAAAAATGTATCCATTCAAAGAAATGAAATATATGTCATTCAAGGCTTCATAAAAATACTGAAAATCATCATGTACAAGAGTATTTCTAGCATAGAAAAAGGTGGTGCAAGGGAATTCCATGATTACAAGATAGGCTCAAAATGGAAGCATGGAAAAGGCATCTGAATTCAAATTCCTTGGCAAGCTAGTGGAGCATTGGCAAGCTATCTCACTCACTAGCCTGCCAATGTGGTAGGGTTGAGAAGGTAGGGGCAGTGTATGCCTCATAGAGATGGAGTCTCACAGTGATACATCATTGTGAGACTCCATCTCTATAAGGCATACACTTCCCCTACCTTCTCAACCCTACTGTATTACAAGCTAGTGGAGCTAGTGCCAATGTGGTAGGGTTGAGAAGGTAGGGGCAGTGTATGCCTCATAGAGATGGAGTCTCACAGTGATACTCATTGTGAGACTCCATCTCTATGAGGCATATGCTGCCCCTACCTTCTCAACCCTACCGCATTACAAGCTAGTGGAGCAACGCTCCACTAGCTTGTAATACAGTAGGGTTGAGAAGGTAGGGGAAGTGTACGCCTCCACTAGCTTGTAATGCAGTAGGGTTGAGAAGGTAGGGGCAGCGTATGCCTCTTAGATATGGGGTCTCATGGTGTAGTGAGACCCCATTTCTATGAGGCATACACCACCCCTACCTTCTCAACCCTGCCACATTGGAAAGCTAGTGGAGCATTGGCAAGCTAGCTCACTCCACTAGCTTGCCAATGTGGTAGGGTTGAGAAGGTAGGGGTAGCGTATGCCTCATAGAAATGGGGTCTCATAGTGATGTTTCTATGAGGCATACGTTTCCCCTACCTTCTCAACCCTACTGCATTGGCAAGCTAGTGAGTGAGCTAGCTTGCTAATGTGATAGGGTTAAGAAGGTAGGGGCTGTGTATGCCTCATAGAAATGGTGTCTCATGGTGATAGACATCACCATGAGACACCATTTCTATGAGGCATACACGGCCCCTACCTTCTCAACCCTATCGCATTGGCAAGCTAGTGGAGTGTTGGCAAGCTAGGTCACTCCACTAGCATGCAATGCAGTAGGGTTGAGAAGGTAGGGGCAGCATACCGTGAGACTCCATTTCTATGAGGCATAACATGCCCCTACCTTCTCAACCCTACCGATACACTACTGTGAGATGCCATTTCTATGAGGCTTATGCTTCCCCTTACTTCTCAACCCTACTGCATTGGCAAGCTAGTGCACTCCACCCTAAACACAGTTTTAAGGTTTGAAAGTCATTTAAAATGGTGTATTGACCCATCCCTCTCATTGTGGCCACTATAACTCAAGGAATGGGTCTATAACATCACTAAAAAGGTATGGGAATGTTGATTAAGTATAAGGGAGTTCAAGAGTTGAGTTGAGCATGAAGTCTTGTAGTGGAATTTGGTGTTTTCCATGCGAATTTGAGAGGTTTTGACATGCTAAAGTGAGTATTGTGTTAGGGCAGCATTGTTTCTTGTTGAATTGAGTTTGTGCAGGACATTTTAGACCTATTTGAGGAGGTGGCATATTGTGATAAGGTTGATAAGTGTGTTTTCCAATAAGCCCTAGGTTATTTGGCTTAGAAAGAGGGTTTTTGGTTTTGGTTTCGATTGCAAGATAGGCTACACCTTTCCCCATGTTGCTAATGTAGCCTTGAATAAAGAGTCTTGTAATAGTGGAGAGAAGGGTTAGAATCCCTTGTAGGTAGACTAATCAAGGAAACATTTAAAATATATCACAACTAAAAGTAATGAGGTAGGTTTAGTGGTGAGGTAAATTTAGAAATAGAGATGAAAAATTTGGTAGCATAGAAAATGCAATTAGCTGCTTGGTATAACTGTTTGAAAAAATACCTCGATGAAAGATTTAGGGAGTGGTATGTGCATCCATAATAAATGATTGAGAAATGATGTTTTATTTTACTTCCTTAAAATGTATGTCATATATATGTGTATACAAAATGTGGAAGCATACACAAGGTAAGTTAATTGTTAAATAACAAAATGCCTCAAAGAGATGTGGTTTAAAAATGTAATTGGAAAGTGTATAGAATTGTGTAATTTAAAATGTGCATTGACAACCTAAGGTTATAATGACAAAAAAACAATGATCAACATGGAATATGCAAAATAAAAAAAATGAAAGCAAGCCATAATAGAATGAAATAAAATGTGTAAAGACTTCACATACCTAAAAAACCATAGTTTCAAACACTACAGCAGAATAGGAAAATAGTGCCTAAAATAGTGTTGGATTTTAGTGTATTTCAGTTTATGAATTGGGTGATTTGGCTAGCGCTAAACTTGGCACAAACAGGCATGGTCATCTTGGTGCCAACTTTGGCGCTGAATTTTACACCGGACGTTGCATTGGGGTTAGCGTCATAGTTAGTGTCAGAAAATCACAACGCCCCCATAAGCACCTAAAATAGCGCTGGGAAATAGCATTGAAAATAGTGCCTCTATTAGCACCTAGAATACCATCAAAAAATAGCGTCAGAAATAGCGCCTAAATTACCGCCCAATTAGGCTTCCAATTTTGCTTCTATTTCTACTCCCATTTTTTCTTCTAGTTTTGCTTCTGGTTTTTCTTTTGATTTTGCTTCCAATTTTGCATCCAAGTTTGCTTCTAGGTTTGCTTCCAGGTTTGCTTCCAGTTTTGCTTCCAGTTTTTCTTCTAGTTTTGCTTCCAGTTTTGCTTCCAATTTTTCCTCCAGGTTTGCTTCCAATTTTTCCTCCAATTCTGCTTCCAAGTTTGATTCCAATTTTGCTTCCAAGTTTGCTTCAACTTTTGCTTATGGTTTTGCTTCCACTTTTGCTTCCACTTTTGCTTCCGATTTTGCTTCCATGTTTGTTTTTAGTTTTGCTTCCAAGTTTGCTTCCATTTTTGCTTCTAATTTTGCTTCTAGGTTTGCTTCCGGTTTTGCTTCCGATTTTGCTTCCAATTTTGCTTCCAACTTTGCTTCCAGTTTTGCTTCCAAGTTTTCTTCCAAGTTTGCTTCCAATTTTGCTTCCAATTTTTCTTTTGTGTTTGCTTCTGGTTTTGCTTCCAATTTTGCTTCCAAGATTGCTTTTGGTTTGCTTCTAGTTTGGCTTCCATTGTTGCTTCCTTTTTTTCTTCTAAAAATGCTTCTTGTTTTGCTTCCATTTATTAATTTAATATATTTTTTTTTCAATTTAATTAGTTAAATATATTGTGCCTCTGAAATAACTCATATGATTATATACTAAGTAATTTAATTATTTAACTCATATGATTAAATAACAAGATAATTATTTTTTTTGGGTCAGTAACACGAAATTTTTTTATTGCTTGTAAAGATAAAAAGTGCATCTATTGTTCAGTGTCATTACCCACCAAAATTCCACAACAAACGACAAAAACCAAAGGCACCTTAATGTGCAAAGTAAAACATTAAATAAACCCTGTAACCCCTATAACTATTTACCAGTAAAATCCTTACAAAAAATAACCACCATTAACAGTGTTCAGAGTTACACACTTTAATACAACAAAAGCAGAGGGAGAACTCAAAATCAGACACAAACAAACATGACCAGTCTGAACAAGCTCCACCCAGACCCAATAGCTTCTTCTTTCACTGCTTCCTTGACTTCTTCTTCTGGCACTTCCTTTTCACTCCCAATCCTTGCATCTTTGTCATTTCTTGTGCCAGAACTTCTTCAACCTCCATGATTTCAATGAAGAGTTTGAGTGCTTTCCATCCCAAATGTGCTTCCTCATGGCAATGAGCTTTGTATTTTCCTTAGGGCCAATGAATAAAGGGTTGAGCCCTAGTATTCCATAGAGCTCCTCAATTTCATCAACCAGCATTCCTTCAAAATGATCTAAACCTACACCTAGAACCTCCCATTTGAGAATGGACTCCATGCCTACCAGAAAATCTTCATGCACAATTTTCTACATCACCATCCTCACCATTTCCACTGGTTCGCCTAAATCCAAGCCCCACACTACAATTAAGGAGTAAACATCCATGTTGGTTTGGTATATGTGTTTCAGAGAGCCGAAATCCCTACCACAAATCATTTTTGCACACTACACTATCTGCTCGTTGTCAACAAGGAAAAGGGCCTAGAGTCATTTTCTAGATTCCTCTCCATAAAACAGACCCAAAGATCTTTGTGAACGGAAGGTGAAATTGGCTTCCATTTCTCTTGACAACCAATGCCACCACCACCAGAGTTTGTTGTAGAGTTTTTTTTGACCCTTTCCAAATGCAATTAACACATCTTAATTGAGGGCTTGCATTTAACACCATCTTGGATTTCCCACATTGTTATTAATGAAGTACTACTTCACCACCACCCTCCACCCTTGCCTTTGCTTATCATGTCAAGCCTACTCCACTCGCTTCTCCACCTTGTTCATTTAAGGTGTTGTCCTCTCCTATGTTTTAACCTAATTCTACTAACTTAACACCTCTAAAATCCTCCAACTTGTATTCTCCCGTTTCACCAAAATTTAAAGCCCATTTAGATAAGACATGCACTTCCACATTGCCACCTCTTTTAATGTGGCTCACCACAAAAATTTCAAAAGAACTTAACACTTCTCTGATTTGGTCAATTACGTTCTTAAGGTGCCAAGCATTAATTTTACCTTTCATCACCACCTAAAATATTATTGTAACATGATCATCATCTATAATTTAATTTAATTTGACAACATCCATCATGAGCAATAAATTAAAATCACCATACTTAATAAATATCCATCCAAAAATCATCGACCACTTTTAATATATATAAATTGACAAGTCAATACTGATAAGATCATCATCACATATAACTAAAACAAATGAAATTCAAATATGCTAGTTCATCAAAAACATGTCAAAATGATACATGTCCAATAGTTGACATAAGTGAAAATGATACATGTAAATAAAATTCATAAATTATGTAACTCAAACTGATACAAGTCAAGATGATACATGTCCAAATGATATAGTGAAAATGATACATGTCAATTTGATACAACTCAATAATATAGTATTGTAGGCCGTGAAAATGATACATATGATAGTAACCATGAAAAGAGTCATCATAACAATATATCAGCAATGATCCATGATGCAGTCTATATGATCATGAATGTCACTAGTTACTACCACCAACTGTCTTATCATCATCATCACCATCATGATCATCATCATCGTCATCGTCATCACCATCATCATCATTGTCATCAGCCTCGGTGTCTTCCGCATCTACGTCATCATCATCCTCTGCCATGTGATTTGTACTGGAAGAACCAATATTTTTTGGATCTACATCATGTTGAGGATCATCTTGATTTTCTGGAAGACCTGTATTCTACAAAAAAAATCATTTAGAATCAAAAAAATATTATTTATTTCATGCAATAATTTATTCTTCTGTTATATATCTAATATTACAACATATGAGATGAAACCATAATCATATTACATCATATCAAAGTGCACATACCATAATAAAATTTCAAAAATGTTACAGCTAATACTGGTGACTCAAGAGAAACTTCAACTTTCAAAAACAAAGCCAATTAGGCTGAAAGACATGTGGATCATGCCAGCATTTGGTGGAAGAGGAAGAAAGATGACTAGAACTTTGGAGGCCCACCATAATGGATTTTAGTATTCAACCATGAGAGAAGAAGAGAGAGTTGATATCTTGTATCAAAACATTAAGCATGCATTCTTCCAGCCAACGGAGAAGGAGATGATTACTTTGCTTCATTTTCATCTGGATAACCATATCACGGTGTGGGAATGAAGAACACCAAGGATGTCCAGTTTTATGTGGAGTTAATGGATGTGGTCCAAACTTTAGGAGGGGCAAGAAGGTCAATGTATGATCCTGATGAAATTGAGGAAGAACAACAAGAGAGGGATAGGGAAAATAAAATCAATACAAATTTTCAAGGATTTGTCAAGCAAGTAAGAGAGCTATGGGAGCTGCGTCATCTAAAATATTTTAAACTAGAGTTTGATATACCATTTAGAGAACTTGGTTTTCATGGAGTTCCTTTCAAAGCCTCTACTTTTATCATTCCTATGGTAAACTATTTGGTAGATTTGGTGGAATTACCTTTCTTAGTAATCACTATTAGTGAGATTGAGATTGTTAACCTTGAGAGAGTATGACTTGGGAAAAAAGCATGTACTTCGCTATTATTTTCAAGACTTCAAGTAGGATGTACTTCGCATGTATGCCATTCCTCAATCTTCACTTAATGGCATCAAGGAATGGCTGAAATCCATGGATATAAAGTATTATGAAAGTAGAATGAACTTGAACTGGTGGCCAATTTTGAAGAGTATTACTAATGATCCAAATAAATTTATTGAAGATGGTGGTTGGGAATTTTTGAATATGGAAGCTAGTGATTCTAATTCTGATAATTCAGAAGAGTTCGATCAAGGATATGAACCCTCTGATGTAGAAGAGGAATCAGAATCATATTTCATGTAGCCACCATCAAGAGTGTTACAAGCCAACAATATGGAGGGAATTCTTACATAAGGATAATTTTCAATGTTGCAGGTACCGGCTTTAATGCCAACTACAATGGCAACATTGAAATTCCCTAGCAGTATTTATGTTAAGGAAATTTCCTTTAGATGCAAGGATTCAAAGCACATCAACCATGTGGTACAAATGATTAAATCCCAGAGATTATATGTAGCAATGAAAGAGTCTAAAAAGGCAGAGAGCTACACTGGTGACTTAGGAGAAACTTCAACTTTCAAAACCAAAGTCAATTAGGCTGGAAGACATGTGGATCAGGCCAACATTTGGTGGAAGAGGACAAAAGATGACTAGAACTCTGGAGGCCCACCATACTGGATTTTGGTATTCAACCATGAGAGAAAAGAGAGAGCTGAAATCATGTATCAAAACATTAAGCATGCATTCTTCCAACCAATGGAGAAGGAGATGATTACTTTGCTTCATTTTCATTTGCATAACCATATCATGGTGTGGGAACCAAGAAGACCAAGGATGTATAGTTTTATGTGGAGGTAATGGATTTGGTCCAAACTTTAGGAGGGGCAAGAAGGTCAATGTATGATACTGATGAAATTGAGGAAGAATAGCAAGAGAGGGATAGGAAAAATAAAATCAATATAGAGTTTCAAGGATTTGTCAAGCGAGTAAGAGATCTATGGGAGTAGCCTCAACAAAAATATTTTTAACTAGAGTTTGATATACCATTTAGAGAGCTTGGTTTTCATGGAGTTCCTTTCAAATCCTCTAATTTTATTGTTCCTATGGTAAATTGTTTGGTAGAGTTGGTGGAATTATCTTTCTTAGTAATCACTATTAGTGAGATTGAGATTGTTAACCTTCAGAGAGTATGACTTGGGAAAAAGGAATTTTATATGACTATTATTTTCAAAGACTTCAAGTGGGATGTACTCTGCATTGATGCCATTCCTCAATCTTCCCTTGATGGCATCAAGGAATGGTTGAACTCCATGGATATAAAGTATTATGAAAGCAGAATGAACTTGAACTGGCAACCAATTTTGAAGAGTATTACTGATGATCTAGATAAATTTATTGAAGATGGTGGTTGGGAATTTTTGAATATGGAAGCTAGTGATTTTGATTCTGATAATTCAGAAGAGTCAGATCAAGGATATAAATCCTCTAATGTAGAAGAGGAATCATATTCAAATTTCATTTAGCTGCCACCAAGAGTGCTACAAGCCAACAACATGGAGGGGATTTTTATATAAGGATAATTTCAATGTTGCAGGTGGGTATGTGCAGGATCATGATGGGCAAAAAAGTGGCAATATTATGGGTATTTGTAGGGTATGTGGCTGACGATTTTTTTTATCCAAAATTGATGAAACAAAAAGGGTTTTTAGAGGAGATTCTCAGCTTTCCACCAATATAAATTATACTTTAATTTGAATTTAATAAATAATTATTATTTATTTTCTATTAGAATTACAACTAAAGTTCTAATTGATAGGCTAATTGAAAAACATCTATAACTTTCAAATGGTATCACATTTTTTTAATATGAAACATGTGTCACATTCTATGCTTCACATACTATAGGATTAAAAAAAGAAAAATTAAATTTCAAGAAGTTTTGACCAAGTTAAGGTGGTCAGACATATGAGTTTTTATATTTTTTAAAAGTTGTAATAAAAAATTCATAATTAATTATTTACTTGGAAAAAAATTACAAAAAAATATGCATCACATTTGGACATGAGTCCTCTACTTATATATAAAATCTTATAAAAAAATATTATCATTTTATTATGGTTAGGGTGGTCGACAGACACCTACTTCTTATTTTTTCCCTAAAATTTAAGTACTACTACATTGAAATTTCAGATTTTCACCAAATAGATTTTATTTATTTTTAAATAAACCAAGTATTTCAGAAACTAAATTCAATTTTCTACAGATTCTATTCTTAAATATTTTTGAAATAATATAGATAACTTATTCAAAAAAATTACGTCAAGTTGCCTAACACTGATTTTTCTAAATTTTTTGCCACTTAAGGGCATGTTTTTTCCATGATGATCTTGCACATACCTAGGTATTGGCTTTAATGCCAACTACAATGGCAACATTGAAATTCCCTAGCAGTATCTATGTTAAGGAAATTTCCTTTAGATGCAAGGATTCAAATCACATCAACCATGTGGTACAAATGATTAAATCTTAGAGATGGTCTATAACAATGAAAGAGTTTGAAAAGGTAGAGAGAGCTACACTAGTGACCCAGGATAAACTTTAGCTTTAAAAAAAAAAAGTCAATTAGGCTGGCAGACGTGTGGATTAGGCCAGCATTTGGTGGAAGAGGAAGAAAGATGGCTGGAACTCTGGAGGCCCACCATACTAGATTTCATTATTCAACCATGAGAGAAAAAGAGAGAGATGATATCATGTATCAAAACATTAAGCATGTATTCTTCCAACTAACAGAGAAGGAGATGATTACTTTGCTTCATTTTCATTTGCATAACCATATCATGGTGTGGGAACCAAGAAGACCAAGGATGTCTAGTTTTATGTGGAGGTAATGGATGTGGTTCAAACTTTAGGAGGGGAAAGAAGGTCAAGATATGACACTGATGAAATTGAGGAAGAACAACGAGAGAGGGACAAGAAAAATAAAATCAATATAGATTTTCAAGGATTTGTCAAGCGAGTTAAAGAGCTATGGGAGCAGCCTCATCTAAAATATTTTGAACTAGATTTTGATATACCATTTAGAGAGCTTGGTTTTCATGGAATTCCTTTCAAAGCCTCTGCTTTTATTATTCCTACGGTAAAATATTTGGTAGAGTTGGTAGAATTATGTTTCTTAGTAATCGCTATTAGTGAGATTGTGATTGTTAACCTTGAGAGAGTAGGACTTGGGAAAAATACATTTGATATGGATATTGTTTTCAAAGACTTCAAGCCGGATGTACTCCGCATGCACGCCATTCTTGAATCTTCGCTTGATGGCATCAAGGAATGGCTGAACTCCATGGATATAAAGTATTATGAAAGCAAAAAGAACTTGAACTGGTGGCCAATTTTCAAGACTATTACTAATGATCCAGATACATTTATTGAAGATGTTGGTTGGGAATTTTTGAATATGGAAGCTAGTGATTTTGATTCTTATAATTTAGAAGAGTCAGATCAAGGATACGAACCCTTTGATGTAGAAGAGGAATCAGAATCAGATTTCATGTAGCCACCATCAAGAGTGTTACAAGCCAATTAACAAGACAGATGGAATTCTTATATAAGGATAATTTTCAATGTTGTAGGTATCAGCTTTAATGCCAACTACAATGGCAACATTGAAATTCCCTAGCAGTATTTATGTTAAGGAAATTTCCTTTAGATGCAAGGATTCAAAGCACATTAAAAATGTGGTACAAATGATTAAATCCCAAAGATGATATGTAGTAATGAAAGAGTCTAAAAAGGCAGAGAGAGCTACACTAGTGACTCAGGAGAAACTTTAGCTTTCCAAAACAAAACCAATTAGGATGGCAGACATGTGGATCAGGCCAACATTTGGTGGAAGAGGAAGAAAGATGACTAGAACTCTGGAGGCCCACCATACTGGATTTTGGTATTCAACCATGAGAGAAAAAGAGAGCTGAAATCATGTATCAAAACATTAAGCATGCATTCTTCCAACCAATGGAGAAGGAGATGATTACTTTGCTTCATTTTCATTTGCATAACCATATCATGGTGTGGGAACCAAGAAGACCAAGGATGTATAGTTTTATGTGGAGGTAATGGATTTGGTCCAAACTTTAGGAGGGGCAAGAAGGTCAATGTATGATACTAATGAAATTGAGGAAGAATAGCAAGAGAGGGATAGGAAAAATAAAATCAATATAGAGTTTCAAGGATTTGTCAAGCGAGTAAGAGATCTATGGGAGTAGCCTCAACTAAAATATTTTGAACTAGAGTTTGATATACCATTTAGAGAACTTGGTTTTCATGGAGTTCCTTTCAAAGCCTCTGCTTTTATTGTTCCTACAGTAAATTGTTTGGTAGAGTTGGTGGAATTGCCTTTCTTACTAACTGCTATTAGTGAGATTGAGATTGTTAACCTTGAGAGAGTAGGACTTGGGAAAAAGGCATTTGATATGGCTATTATTTTCAAAGACTTCAATCGGGATGTACTTCGCATGTATGCCATTCCTCAATATTCGCTTGATGGCATCAAGGAATGGTTGAACTACATGGATATAAAGTATTATGAACTTGAACTGGTGCCCAATTTTGAAGATTATTATTGATGATCCAGATAAATTTATTGAAGATGTTGGTTGGGATTTTTTGAATATGGAAGCTAGTGATTCTGATTCTCATAATTTGGAAGAGCCAGATCAAGGATATGAACCCTCTGATGTAGAAGAGGAATCAAAATTAGATGAGGAAGGTTCAAAAGATGAATCTCTTATGGATTTAGAGGAGGACAAAGAAGAAGAAGAAGATTCTAAAGAAGAGGAAGGTAAAACATGGGATGAATTAGAAGCCGAAGCCAAAAATGTAGATAAGGAAAAAGGAGATGAGTCTAATAGTGAAGAGGAAATGTGGCAATGAAAGGTAAAAGCTACAGGGAACTCTCAGGCACCTGATATTAGAGATTCAAAAGGAATGGCTGCCAAGAGGCATAAAGTCAGATGAATTGAGTTCATCGACATCCTTCTATTATATATTCATGTGTAAGGAAAAACCAACGGTGTGGAAAATGTCTTCCTAATGCAAAATCCTCAGGAGAGAAGTGCAAAAACATTCATTTAACAAGTTATACACATTTGAGATACAAATTCACAATATAATAGGACAAACAAAAATATCACAGACAAAGATAACACAGGATATACGTGGGAAAACCCTTACGGGAAAAAAACCCACCACACCAAGTAAAGTCACATTGTATTACAGTAAATAAATTACATACAAAGTCGAAGACTTCACTCTCAGATGTTAACTCACAACATAATCACCTTGGTCGACCTCTCTCTCTGTTACAATACTCATAAGCATACATAATTCACACTCACTGTTTCAATGCTCATAAGCATACAATGAATTCTATTCACTGCCAACAACCATTAGGGTTTCATTTAATTTTTGTTCCTTCACTGACAAGCTTCCTTTGTCTCGGGTTACACAAAATACCATGTAGCATGCATCAAGATTCCTAACATGAAATTTGGTTATAGAGAATATTACCATATTTGCACTCTATCAACCCCTGAGTTAGTTCATGCAATAAATGCAAACATATCGCTAACAAGAAATACAGCTTTTGGCCGATGATTGTTGATTTACAATAGTGATGTAAAATCAACAATGAAATCATTCCACATTTTGGCACATCACTCGTCCATCGCATTTGACTATTGCACCAAACTATCGGTCATTCCTTGTGGTCCTCACCATGACACACATTCACCGCTTGTGCAATTCCAGAGAATCAAGCTGGGAATCTACAATAATCTCAACAAGTCTTCCAGAAAAGACATAAATATTAATTCCCAATCCCCAAGTGGCCCCACATCCATTGGCTTTTTACCCAATTAGAGAAACCACAAACTTCACAACCCCCAGTTGGAGGTTAGGAAATTCTGAGACGCTATGACAACAAAGAAGATCAGTCGGTCGGGAAGTTAAGAAACTTCTGAACTCTGCGACAAGGTTCCAAGGTTGGAGAAAATAGTGATCCCACAACCAACACACTGTTGCCTGGTTTCAAACTTCCAGAACCCCACGACTTAGGTTTCAAGGTTAAATTTTATGGCGATAGGCCAATAATGAAGACCAACAAAGGGAATTTCACCAAGTCTTTAACTGAGGTTCAAGCTAGCAAGTTGAGGCACATTTTCCAACAAGCTCCCACTTGATGAAGACTTACTAGATTCATCCAAACTTGAACTTAATGAAGATCATAGGCTCCAAGGCCCATTGAACTGGTACACCACCTAAACTTTTTTGTGCTCATGGGCTTTGTCAATGCATTAGCAACATTCTATAGAGTATCCACTTTTTGAGATTAACCTTTCCATCCTCCACCATATCACGAATGAAATGATACTGTACATCAATTTGCTTCATCCGAGCATGGAAAGTGGGATTTTTTTCCAAATAAATAGCACCCTGACTGTCACGAAAAATCGTAATCTACCCTACATCAAACCCAATATCAGAAAACAATATCCTAAGCCAAATGGATTCCTCACAGGTGTTTGTAGCTGCCATGTATTTTGCCTCCATAGTGGAGAAAGTGACTATAGCCTATCGCTTGCTCATCCAACTAACTGCACCACCATTCACCATGAAAATATATCCACTAGTGGATCTTTTGTTGTCAACATCCCCTACCCAATCAAAATCCACATACCCAAAAATGCTAAGAGATCTTTGTGATCTCGTCGAGTTTTCATGATAACACAGAGCAAACTCTGAGGCACCCTTCAAATATCTAAAAACCCTCTTCATAACATCCCAATGCGGCCTTCCTAGATTAGCCATAAACCGACTAAGAACTCCCACTTCTTGGGCAATGTCTAGCCTAGTACAGACCATTGTGTACATTAAAATTCCAACAACACTTGCATATGGTACCCTAGTCATGTCCTCCATCTTGACAAAAGACTTCAGACAATCTTCAACAGATAGCTTTATTCCTTGCAACACTGCAACAACTAGTTGCTTGCAATCAGTCATTCCAAATCTCTCCAGGCCAATATTGATATACTTACTCTGGCTGAGCCAAAGCTTTCTACTTCCTCTATTCCTTTTTATTTCCATCTCTAGAATATACCTTGTTGTACCCAGATCTTTCATTTCAAACTTTGCAGACAATTCAGACTTAACACCAGAAATCATAGTCTTACTATTTCTTATAAATGACATATCATCCACATATAGGGTAATAATAAGCACCCGATCATTTTTAGTTTTGTAATACACACAATGATCAGATTTTGATCTCAAAAATCCCAACGACAACACAAAGGTGTCAAACTTTTGGTACCACATTCTAGGCAATTACTTCAAACCATACAAAGATTTCTTTAACTTGCAAACCAGACTTTCTTTACCTTTTTCAACAAAGTGCTCAGGCTCAGACATATAAATTTCTTCTTCTAGCTCTCCATGAAGATCTAAGTCATACATGGCTACAAGTGACAAAATAAATATGATAGATTTCAGCTTAGCTACAAGAGAAAATATTTCTCCATAATCAATTCCCTCCACCTGGGAATACTATTTTGTGACCAATCGAGCTTTATACTTTTCAACACTGCCATCCAGACCAGTCTTCTTCTTAAATACCCATTTACAGCCAACAGGATTTCACCCTTCAGGAAAAGGTACCAAATCCCAGGATTCATTCTTCTTAAATGATTCAATTTCTTCATTGATAGGTTCCAACCAAGAATTTGAATCAGACATATTAATTGCCTCTTTCATAGTCCTAGGCTCATTAGTTCTAGTAATCAAAGCATAGGCGCAATTCGAATCCAACGTAGAAAACTCGTACCTATCAGGTTGATGCTTTACATGTGTAGACCTCCTTACGGGTTGAGGTTGTGGTTCTTCTTCTTCAGAACTCTCAAATCTACTTGAACTCTCCTCAGTTTCAGGTACACCATGCAGTTCCTCTTTATCTGGAGTTTGAGGAATTTCAACTACATCATTCTTCCTTTCCTTTTTATCTATCTCTAATTGCAGACCAGCTAATGAAGGCTTCAGCTCACGAAATATTACACTCTTGTTGTACAAAACCTTCTCAGTAATAGGATTCCAAAGCCTGTATCATTTCATACCAATGCCATAGCCAATGAAGATACATTTGGTAGCCTTGCTCTCCAACTTTGATCTTTTCTCATTCAGCACATATGCATATGCCTCATAGCCAAAGACATGAATATGTCTCAAAGAGGGCTTCTTACCAGACCATGCTTCCAAAGGTGTTTTTTCAACAAGAGCCGAACAAGGTGAAAGATTTACCAAGTAACATGTTGTAGCCATAGCCTCAACCTAGAACTTCTGCTCTAGGCTAGCACCACTCAACATACTTCTCGCTCTTTCCATCAGTGTCCTGTTAAACCTTTCAGCAACTCCATTCTATTGTGGAGTGTAAGGCATAGTTTTATGCCTTTTAATCCCATGGTCTTTGCAGTACCCTTCAAAATCTATGGAACATAACTCACCACCATTATTTGTCCTCAAGCATTTAATTTTCCTTCTAGTCTAATTCTCTACGGAGTTTTTAAACTCTTTAAACTGACTGAACACTTTTGATTTACTCTTCATAAAGTACACAAATGCCCTTCTCGAATAGTCATCAATAAAAGAATCATAATATCTAGACTTCGATAACGAAGGAACATTCACTATACCAAATACATCAGAATGAACATAATCCAATACACCAAAAGATTTATGAGGACTTGAATAAAATGAAACATGATGTTGCTTTCCATAAATGCAATGTTCATAGAAATCAAACTCAAGGTTACAATCAGCAAGCCCTTCAACAAGATTTTTATTTTTCAAGGCTTTTAAGCCTTTCTCACCTATGTGACCGAGTCTATGATGCCATAGCATAGTCTTATCTACTAGGAGTTTCCCCAAAGGACTTTGTACCTAGAGGAGCTTCATTCTTCTTCTCTACATGAGCAGCTTTGCTTGACTTTATAGAGATGGTCTTACATTAAACAGGACATGCATCCAGCTTGTACAGAGTGCCTATACATGCACCCTTAGCCAACACCATTGTGCCTCTATTCATCTTACAACCTCCACTCAAGAAAGATACTTGCACACTGGAACATCATCTGATAGAGAGCAGGTTACTAGCCAAACCTGGTATGTGCAATACGCCATCAATTCCTTTGATTCTTCCATCAGGGAATTGGATTCTGACTCTTCCATGACCAACAATCTCTAGAGATGAATCACTTGTTAGGTACACCTTCCACCATCATAATTTTCATACTTAGTGAACCAGTCTCTCTGAGATTTCATGTGAAAAGATGCACTTGAGTCAATCAGCCAGACATCATCTGATGCCTGAGTCACCAAGGATGCAATAAAAGCATCTGCATCACTCTGAGAAGAGTCATTGTCAGAAGAGTTATTCTTGTTCTTTTTCTCCTCCTTACAATCCTTTCGGATATGACCAATCTGCCTATAGTTCCAACATAATTTCATCTTGGACTTTTTACTAGGAGACTTTGATCTCCCTTCAAATTTGGTTTTAAACTTCTTGTCTTTCTTCTTGCCTCTCTCCTTTGATCTACCTCAAACAACAAGAGCCTCCTTGGCCATCTCAGAAGACTTCCTCTACATTTCTTTTGATAGCAGTGAGGCAACTACATCTTCCATATTGAAAGTAGTTGTTGTACTTCCAATAGCCATTACGAGATGGTCCCAAGTGTCAGGTAAGGAACATAATAGAAGCATGCAGTGATCTTCCTCCTCTATTTTCACACCCACAGATGCCAACTGAGCAACAATCATATTAAATGAATTTAGATGGTCTACTACAGATGCACCTTCTTCCATCTTCAAGGAGTACAACTTCTTCCTCAGGAATAACCTATTTACCAGAGACTTTCCATAATAAATGTCACCAAGTTTCTTCCATAAAGAAGCTACATTCTTCTCCTCGGGGACGTTCAGGAGTATAGAATTGCCCAAAAAATGTCTTATCAACCCTCTATATTTTGTCTACGAGGTCCCAATCTTCTTGTTTCATACTTTGTGGCATAGTTCCAAACACAGAAATCCAAAGGTCTCTATCCACCAACAAGTCTTCCATTTTGAGTTTCCGCAACTCAAAATTGCCACCATTGAACTTTTCAATTTCTACTCTGCCTGATGTACTTTCCATCTCAAACAATCCTTTCACAATACTCCCACTAAAAATAGGATTAGCACAAAAACCAGCCCTACTCACAAGGATAACACAACTAGCCAAGCTCTGATACCACTTGTAAGGAAAAACCAGTGGTGTAGAAAATGTCTTCCTAATGCAAAATCCTCAGGAGAGAAGTGCAAAAACATTCATTTAACAAGTTATACACATTTGAGATGCACATTCATAGTATAATAGGACAGACAAAAATATCACACACAGAGATAACACCAGATATACGTGGGAAAATGCTTACGATAGAAAAACCCACCACCCCAAGTAAAGTCACTTTGTATTACAGTAAATAAATTACATACAGAGTTGCATAATTCACTTTCAGATGTTAACTCACAGCAGCATCACCTTGGTCGACCTCCTCTCTATTACAATGCTCGTAAGCATACAAAATTCACACTTACTGTTTTAATGCTCATAAGCATACAATGAATTCTATTCACTTCCAACAACCATTAGGGTTTCATTTAATTTTTGTTCCTTCACCAACAAGCTTCCTTCATCTCAGGTTACACACACTGCCATGCAGCATGCATCAGGCTGCCTAACATTAAATTTGGTTCAGAGAATATTACCATATTTTCACTTTGTCAACCCTTGAGTCAGTTCATGCAATAAATGCAAACATATCACTAATAGGAAATAAAGCTTTCAACCAATGATTGTTGATTTAAAACAGTGATGTAAAATAAAAAAATGAAATCATGCCACGTGTTGACACATCACTTGTCCATCACATTTGACTATCGCACCAAACTGTAGGTCATTCCTTGTGGTCCTCGCCATGACACGCGTTCACCGCTTGTACAATTTCAAAGAATCAAGCTAGGAATCTACAATATTCTCAACAAGTCTTCCAAAAAAGACTTAAATATTAATTCCCAATCCCCAAGTGGTCCCCACACCTGTCTGCTTGTCACCCAGTCTGAGAAACCACAAACTTCACAACCCCCAATCGGAGGTTAGGAAACTCCAAGATGTTGCGACAACAAAGAAGTTCAGCCAATCAAGAAGTTAAGAAACTTTCAAACTCCACAACAAGGTTCCAAGGTTGGAGAAAATAGTGATCCCGCGACCAACACATTTTCGCCTAGTTTCAAACTTCCAGAACCCCGTGACTTAGGTTTCAAGGTTCAAGTTTTTGGCGATAGGCCAATAATGAAGACCAACAATGGGAATTTCACCAAGTCTTTAACTGAGGTTCAAGCCAACAAGTTGAGACACATTTCCCAACATCATGCACATAAACGGTCATCTTATAATCATAATATTTGAGCTCTATTTACCCATCCTATGCATCAATAAGCAACTCAACACGAGAGATGCAAATTGACATATTAACACAACAATATCCAACTAAGTTATTGAAACTAAACTATTGATACCTCGTTCTCCATTCAGATTACAAAATTGTTCCACTTTTTGTTTACTAACATATTCTTTTCAAATTGCTTTGGATGGCGGCCATATTTCTCCTCTTGTAAAAACATGGCACATGGACTAGTTAAACTAATTAATATGCAGTCATTTACTTTTTCCAAAAAAATAAAAAAAATATCATTTAACATATTAAATATACTTACAAATGTACAGATCAAGGCCTGTAAACCTTTCTAGCCATTGCAATGTGTGGCACGAAGTTTCTCAAGCCTAGCCTTGGAGGCCTTGTCCTAAAAGATATACTAGTTCAATTTAACTATGCACAAATAAAATTTAAATATCGTTTAATAAATTTGATATAATCTTATGAGAAAATTCAAATACCTGTGTACTCTCCTCACTGGACTTCCTCCATGCATTGGACTTCTCATATGCTTTTACAAGCTCTCTCCATACTTTCACACTTACATCAATTGACCTTTTTTCTACCTTAGCTTAGGAGGGATTTTTTTATCTTCTTTGTTTGGTTGCACCGAAATCTCTTGCATTTTTGAGAAATTTATAGCTTTATCTTCTTTACAGACCAACCTATGCCAAATCCATTCTCCATGTCATGGATAACTACTTTTTTCAGGTGCATGGGTATCTTTGAGAATGGAAAATGTAGATAGTCTTTGAACCGTTGAAGGTATGATTCCTTCAACCTATTCATAAATGTTTTCCCAACATTTGTCATTCAGACTTCCCCTGAAATCACCTTGTATTCTATCTTTGTATTGTAGCTACCAATGCAAGATTGAAAACATGGCATGGTGGAAGAAGTCTATGTCCCAAGAGTGGAAGTCTCTACTCCCTATTCCACATTCTTAGAGTT
Source organism: Sequoia sempervirens (assembly GCA_007258455.2). Classification (NCBI taxonomy): domain Eukaryota; kingdom Viridiplantae; phylum Streptophyta; class Pinopsida; order Cupressales; family Cupressaceae; genus Sequoia; species Sequoia sempervirens. The sequence continues at coordinate 202,615,956 of VDFB02252616.1, forward strand.
TATTGTCACTAATTTCCTTCTAGATCTTTTGCTTGATCTAGGATTGGTTGTGGAATCAATTGATTCCCTTTGACACAATTGATTTGTTTGCAATTTTTGAGGGGCGTTAATAGATTATTTTTCTATGTATCATGCAAGTGTTGTCCAGTCCACATTAACCAATTTATTCACTGCCTCTACCCCCAATATGGAAGCCAATTCCTCTTTATCTTTGTCAGTCTCATGTCCCTATATATATATATATATATATATATATATAAATTATATTTCTTCTTTTAAATTTAGAAATTAAAAAATAAAAAGTAAAATTCAAAGAAACAATGGAAACATTTACAAATCTATAAATTGACAATGAATTACCTCATTGCGGCTAGAGTTTGCTGACAATGCTTTCTTCCCTCCATTGCTTGACATTTTGAGGTGACCTAGGGAAAATTATTTTCGTCTAGTCTATGGAGGCAAACGAAGTACACACTGTCAGGTATGAAATTTTTCATCCAATTTGTGGTATGAAAGTTTTGTTTTGTGGGAAAATATGTTTGTTGGGTTTTCTTAGTGTTGATAACCTAGGGAAAATATGTTCACTAGGTTTGCTTAGTGTTGATAACCTTATCATGAAAACTCTTTCATAATGCAATCTTGCATGAATTTGTCATGGCATTTGTGACTATAGCACGACTGGGCAAAACCAAGTGGTTTTTGTGTTTATTTTCAGCAGTTGCTTAGTAGTGACCGACCCAATTCCCAAATTTTCCAAGCAGTTCACTATTTCCTTGATACCCAGGTTAGGGAAAGAATATAGAGGCATCCTCACTTTGTGCTATAATATTTTGAGCCAAAGCTCAAATGGGTAGGGTAAAATTTTTTGTTGGTTTCTCAAAGGTTTTACAATTTATAATGATGGGAAAATTTAGAGGTTGCCTGAACTGGTTAGGCCATGAACCAATAAACAATAAAAAATTCAAATGCAACACAAAGAGCAATAAACAATCACAAATTCAACCAAGAAAAAAAAAATGTAACCTTACCTATGGTGTCACAAACTAAATCAAATTTCTCATTAGTTGCTGGTAGTGCCCTACTCTCTTCCTTCACGTGATGTTTTTCCCTTTTTTGTCATCTGATTTCTTCCTTCACATGGGAAAGTTTTAAATTTTTTATTTTGATTCATTAGTCGAAACTTTAGTCGGTGTTAGTTAACACCAACTTTAGCGTCGACTTTTGTCTATTAATGTAATCTGTTTGGGACATATAAGGAAACTTCAAGTGTGCCTAATTTAGTGCCTATCATTGTTCTATAGTGAATATTTTCATTGTTGTGTATCACAGGATCCAAAGTGTTGGAAATAATTCCAACTCCTGGCTTGTTTTTTGACCACCATTGTCCCGTAGCTCCTTCATCAGCTCGGTGCAGTAGAGCGGTTTTTACCGCGGACCTGCAAGGTGCTTCATCCTTCTTGGTAGTAGTGTGGTGAAATCTTTTGTAGCGGCACATGAGTCTTCGTTTTGTTCCTGGTGGTGTTGTGGTGACTCCCGTAGTCCCGCAAGTCTTCTACCATTGGCATGTGGTAGTGCATTGACCATCGTTGTCCTGCAACTCCTTCATCATCTTAGTGCAGTAGAGTGGTTTTACCACGGTCCCGCAAGTTTCTTTTTCCTTCTCGGTGGTAGTGCGGTGAAAGCTTCTATGGTGAAAATTTTATTCACATAGGATGCCAAGGAGAGAGGACATGGATGGTGTAGAAATACTAAATCACTGAGAGGAAAGTGGGTGGAAATAGATGAGACAACAAAATCTGCAGATACAATAGAGGTAAGAAGAGAAAGCAACCCCAACCAAAGGAGGAAGGTTTTTATGAATTCACAAATGCTACAACGTAGAGGAGATAAAGTCATTTTTTTGTCCATGAGGCCTTTGAGGTCAAACTTATTGGTTGAAAATACATAAGAATGGTGATTAAATGTGATTCTATGATCAAGGGAAATTTTTGAAAATTAGGATAGCCAAAACATGATATCTATATGTCAAATATATGACTAAAGTGAGGTTTTGTGTTGGATAGTATATTCATTGAAATGATATAATTGGTGTACTAAATATTATTTAATATGTTGTGTATTATAGGGGTGAGATGAGGCCATGGCAACGAATTGTGTCATATCAAATGAGGACACAATAGATGAAGCGGGACATCAGGTACTCAAATTTTGACTTAACTTAGGAAAAAATTATCTGATGGAATTTTATGATATGTCCATCTTTTTTCACAGTATTATTGAAATTTATAATGTATTATCCAATCTTGACATAAATTACTGCATGTTGTTGATTATTTTAGATGGAGATTGGAGCAAATGCAGAGCCTAAGTGTTCAACTAGCAAAAGAACAAGATATGGACATGGACATGGACCTAAAATTGTTAAATCACATAGACGACAGTGGGTGGAAGAGGATATGGCAATGGATACGACAAACACAAAAAATGATTGTACTGAAGAAGAGATAGGTCAGGACTATATTACATGGGATGAATACTTTGAGAAAATTGTTGTTTATGGATGTTTTGTATGTCGTGGAAAGAAAAAATTCAAACGAGTGATTGTACAAAGACATTACATATATGATGAGCTTCCAATTGGTAGCATGCCTCCTACAACCAATTCAAATCCAATAGGAATTGTGGTGAGGAATTTTTCAATTTGATATAAATAACATTATACTTCATTTAAACATTGTTTTATATTATTTAAATAACTTTTTTTTTCTTAATGGATACTTGCAGGATAAAGTTCTTGGTTTAAATTTTCCTGGATCACCGACTTCCAGCCTAGAGGGCAATGATCATTTATCAGATGATACATCTAAAAAAAATATGTGCCAATATACCAGCTTGGAAGATGAGGAATTGACGAAAACAAGTAACAAAATAAGAACCGATGTGAAGATGTATAATTTTCTTAAAGACGAGGGGAAGGTGGACTACATACCCTATGAGAATAAATGTGATGCAGATGATGACTTTCCCCTGAGTTTGAGATTAATTTACAAAGAGACATTTGACCATCGACTATATTATGCTTGGCCTAGTGATCAACAACTACCTAGAGTGTATGAGGTGTTTCAATTTTGGGGATACAACTACATGATACGACCCTCAAATATTCATGGAGCGAATATAGGCCTTTTTATTGTCCAAAATGTACATGTGGGATCCAAACATAGAAACAATTCATAACAAACCACTAGGAGATTAATGACATATTATGGTCCATCATATTACAGTGGTGAATGGAGAAGGCTGGAAAAATATAAACCTAGCATGTTAGCATATGGTCTAAATTCTTGAATATGTATACACATCATCTCCCATTGGAAAGTGGAAAAGAAATGAATAGAGGTAATCTTATGTATATAGATGGACATGCATACACACACAAAAATATTGCAGGATTTATAAATAGTAGTTAGGGAAGGGACCCTACTGTAAGACTAAATTGTCAATTTGTTGAGGTTATAAATGATAAAGATGGAGATATGGAAAGATAGGTTGATCGATTGATAATGGTTGAGGCTATTATGGACCTTACCATTGGGGATGAGTTATTGATTGATTACCCCTTCTTAAAACGCATTCCTACATGAAAGAAGAGGGAAGAACAAGGTCTACCTAAGGATGTTCTTAAGGGCAGAAAACCAAAAAATAATAAATGAGTGTGGACTGATGTTTTATAAACTATGTTGTGGGCATGTGCAGGATCATGGTATGCCAAAAAGTGGCAATGGAGAAAAAAATACGTGTTTCTACGACTCAAAAACGTGAAAATGGTGAGTTGACTTTTTGGAGCTGGAGTGACTACCGAGGCAGAGGGAAAAGTTAGTTTTAGGAATCGGATATCCGATCCAAATCGGATATCCGATTTGGATCGGATATCTGATTTTGTTAAATATAAATAAATCTCATTCCGACCGAAGCAAAAGGCAACTTGCCTTTAGGAATCGGATATCCGATCCAAATCGGATATCCGATTTGTTTGAACTGTATATATAAAAAAAAACCCGCGACCAAAACTCATTCATATTTGTTTTCGGCTCATCGGCGGTGGGCGCATAGTGTAGAGCAAAATCCGATATCCGATTTGGAGTCCATCTCTATCAGGTAAAGTTTTTAATTTTTTGTCAAATTTTCAATTAGATTTGTTTATTTTTAGTTGATTTTTTTCAAAATATTGTTTTTTGGTAGATTTACAAAAAAACATAAAAAATTGAAGAAAAATAGTAAGAAACTACTTTTTTTTAAAATGTAATGGCATTTCCATAGCATACAAACATTAAGAGCAAATAAAATACAGAGTTCAATCCATGAATTATAGAAAATAGATTTTTGTTGGTTATATTCATATCGCTGATTACATTGCACAAAACATACTACAACTGCATAAATATCAAATGGTGACAGTTGTCGATGCTACCACATTTTTCATACATGTCTTTTCATACATGTCTACCAAAGCATTTTATCAAACAGTTCACTACCTTGCTGCTATAGCTAA
>VDFB02252616.1:202620607-202640798 GCA_007258455.2 Sequoia sempervirens
AAGGTCAATGTATGATACTAATGAAATTGAGGAAGAATAGCAAGAGAGGGATAGGAAAAATAAAATCAATATAGAGTTTCAAGGATTTGTCAAGCGAGTAAGAGATCTATGGGAGTAGCCTCAACTAAAATATTTTGAACTAGAGTTTGATATACCATTTAGAGAACTTGGTTTTCATGGAGTTCCTTTCAAAGCCTCTGCTTTTATTGTTCCTACAGTAAATTGTTTGGTAGAGTTGGTGGAATTGCCTTTCTTACTAACTGCTATTAGTGAGATTGAGATTGTTAACCTTGAGAGAGTAGGACTTGGGAAAAAGGCATTTGATATGGCTATTATTTTCAAAGACTTCAATCGGGATGTACTTCGCATGTATGCCATTCCTCAATATTCGCTTGATGGCATCAAGGAATGGTTGAACTACATGGATATAAAGTATTATGAACTTGAACTGGTGCCCAATTTTGAAGATTATTATTGATGATCCAGATAAATTTATTGAAGATGTTGGTTGGGATTTTTTGAATATGGAAGCTAGTGATTCTGATTCTCATAATTTGGAAGAGCCAGATCAAGGATATGAACCCTCTGATGTAGAAGAGGAATCAAAATTAGATGAGGAAGGTTCAAAAGATGAATCTCTTATGGATTTAGAGGAGGACAAAGAAGAAGAAGAAGATTCTAAAGAAGAGGAAGGTAAAACATGGGATGAATTAGAAGCCGAAGCCAAAAATGTAGATAAGGAAAAAGGAGATGAGTCTAATAGTGAAGAGGAAATGTGGCAATGAAAGGTAAAAGCTACAGGGAACTCTCAGGCACCTGATATTAGAGATTCAAAAGGAATGGCTGCCAAGAGGCATAAAGTCAGATGAATTGAGTTCATCGACATCCTTCTATTATATATTCATGTGTAAGGAAAAACCAACGGTGTGGAAAATGTCTTCCTAATGCAAAATCCTCAGGAGAGAAGTGCAAAAACATTCATTTAACAAGTTATACACATTTGAGATACAAATTCACAATATAATAGGACAAACAAAAATATCACAGACAAAGATAACACAGGATATACGTGGGAAAACCCTTACGGGAAAAAAACCCACCACACCAAGTAAAGTCACATTGTATTACAGTAAATAAATTACATACAAAGTCGAAGACTTCACTCTCAGATGTTAACTCACAACATAATCACCTTGGTCGACCTCTCTCTCTGTTACAATACTCATAAGCATACATAATTCACACTCACTGTTTCAATGCTCATAAGCATACAATGAATTCTATTCACTGCCAACAACCATTAGGGTTTCATTTAATTTTTGTTCCTTCACTGACAAGCTTCCTTTGTCTCGGGTTACACAAAATACCATGTAGCATGCATCAAGATTCCTAACATGAAATTTGGTTATAGAGAATATTACCATATTTGCACTCTATCAACCCCTGAGTTAGTTCATGCAATAAATGCAAACATATCGCTAACAAGAAATACAGCTTTTGGCCGATGATTGTTGATTTACAATAGTGATGTAAAATCAACAATGAAATCATTCCACATTTTGGCACATCACTCGTCCATCGCATTTGACTATTGCACCAAACTATCGGTCATTCCTTGTGGTCCTCACCATGACACACATTCACCGCTTGTGCAATTCCAGAGAATCAAGCTGGGAATCTACAATAATCTCAACAAGTCTTCCAGAAAAGACATAAATATTAATTCCCAATCCCCAAGTGGCCCCACATCCATTGGCTTTTTACCCAATTAGAGAAACCACAAACTTCACAACCCCCAGTTGGAGGTTAGGAAATTCTGAGACGCTATGACAACAAAGAAGATCAGTCGGTCGGGAAGTTAAGAAACTTCTGAACTCTGCGACAAGGTTCCAAGGTTGGAGAAAATAGTGATCCCACAACCAACACACTGTTGCCTGGTTTCAAACTTCCAGAACCCCACGACTTAGGTTTCAAGGTTAAATTTTATGGCGATAGGCCAATAATGAAGACCAACAAAGGGAATTTCACCAAGTCTTTAACTGAGGTTCAAGCTAGCAAGTTGAGGCACATTTTCCAACAAGCTCCCACTTGATGAAGACTTACTAGATTCATCCAAACTTGAACTTAATGAAGATCATAGGCTCCAAGGCCCATTGAACTGGTACACCACCTAAACTTTTTTGTGCTCATGGGCTTTGTCAATGCATTAGCAACATTCTATAGAGTATCCACTTTTTGAGATTAACCTTTCCATCCTCCACCATATCACGAATGAAATGATACTGTACATCAATTTGCTTCATCCGAGCATGGAAAGTGGGATTTTTTTCCAAATAAATAGCACCCTGACTGTCACGAAAAATCGTAATCTACCCTACATCAAACCCAATATCAGAAAACAATATCCTAAGCCAAATGGATTCCTCACAGGTGTTTGTAGCTGCCATGTATTTTGCCTCCATAGTGGAGAAAGTGACTATAGCCTATCGCTTGCTCATCCAACTAACTGCACCACCATTCACCATGAAAATATATCCACTAGTGGATCTTTTGTTGTCAACATCCCCTACCCAATCAAAATCCACATACCCAAAAATGCTAAGAGATCTTTGTGATCTCGTCGAGTTTTCATGATAACACAGAGCAAACTCTGAGGCACCCTTCAAATATCTAAAAACCCTCTTCATAACATCCCAATGCGGCCTTCCTAGATTAGCCATAAACCGACTAAGAACTCCCACTTCTTGGGCAATGTCTAGCCTAGTACAGACCATTGTGTACATTAAAATTCCAACAACACTTGCATATGGTACCCTAGTCATGTCCTCCATCTTGACAAAAGACTTCAGACAATCTTCAACAGATAGCTTTATTCCTTGCAACACTGCAACAACTAGTTGCTTGCAATCAGTCATTCCAAATCTCTCCAGGCCAATATTGATATACTTACTCTGGCTGAGCCAAAGCTTTCTACTTCCTCTATTCCTTTTTATTTCCATCTCTAGAATATACCTTGTTGTACCCAGATCTTTCATTTCAAACTTTGCAGACAATTCAGACTTAACACCAGAAATCATAGTCTTACTATTTCTTATAAATGACATATCATCCACATATAGGGTAATAATAAGCACCCGATCATTTTCAGTTTTGTAATACACACAATGATCAGATTTTGATCTCAAAAATCCCAACGACAACACAAAGGTGTCAAACTTTTACAATTTACCACATTCTGAGCAATTACTTCTAAACCACGCTTTCAAGATTTCTTTTAACGCAAACTAACTTGAGACTTGCCTATTTCAACAAGAGTGCTGGAGACTCAGGACATATAAATTTATTCTTCAAGATTACCATGAAGAAACATTGTCTTCACATCCATCTATTCAATTTCTAAGTCATACGCTGCTGCAAGTGACAAAAAAAATCTAATAGATTTCAGCTTAGCTATAGGAGAAAAGATTTCTCCATAATCAATTCCCCTCCACTTGGGAATACTACCTTATTTTGTGACAATAGAGCTTTATACTTTCAACACTGCCATCCAGACCAGTCTTCTTCTTAAATACCCATTTACAGCCAATAGAATTTCACCCTTCAGGAAAAGGTACCAAATCCCAGGATTCATTCTTCTTAAATGATTCAATTTCTTCATTGATGGGTTCCAACCGAGAATTTGAATGGAACGTAGTGCCTCTTTCATAGTCCTAGGCTCCTGTCGGTTCTAGTAATGAAGCTACATAGAAGTATTCGAAGATCCAACATACTTGAAAACTTCGTTACCTAGGGTTGATGCTTTTATGTGTAGACACTCACTTCTGGTGGGGTTGTGGTTCTTCTTCTTAGAACTCTCAAAATCTACTTGAACTCTCCCTCGGTTCGAGATTTTTACCATCACGGTTCCTCTTTTGCTCACGGGTTTAGGGAATTTCAACTTCCATCGTCTTCCTCCTTTTTATCTATCTCTAATGCGGACCGACTAATGAAGGCTTAGAAATACAAAATATTACACTCTTGTTGCTAAAACAACCTGCATTAATAGGATTCAAAGTTTGTATCACTTTCACACCAATGCCTGTAAATGAAGATACATTTGGTAGCCTTGCTCTCCAACTTTTGATCTTTTTCTCATTCTAAGCACATATGCCTTATACCTCATAACCCCAAGAACATGGGGTATGTCTCAAGGGAACTTCTTACACTGAGACCAGCTGCTTCAAAAGGTGTTTTTCAACAAGGCGAACAAGATTGAAGATTTACCAAGTAACATGTTGTAGCCATAGCCTCAACCTAGAACTTCTGCTCTAGGCTAGCACCACTCAACATACTTCTCGCTCTTTCCATCAGTGTCCTGTTAAACCTTTCAGCAACTCCATTCTATTGTGGAGTGTAAGGCATAGTTTTATGCCTTTTAATCCCATGGTCTTTGCAGTACCCTTCAAAATCTATGGAACATAACTCACCACCATTATTTGTCCTCAAGCATTTAATTTTCCTTCTAGTCTAATTCTCTACGGAGTTTTTAAACTCTTTAAACTGACTGAACACTTTTGATTTACTCTTCATAAAGTACACAAATGCCCTTCTCGAATAGTCATCAATAAAAGAATCATAATATCTAGACTTCGATAACGAAGGAACATTCACTATACCAAATACATCAGAATGAACATAATCCAATACACCAAAAGATTTATGAGGACTTGAATAAAATGAAACATGATGTTGCTTTCCATAAATGCAATGTTCATAGAAATCAAACTCAAGGTTACAATCAGCAAGCCCTTCAACAAGATTTTTATTTTTCAAGGCTTTTAAGCCTTTCTCACCTATGTGACCGAGTCTATGATGCCATAGCATAGTCTTATCTACTAGGAGTTTCCCCAAAGGACTTTGTACCTAGAGGAGCTTCATTCTTCTTCTCTACATGAGCAGCTTTGCTTGACTTTATAGAGATGGTCTTACATTAAACAGGACATGCATCCAGCTTGTACAGAGTGCCTATACATGCACCCTTAGCCAACACCATTGTGCCTCTATTCATCTTACAACCTCCACTCAAGAAAGATACTTGCACACTGGAACATCATCTGATAGAGAGCAGGTTACTAGCCAAACCTGGTATGTGCAATACGCCATCAATTCCTTTGATTCTTCCATCAGGGAATTGGATTCTGACTCTTCCATGACCAACAATCTCTAGAGATGAATCACTTGTTAGGTACACCTTCCACCATCATAATTTTCATACTTAGTGAACCAGTCTCTCTGAGATTTCATGTGAAAAGATGCACTTGAGTCAATCAGCCAGACATCATCTGATGCCTGAGTCACCAAGGATGCAATAAAAGCATCTGCATCACTCTGAGAAGAGTCATTGTCAGAAGAGTTATTCTTGTTCTTTTTCTCCTCCTTACAATCCTTTCGGATATGACCAATCTGCCTATAGTTCCAACATAATTTCATCTTGGACTTTTTACTAGGAGACTTTGATCTCCCTTCAAATTTGGTTTTAAACTTCTTGTCTTTCTTCTTGCCTCTCTCCTTTGATCTACCTCAAACAACAAGAGCCTCCTTGGCCATCTCAGAAGACTTCCTCTACATTTCTTTTGATAGCAGTGAGGCAACTACATCTTCCATATTGAAAGTAGTTGTTGTACTTCCAATAGCCATTACGAGATGGTCCCAAGTGTCAGGTAAGGAACATAATAGAAGCATGCAGTGATCTTCCTCCTCTATTTTCACACCCACAGATGCCAACTGAGCAACAATCATATTAAATGAATTTAGATGGTCTACTACAGATGCACCTTCTTCCATCTTCAAGGAGTACAACTTCTTCCTCAGGAATAACCTATTTACCAGAGACTTTCCATAATAAATGTCACCAAGTTTCTTCCATAAAGAAGCTACATTCTTCTCCTCGGGGACGTTCAGGAGTATAGAATTGCCCAAAAAATGTCTTATCAACCCTCTATATTTTGTCTACGAGGTCCCAATCTTCTTGTTTCATACTTTGTGGCATAGTTCCAAACACAGAAATCCAAAGGTCTCTATCCACCAACAAGTCTTCCATTTTGAGTTTCCGCAACTCAAAATTGCCACCATTGAACTTTTCAATTTCTACTCTGCCTGATGTACTTTCCATCTCAAACAATCCTTTCACAATACTCCCACTAAAAATAGGATTAGCACAAAAACCAGCCCTACTCACAAGGATAACACAACTAGCCAAGCTCTGATACCACTTGTAAGGAAAAACCAGTGGTGTAGAAAATGTCTTCCTAATGCAAAATCCTCAGGAGAGAAGTGCAAAAACATTCATTTAACAAGTTATACACATTTGAGATGCACATTCATAGTATAATAGGACAGACAAAAATATCACACACAGAGATAACACCAGATATACGTGGGAAAATGCTTACGATAGAAAAACCCACCACCCCAAGTAAAGTCACTTTGTATTACAGTAAATAAATTACATACAGAGTTGCATAATTCACTTTCAGATGTTAACTCACAGCAGCATCACCTTGGTCGACCTCCTCTCTATTACAATGCTCGTAAGCATACAAAATTCACACTTACTGTTTTAATGCTCATAAGCATACAATGAATTCTATTCACTTCCAACAACCATTAGGGTTTCATTTAATTTTTGTTCCTTCACCAACAAGCTTCCTTCATCTCAGGTTACACACACTGCCATGCAGCATGCATCAGGCTGCCTAACATTAAATTTGGTTCAGAGAATATTACCATATTTTCACTTTGTCAACCCTTGAGTCAGTTCATGCAATAAATGCAAACATATCACTAATAGGAAATAAAGCTTTCAACCAATGATTGTTGATTTAAAACAGTGATGTAAAATAAAAAAATGAAATCATGCCACGTGTTGACACATCACTTGTCCATCACATTTGACTATCGCACCAAACTGTAGGTCATTCCTTGTGGTCCTCGCCATGACACGCGTTCACCGCTTGTACAATTTCAAAGAATCAAGCTAGGAATCTACAATATTCTCAACAAGTCTTCCAAAAAAGACTTAAATATTAATTCCCAATCCCCAAGTGGTCCCCACACCTGTCTGCTTGTCACCCAGTCTGAGAAACCACAAACTTCACAACCCCCAATCGGAGGTTAGGAAACTCCAAGATGTTGCGACAACAAAGAAGTTCAGCCAATCAAGAAGTTAAGAAACTTTCAAACTCCACAACAAGGTTCCAAGGTTGGAGAAAATAGTGATCCCGCGACCAACACATTTTCGCCTAGTTTCAAACTTCCAGAACCCCGTGACTTAGGTTTCAAGGTTCAAGTTTTTGGCGATAGGCCAATAATGAAGACCAACAATGGGAATTTCACCAAGTCTTTAACTGAGGTTCAAGCCAACAAGTTGAGACACATTTCCCAACATCATGCACATAAACGGTCATCTTATAATCATAATATTTGAGCTCTATTTACCCATCCTATGCATCAATAAGCAACTCAACACGAGAGATGCAAATTGACATATTAACACAACAATATCCAACTAAGTTATTGAAACTAAACTATTGATACCTCGTTCTCCATTCAGATTACAAAATTGTTCCACTTTTTGTTTACTAACATATTCTTTTCAAATTGCTTTGGATGGCGGCCATATTTCTCCTCTTGTAAAAACATGGCACATGGACTAGTTAAACTAATTAATATGCAGTCATTTACTTTTTCCAAAAAAATAAAAAAAATATCATTTAACATATTAAATATACTTACAAATGTACAGATCAAGGCCTGTAAACCTTTCTAGCCATTGCAATGTGTGGCACGAAGTTTCTCAAGCCTAGCCTTGGAGGCCTTGTCCTAAAAGATATACTAGTTCAATTTAACTATGCACAAATAAAATTTAAATATCGTTTAATAAATTTGATATAATCTTATGAGAAAATTCAAATACCTGTGTACTCTCCTCACTGGACTTCCTCCATGCATTGGACTTCTCATATGCTTTTACAAGCTCTCTCCATACTTTCACACTTACATCAATTGACCTTTTTTCTACCTTAGCTTAGGAGGGATTTTTTTATCTTCTTTGTTTGGTTGCACCGAAATCTCTTGCATTTTTGAGAAATTTATAGCTTTATCTTCTTTACAGACCAACCTATGCCAAATCCATTCTCCATGTCATGGATAACTACTTTTTTCAGGTGCATGGGTATCTTTGAGAATGGAAAATGTAGATAGTCTTTGAACCGTTGAAGGTATGATTCCTTCAACCTATTCATAAATGTTTTCCCAACATTTGTCATTCAGACTTCCCCTGAAATCACCTTGTATTCTATCTTTGTATTGTAGCTACCAATGCAAGATTGAAAACATGGCATGGTGGAAGAAGTCTATGTCCCAAGAGTGGAAGTCTCTACTCCCTATTCCACATTCTTAGAGTTTATTGTCACTAATTTCCTTCTAGATCTTTTGCTTGATCTAGGATTGGTTGTGGAATCAATTGATTCCCTTTGACACAATTGATTTGTTTGCAATTTTTGAGGGGCGTTAATAGATTATTTTTCTATGTATCATGCAAGTGTTGTCCAGTCCACATTAACCAATTTATTCACTGCCTCTACCCCCAATATGGAAGCCAATTCCTCTTTATCTTTGTCAGTCTCATGTCCCTATATATATATATATATATATATATATATAAATTATATTTCTTCTTTTAAATTTAGAAATTAAAAAATAAAAAGTAAAATTCAAAGAAACAATGGAAACATTTACAAATCTATAAATTGACAATGAATTACCTCATTGCGGCTAGAGTTTGCTGACAATGCTTTCTTCCCTCCATTGCTTGACATTTTGAGGTGACCTAGGGAAAATTATTTTCGTCTAGTCTATGGAGGCAAACGAAGTACACACTGTCAGGTATGAAATTTTTCATCCAATTTGTGGTATGAAAGTTTTGTTTTGTGGGAAAATATGTTTGTTGGGTTTTCTTAGTGTTGATAACCTAGGGAAAATATGTTCACTAGGTTTGCTTAGTGTTGATAACCTTATCATGAAAACTCTTTCATAATGCAATCTTGCATGAATTTGTCATGGCATTTGTGACTATAGCACGACTGGGCAAAACCAAGTGGTTTTTGTGTTTATTTTCAGCAGTTGCTTAGTAGTGACCGACCCAATTCCCAAATTTTCCAAGCAGTTCACTATTTCCTTGATACCCAGGTTAGGGAAAGAATATAGAGGCATCCTCACTTTGTGCTATAATATTTTGAGCCAAAGCTCAAATGGGTAGGGTAAAATTTTTTGTTGGTTTCTCAAAGGTTTTACAATTTATAATGATGGGAAAATTTAGAGGTTGCCTGAACTGGTTAGGCCATGAACCAATAAACAATAAAAAATTCAAATGCAACACAAAGAGCAATAAACAATCACAAATTCAACCAAGAAAAAAAAAATGTAACCTTACCTATGGTGTCACAAACTAAATCAAATTTCTCATTAGTTGCTGGTAGTGCCCTACTCTCTTCCTTCACGTGATGTTTTTCCCTTTTTTGTCATCTGATTTCTTCCTTCACATGGGAAAGTTTTAAATTTTTTATTTTGATTCATTAGTCGAAACTTTAGTCGGTGTTAGTTAACACCAACTTTAGCGTCGACTTTTGTCTATTAATGTAATCTGTTTGGGACATATAAGGAAACTTCAAGTGTGCCTAATTTAGTGCCTATCATTGTTCTATAGTGAATATTTTCATTGTTGTGTATCACAGGATCCAAAGTGTTGGAAATAATTCCAACTCCTGGCTTGTTTTTTGACCACCATTGTCCCGTAGCTCCTTCATCAGCTCGGTGCAGTAGAGCGGTTTTTACCGCGGACCTGCAAGGTGCTTCATCCTTCTTGGTAGTAGTGTGGTGAAATCTTTTGTAGCGGCACATGAGTCTTCGTTTTGTTCCTGGTGGTGTTGTGGTGACTCCCGTAGTCCCGCAAGTCTTCTACCATTGGCATGTGGTAGTGCATTGACCATCGTTGTCCTGCAACTCCTTCATCATCTTAGTGCAGTAGAGTGGTTTTACCACGGTCCCGCAAGTTTCTTTTTCCTTCTCGGTGGTAGTGCGGTGAAAGCTTCTATGGTGAAAATTTTATTCACATAGGATGCCAAGGAGAGAGGACATGGATGGTGTAGAAATACTAAATCACTGAGAGGAAAGTGGGTGGAAATAGATGAGACAACAAAATCTGCAGATACAATAGAGGTAAGAAGAGAAAGCAACCCCAACCAAAGGAGGAAGGTTTTTATGAATTCACAAATGCTACAACGTAGAGGAGATAAAGTCATTTTTTTGTCCATGAGGCCTTTGAGGTCAAACTTATTGGTTGAAAATACATAAGAATGGTGATTAAATGTGATTCTATGATCAAGGGAAATTTTTGAAAATTAGGATAGCCAAAACATGATATCTATATGTCAAATATATGACTAAAGTGAGGTTTTGTGTTGGATAGTATATTCATTGAAATGATATAATTGGTGTACTAAATATTATTTAATATGTTGTGTATTATAGGGGTGAGATGAGGCCATGGCAACGAATTGTGTCATATCAAATGAGGACACAATAGATGAAGCGGGACATCAGGTACTCAAATTTTGACTTAACTTAGGAAAAAATTATCTGATGGAATTTTATGATATGTCCATCTTTTTTCACAGTATTATTGAAATTTATAATGTATTATCCAATCTTGACATAAATTACTGCATGTTGTTGATTATTTTAGATGGAGATTGGAGCAAATGCAGAGCCTAAGTGTTCAACTAGCAAAAGAACAAGATATGGACATGGACATGGACCTAAAATTGTTAAATCACATAGACGACAGTGGGTGGAAGAGGATATGGCAATGGATACGACAAACACAAAAAATGATTGTACTGAAGAAGAGATAGGTCAGGACTATATTACATGGGATGAATACTTTGAGAAAATTGTTGTTTATGGATGTTTTGTATGTCGTGGAAAGAAAAAATTCAAACGAGTGATTGTACAAAGACATTACATATATGATGAGCTTCCAATTGGTAGCATGCCTCCTACAACCAATTCAAATCCAATAGGAATTGTGGTGAGGAATTTTTCAATTTGATATAAATAACATTATACTTCATTTAAACATTGTTTTATATTATTTAAATAACTTTTTTTTTCTTAATGGATACTTGCAGGATAAAGTTCTTGGTTTAAATTTTCCTGGATCACCGACTTCCAGCCTAGAGGGCAATGATCATTTATCAGATGATACATCTAAAAAAAATATGTGCCAATATACCAGCTTGGAAGATGAGGAATTGACGAAAACAAGTAACAAAATAAGAACCGATGTGAAGATGTATAATTTTCTTAAAGACGAGGGGAAGGTGGACTACATACCCTATGAGAATAAATGTGATGCAGATGATGACTTTCCCCTGAGTTTGAGATTAATTTACAAAGAGACATTTGACCATCGACTATATTATGCTTGGCCTAGTGATCAACAACTACCTAGAGTGTATGAGGTGTTTCAATTTTGGGGATACAACTACATGATACGACCCTCAAATATTCATGGAGCGAATATAGGCCTTTTTATTGTCCAAAATGTACATGTGGGATCCAAACATAGAAACAATTCATAACAAACCACTAGGAGATTAATGACATATTATGGTCCATCATATTACAGTGGTGAATGGAGAAGGCTGGAAAAATATAAACCTAGCATGTTAGCATATGGTCTAAATTCTTGAATATGTATACACATCATCTCCCATTGGAAAGTGGAAAAGAAATGAATAGAGGTAATCTTATGTATATAGATGGACATGCATACACACACAAAAATATTGCAGGATTTATAAATAGTAGTTAGGGAAGGGACCCTACTGTAAGACTAAATTGTCAATTTGTTGAGGTTATAAATGATAAAGATGGAGATATGGAAAGATAGGTTGATCGATTGATAATGGTTGAGGCTATTATGGACCTTACCATTGGGGATGAGTTATTGATTGATTACCCCTTCTTAAAACACATTCATGAAAGAAGAGGGAAGAACAAGGTCTCCCTAGGATGTTCTTAAGGGAAAAAAACCAAAGAATAATAAATGAGTGTGGACTAATGTTTTATAAACTATGTTGTCAAAATTGTGTTTTATAGCAATTATTGTATAAAAAAGGTAGTCTATAAAATAGTGTTCCATTATTCAATTGATGTATATATGTTCATACAATTTATATAATGTCTAATATATGTATGTCGTTCATGTGCAAGTATTTTTCTATGAAGATATTTTGAACCCAAAATGGATATTTTTCATACATTATGATCCAAGATTAAGGCATGTATTTGATGATGCATTAGTGGATATTGAGAAAAACAATTATGGCCAACAAAATGAGAGAGAGGTATTAGAGAACATCAAAGAAATTGATATCCATGATGATGTTGAAGATGGTTATGTTTAGGCACAAGAAGACAACAATCTAGAGTTAGATGATGTTATGGAAGACAACAATATGGATGGTATAGAAAATGATGATCCAAATACATCTAGTAACAATATAAATGGTCTACAGTCAAATTTCAATGATGATGAAGATGATGTGGGTCAAGATGAGGATGATGATAATATTAAATACTGGAAAGAACATATGAACATTGACAATGATACACTGGATGACATTGTAGCAGACAATAATGTTAATGATGAAGACTTCTAAATTTTCAGAATTATTTGCAATCCATGTTTAAAAAAGGATGATTCTTATGGCCTAAACTTTGAAATTCTTTAGTAATATTATGTTGTACTTGGACAATTGAAAACTTGTTTTATTCTCCTAGAAAGCTTTTTTATTTTCCATTATAATTCTAGACCAAGCAACATTTGTGGGGATGGCCTTTTACACCAATCTTAATTTGTATGAATTTCACAAACCTGTTGTCAAGCAGTAAATTCCTTTCGTAGATAGGAAATGTAAATGCTTCATTTAAGAAAAGATAAGTAGCCTCTTTCTGAGGGTAATCCACATGCAAAAAGTAAAAAGCACATAAAAAAACAATTGTACAGTAGAAAATCAAATTCAATCAGTTATTTCTTATTTCGCTTGCACACTTATCTAAACGACATAAAGTATTCACCATACATTTCCCTTGACAAAGCAAACATGTGCTTTCATTTATTTTTACTATATATCTTAGAAGTGAAATTGTTGTTACATAATGATACATTGAAAAAAATAATATATACAAAAAAATGCAAAGAAAATGTTTGAAATTTAACATGCAGCCTATTGTGTTGTGCTAAAAGGAATCAAGATTAACTGGGAAAAGAAAAATAAATAAAAAATTGATGATTGTACTTAAAATTGAACATGATATGAAAAGTGTGGACAATGATGGTGCTGAAATTGAAAACCTTGATTCTGATGATATTACTATTTTATGTCATTCGAGATAAAGAGCACATACAATTTTATATACATAGAAAATGAAGATTTGAAACTAGTAAACTGAAAATGTAAACACTGTAAGATTTTTCCTTAAACAATAATTCACATACTCACTTAAAAAAAAGGGTGAAGCATTTTTTATTCAAACTCTGTTTTATTTAATAGACATAACAGTAAAAGAATATTTACAAGTACAAGAATATATACACTGTTTCATAGAAAATAAGGAATGTTCATAGAATATACAAGTACAAGAATATATCATTATCGTCATATCCTTAATTACCTATTGCAATATCCTTAAATTGTTTAATCTTTGGTATGAATTGTTGGCAGAAAAAAATAGGATTACTTGGATGCTTCTTCCATTCATTTTGTATCAACATATGTTCATGAAGACACAAAAGTTAATAAAATATTAATGCACGTAACTCACAATTATTTAAAGAAGTAACTTTGTTAACTTTATTATTTTTAAATAGTTTCCATTTTTATGTTGAACATGTAACAAGGAAAAATAAGCTCAAATTTTCAAAAAGTTTAGAAACTCTACCAACATCCACAATAAATGCTTTACTGTATCAGCATATTCATTCACATAAGCACAGTATTGAGGCTCAATAACTGATATTCATTAAAATATAAGAAGAAATAAGTATGGAAAACATAAGAAAAATACATAATGATAACACAATCATGGAGAATCTCTGATAATAAGATGTTCTCCATTATATTGCTTCAATTGATATATATTAATAACAGAAGTCTTCAAAATGGAAATGATATATGATGATGATAATTTAAAACTAGGCCTTGGTTTCCTATTTATATAGGAAGCAACAAGCTATGGGCCTTTTACAAAAAGAAATGACCTTTCATAACTACTTCTTTTACTAACAACTATTTAATTAGCATAATTAAGGAAATAACAAGACTTAAGACATTTTGACATATGGTTCCATTATTCAACATAGAAGATCCATGATCATTGATCTGTAAAAGTCTTCCTTGCCATGATGAACGTCCAAATCCTCTCGCCTCAGTCTCGTATTTTTTGAAACCAAATAATTTTCCTCTCACTGATACATCGTAAAATTTGATGGCCACTTATATTCCTGGATCTTTTGCATGTTTGTAATATGAGTTTTCCAGTGACTATCTAGTAATTCCTTTGTATCATTGACAAACTTTAGGTATCCTGCATCAAGTAAAATCAACCCAACCATGATCTAATTTAGCCTGGGAAGAATGGTATCATCATCCTCCTGTATATGAGTTATGCACTTATGAACAACCTAACTGAATTCTTTCTTCCACTTATCCAAGTCCTCCAACTGATCACCATCTCACGATTTTAGGTATATACCACAAGTTGCAGGTATGGAATAAATCCATTTGTGTACAATATATTTTTCAAACCCTTGTACATACTAAAATCCAACAATAATCATCTTCACAGTTTGTTCAATTGGCTTTAATGTTGTGGGTGCATCAAGACTTCTTTGTATAACTTTGCATAACTTAGCCAAAGTGTGGTGAATAGGCTACCACCTTTTGAACAAAGGATCTAATACAAGCATATGTGTCTATTTGATCCATTGCCTGTTGAAGTGTTTTATAACTATCATGCACATTATCCAATTTATCCATAACTAATTTTATCATGTGCTCAAGAATATTTTCCATAACTTCACAAATTTTCCTTTTCACTTTATCCTAGGTTTGATTGTTGGCCTTCTTTACATCATCCACTTCCTTCTCTAGAGTTTTTACCTATTCTACATAAATGTTCTTCATGATATCCATTGGAGCAATAGGAGGCATTTATAACACCATCTCCTTGCTTTGTGAGGGTCTTGCTCCTCTTAATTGTTCTTTCAATTTGACATTCTCCATGAATAGTTTATTAATTTCATCATTTAGGAACCTTTTTTCCTTTTCATACTCCTTTTATCTGTCTTCTAATCCCTTAACAGTTGCTTGAGTGAACATGGCCAAGTGCATGGTCATTGTGGTTGCCTCCAAAGGGGTGGTATCTTGTATTGTTCTTACCATTGCTACCCCTTTCATCCCTTGAATTACATCCAATAATTTTGGCTTCTGTGTATTTTTCTATTTGATCCATATGGCCAGGGTTTCAATCTTTGGGTTATACCCAGTTCCACTCACACCTTCGTCGAAGTCAAATTCTACAACTAGCATTAGATCTTCCTAAGCCCACACTTGATCAAGCAGAAACATTTTCTTTAATTCCAAGCTAGGGAAGATGAGCATATTGCTCTTCAAGACCATTTCTCTAGCCTTCTAGGGGCTAATGTCAATGTTGTCAACTCTTAATTCTTGGAAATTTTGTCCTACCATTTCATTTTTCTCTGATTCTTCAATTCTTGCTTCAGTTGATTCCATCCTCTCTTGAAATTATTTTATCTTCATCTTCATCCAAAAATCCTTAAACTCGGGAGTCTTAATGAATTCATCATCTTTTGTGAATCTCCTAGCTGCAATTTCCCTTTCATATTCATGTACCTCTATACTTTCTTTTAATACATCACCCATCCTTTCCTCATGTTTATGGGCACTGGTCTCAAGGATGGGTTGGTCAACTTCATTATCACCTTTAAATGACTACAATACTATAGCCACTTCCTCAGTATCGCCCACCTCTTTAGTATCCTCATAAGGTACTAACTATTCAATGCTTCTTGTCTTCTATCTTTTGGGAGGTAACTACTCCATGGGAGGCTCAGAGGTTTCACTTGGGGTATGCTCTATAGTTGCACCACTATGATTTTCTTTGAGATATGCTTCCTTATTTCTGTACAAATCTTCAAATCTACCAATTATCAATTATATCTTCTTGATGGGGTCCTTTTCCTCAAAAAAGTATCCTAGGAAATCCTTGGACCTCTGCTTTTTCCTTTCTTCAACCTTCTTCATATATTCCCATTTTTTCCTTCTACTAAATACATCATTATAAGTAATACAGTTCCTTATGACATATTCTTCAAAATCCACTTGGTGTGGCACTATCATTTTGGTAAGAATATTGTTCGTTATGTTTTTCATATGATTTTTCAAGGTCAAAGGCTCTTTCTTTCCCAAATTTCAATGCATATCTTGTCTTCAAATAATAATGTAACTCATCTAGTGTGTTTGAGCCTACAGTCCAATCTTCACACTTGGTTTCTTGGTAGGAAAGTTCTTTTCTTATGCTTGTGCATTACATATTTCTCCATCCACATCATTTCCCACATAAATTCAACAAATGCTAATATGAGGGGCACAAATTTTGGTAGTATGTGTGAAGCAACAAGGCATCCATAAACTCTTATTATTGTAACTTCTGGGAGGAAGAACCAATCTCCAAAATTGTGTGTATGACCCTGCTTTGTTCTTAAAGCCAAAGGTCTCACTAGTTGCAACATTTTGGTTGACAATCTTGGTATTGCATACCAAAGAACTCAAAGGATTCTATGTACAAAGTCTTCGTAGAATACAACAAAGCTTGAATTATTGCATCAACTGTCCCAAATATAGCACCATTTCTAGATAGGTGTGGGATTCCCTTGCTCATCTATTGTAGCCAAGTCCATTCTTTTAGTCTAATGGTCCCTATTCTGGTACAATATCAGATGACACAGTAGGGAATAGTGTATGAATGTAATCGGTGCTCTATCCTCTATAACTTGGGAGAATTCATCATCTAACGCCTTCTCAAGGTATGAAGCAAAGTCATATTCAATATTAGTTTCAGGGTTTTGAATTCTCATGACCATTATCATTAGGCCTATTGGCATTTTATCTTGAGAATCTATCCCCAACACTTGGAAAAGAGCTAAATATGTATTCACAAAGTAATATTAAAAATCTATCACATTAAATGGTTCAATAGTGGCAGTAGAGATGAGGAATGTTCTGTTACCAATGCCTCTTTTCATATATAGGGGTACCTCATCACTTCTATAAGTCTTTTTTAACCTAGAATAATCCTCCTCACTTTTCTATAGGTTTATCTTGGTTATAGCCTTATTGTTTAAGCCAAAACATTCAATGATGGTTTTTCTAGTTACTTCTACCAATACTGTGCCATTTGGAAAGCTTACTGTTTTGGTAGCTAAGTTATAGTGTTTGGATAGCAATCTGATAATTCTACATCAACAAACACATTTAGTACAATCAACCTTGCTATATCCAACATCCAAGCATTTGACACTGGAATCTTCTCATTTCTCTTACTATAAAAATACCAAAATAGGGCTCATCCAGATTTGGAAATGAGGGCATCCCTACAACTTTGTGTAGTATCCACGAGAAACTTCTTATTACCCTCTTTAGTAGACCCTGGAAGTATATCTAATATGGACTGATGGAGTGGTCTCTTCTTTACTTTGGGTTCTTCATCTTTAATTTTAGGTTGACTTTCTTTTACTTCTGATTGTTTTTTTTAGGATGGAGTGCTTTCTTATTTACTTTAGGTTCTTCATCTATAATTTTAAGTTGACTTTCTTTTACTTCTGATCGTTTTCTCTTAGGAGGAATGTTTCAATTTTCTCTACTATGGATTCAAATGACAAAACCTTGAAAGATTTTTTATATTAACAAAGCTCTTTCAGAGATTGTTTGTGCACTTACCTGAGTATTTCATGCTTGCAGGACTTCTTATTTTTGTATCCTTAGCTCCTTCCACACTAGTGCACTACAATTGAGTATGATATTTGGAAAACTCACTTATCTTTGGATGGTGTGGTATTCAGTCATATTAGTTTTGGCAACTCTTAACAATTTAATAGCATTTAATTTTGGCAATTGATGTGATTTTCTGCATTTATTGCTGTAAATTGTAATGATGCCACGATTACCATACTACCGCCATCTCTTATTATACCCGCTATGGTATGGCAGTGTTTTTCCCTTCCCTTCTACTATTTACTGCACTACCACCTCGCTCAAGGATTCTTGCTGCAAGGTTGCGGTGTATACCTCTCTACCGCATATGTTGCTCACCTTCCCGATGGTATAGCGGTGTATGCTTTTGATCATTACTTGAAGAGTTTTGATGAGACAATCTTCTTTGTCTTACCAATATCTCAATGTCTCATTGACAATAGATCTTATGTTCCTCTGATGTTGGTTGCCACTGTCAAT
The DNA here is from genome assembly GCA_007258455.2 of Sequoia sempervirens. Classification (NCBI taxonomy): domain Eukaryota; kingdom Viridiplantae; phylum Streptophyta; class Pinopsida; order Cupressales; family Cupressaceae; genus Sequoia; species Sequoia sempervirens. The sequence goes on from VDFB02252616.1 coordinate 202,639,246, forward strand.
GAGACAAGTTAATATCTCTTGCCAATATGCCACTATCTCATCGATATTTTCCTTCAGCGGTATTTCTTTATAAATCGATGTAACTTTGCCATGTCAGGGAGACTTGTGATTATCATTGCAATATAGCAGTTTTTTCCCTTCCCTTATGTTGTTTACTGTACTACCACCTTGCTCAATGCTTCTTATTGTTGGGTTGCAGTGTATACTGCTCTACCGCATATGTTACTCACCTTCCTGGCAGTATAGCAGTGTATGCTTTTGATCATTACTTGAAGAGTGTTGATGAGACAATCTTATTTGTCTTACCAATATCTCAAAGTCTCATCGACATTAGATCTTATATTCCTATGATGTTGGTTGTCGGTGTCGATAAGACAAGTTAATATCTCTTGCCGATATGCCACTGTCTCATCGATATTTTCCTTTGGCGGTATTTCTTTATATATCGATGTAACTCTACCATGTCGAGGAGACTTGTGATTATCGTTGCGGTATAGCAGTGTTTTTCCCTTCCCTTCTATTGTTTACTGCACTACCACCTTGTTCAAGGCTTCTTGCTGTGAGGTTGCGGTGTATACTGCTCTACTGCATATATTGCTCACCTTCCTAGTGGTATAGTAGTCTATACTTTTGATCATTACTTGAAGAGTGTTGATGAGGCAATCTTATTTGTCTTACCCATATCTCAATGTCTCATCAACATTACTTCGTTATATCCAAGAGTTGTGTTTCACCGAGCACTTGTAGATATACCTTGTCGATGTGACATAAGTGATTCTCTCCTTGATATACCTGTATCTTGTTGACATTTCACTATTTTACATCATCGATGAGACATATACATAAGTCTCTTCAACATAGGGGTGTCTAAACCGGTGCTAAACCCGAATCTAAACTCAAAGCTAAAGTCAGAGCTAAAAGCGGCACTAAACTCGAAGCTAAACTCAGAGCTAAAGGCGGTGCTACACTTGAAGCTAATATCAGCGCTAAAGGCGGCATTACTTTAGGTGCTAATTAGCACCTAAATTAGTGTTGAATTATATTGATCAGTGCAATAAATGCCAAAAATTGCTCCATCTTGATAAATAGCGTTGATGTTTTCAAAAAATACATTAAAAAAGTGGGTGGAAGCAAAAAATAAAGCAAAAAATGGAGCAAATCACAAGGATTTGTTGTAGTGAAATGGAGGAGTTCAACCCAATTATGTAGCCTTAGCTTCTTCTTTCTTCAAACTCCTCAACAATTTGACTTTTTCAAATGCTTGTTCCCCTCCAAACTTCAATTGTATATCAGTTTTCAATGGAATTCAAACATGAATTGATATTATATGTCTTTCAACGTGAAAACTCTACTATTTCATGCAAAGGTGGTATAAAGATCATGAAAAAGGTGGTGGAATGTGAAAAACATGCATGCACACTTCACAACATCATCAAAAAGCTATTTTTTGTTGGAGCATGTGCAGAGCCAAGAGAATATGCAAAATTTGGGCCTTGAGATCACAGATATATTGAGTTTTTTTACCATTTTTAGTGTAACACAAAACGTGCTCA
>VDFB02252616.1:202641185-202762278 GCA_007258455.2 Sequoia sempervirens
CCTCCACCCTCAACCCCTATACCCTCTACCCTATACATTGGACCCTCAATCCTAATCCCTCGACCCTATACCCTCAACCCTAAAACCTCAACCCTCAACCCTCAATCCTCAACCTTTAAACCTTAAACCCTCTACCCTCTACCCTATACATTAAACCTTCAACCCTTAATCCCTCAACCCTAAACCCTCAACCCTTATACCCTCTACCCTTTAAATTGGACCCTCAACCTAATCCTTCAACCATATACCCTCAAACCTATACCCTAAACCCTCAACCCTCAACCCTAAACCATTAAACCTTCTACCCTATACCCTCAACCCAATACTCTCTACCATTGACCCTAATCCCTCAAACCTCACCCCTTAAACATTTATACCCTAGAAACCATCAACCCTATAGGTCCTCCAACCTAATCCCTCAACCCCTATCACTTTCTCTCTATCTATACATCTCACCTCTCCCTCCCTCCCTCTCTCCTACCCTCTCTAATTATCTCTATCTACCCTCTCCCTCTTTTTACATACCTCTTGTTTAATCAATCCCTACCATCCTCTCTCACTTCCTCTATCTATCTCTCTCTATCTCCCTACCACTCTCTCCCACTCCCTCTCTCCTCCTCTCTCTCATTTATCTCCCTCCCACCCCCTCTCTCTCTTAGGTCTCTCCCTCTAGAAACCTACCTAGGCAACTCCCTCTCTCTCTCTCTACCCTCTCTCTATTTATCCCTCCCACCCTACCTAGTTAAGTCCCTCTCACTTGAACCCCCTCTTTCTCTCCTATCAGGTCACTCCCTCCCATAGCCTCTCCCTCTCTCAGGTCTCTCACTCACACTCCCTCTCTCTCCCACTCCCTCTCTCTCACACTCCCTCTCACTACCTATCTCCCAAGTCTCTCCCTCTCACCCCCCCTCACACTCTAAAGTCTCTCCCTTTGGCACCCTACCTACACACTCTCTCTTTCTCTTTGTCTCTCTCTCCCCCCTCTCTCTCTCACTCCCTTTATCCCTCCCACCCTACCTAGCTAAGTCCCTCTAACTCCAACCCCTTCTCTCCCACTCCCTCTCTCTTAAAATCTCACTTTATCCCTTTATCCCTCTCACCCCCTCATAGTCTCAAGTCTCTCCCTTTGGCACCCTACCTACATAACTCTCTCTCTCTCTCTCTCTCTCTCTCTCTCTCTCTCTCTCTCTCTCCCTCTCTCTCTCTCTCCTTCTTAATTATCTCTCTCCCACCCCCCTCTCTCTCTCTCAGTCCCTTTATCCTCCCACCCTACCTAGCTAAGTCTCTCTCACTCTAACCCCTTCTCTCCCACTCCTCTCTTAAACTCTCACTTCCACCCCCCTTCTCTCTCTCTCTCTCTTAAAATTATCCATCCCTCTAAAGACATACATAAATATATACATACAAGCATAATACATATGTACATGCAAGCATACATGTACATGCGTAGATACAATCTTACATACAAGTAGGCATACATACAATATACATGCATTGATACATATAGACATACATACATACACACATACATACATGACATACAAGCATATGAACATACAAATATATAAACATACATTCAATACAGTAGCATTTAACATAAAGCAAGACATAACATGAGCGCGGTATACCACACTCACGGTATGTCTTGCTAGACATGCTCCCCACAAATGAAAAAACCATGTCAAAACTGAGATATAACGTGAGCGCATTATAATGCGCTCGTGTTATATCTTGATTTGGGAATCCCTGAGCCTTGGGATTGGTATTTTCCTTGGAATACCAAACCAAAGGCTTGGAGGGCATTCCCAACCAAAGACATGTTTTTGCAAATTCTACAATTTTTCACATAATTGGGTTCATGCTCACAGTCAAGATTGCACGTGGTTCAATATCGAACAAATTAAACATCTAGGTAATGTTAGGTTCTCTCTTAGCTATCCAACAATGTAATTTTTTTCACTTTCTAAAAATATTAAGCCTTTCATCCATAATTTCTTTTGTTTCTATGTCTCTTTTTTGGCAAAAAGTAGTGTTTGGTGTTTTTTTCATTATAAATTAACCGTTCATCGAAATTTCAAATAAATTACATTTTTAGAAACTAGACTCCATTCTAAATTTTTAAAACTAAAAAAAAATCAATTAGTTTTCAAAATTTGTAGGGGTAGCACGGCCAAAATTCTATTTTTTAGGAAGTGTCCACTTTGAAAATTAGTAAAAAATTAAATATTCATTAAAAAATTATCAGAAAAATCATGCATCAACTCCATACTACTAGCTAACTTCTAACCATAATGATTTTAAAAATACTAAAAAAAAATTCACCGTACAAGGGTCATACAAGAGCTTTTATGTTATATTTTTCTATAAAAAACAAAACCAATTTGTGTACGTCCCTTGTTTGAACCCCTTAATCTCAACCATTTTCAAAATAAATTAGTAGTTTAGAAAGTAGACTCAAAGCACTTCGATCCTTGTTTTCATTCCATCTAAAAATTTTGAGTGTAACTATCCTCAATTTCACATCCAAGATCAATATTTCTTGATTTTAGAAAAAAGTTGTCCACTTAAGTCCCCTTTTTGGGAACCATCTTTGTGCACTTACCCAGTTTGTTAAGATCCTTGAGACCAAAAAGTGCCAACATTTCACATAGCATCTTAGTCAAGCCTATAGGTGAATAAATTTTCAACTCAAATTTATTTTCCCATGGTGTACATAAAAATAATGTTGCAAACTCCTTCAATTTTGTTCAATGAAATGATGCTAGGAGTGATATTTATATTCAACACCTTATGGCCCCAAATTGGAAATCCCACCATGTCTACATGTGTGGGTTTCCTCCATTGAAAGTGTCATTTTAGTGTCTATGAATCTCAATCTTTCCAAGCTAAGTTGGACTAGCTTTGTCTCCTAAGAGCCCTAAGATACAAAAAGTGTCAAACTTTAGCATGAGTGTTCTTTCAAACCATCATGCCTAGGAATGTCTTGTTGGAACCTATAAGTATACAATTAATTTAACCACAAATAACTACCTTGGTTTTAATCAAATCATTTTCATTTTCCTATAATGACTACCTATGTTTTCCTCATAAGCAAGTTGGAAGGAGCAATAAAAATTATCGACAGCATCTTGACTTACATTCCCAGTCAACACGACATTGCATGACTTTAGTAATTAGAGTTGATGTTGATGTTGAAGATGTTACTCCCACTCCACATGAAATGACTTCTCAATTTTTTCTTAATCTTGTGAATTTTTGTGAAAGAGTCTGATGAATTATATGCTAAACCGAGTACCTAATTGTGAGTGACAAAGTGAAAGTAGAAATTTGATGTTTTATTCTAAATTATAGGAAATATATTTTTGACAACATAATTATTAGAGTGGTAGAGTGTTTTTTAATATTCATATAGTATTATATATTTTTTCATTTTGATACGGAGAGGAAAAAGAAATTTGTGAACATTAAGATGAATTATGAATTTTTATATTATTGTGTTGTAGTAAAATGAATTGGAAAACAATATTGCATGTTTATAAATGTTATGTAACACAAAAATTATATAACAGTAGAAGGTGTGGAATGTGTTACTTTTTATAATATTAGAAATAAGCAATTAGCAAAGAAAATCATATTATATTTGAATAATATATTTCTTATTTTTGTTTTTTGTGATAAATGTATCTGTTGTCGAACAAAATTTGCACCCTTGCTAAGTTATCAACTATAGCAACCTATCGACACATGGGAACACTTCAAGGTTGTGGGTGACCTGGGAATGAAGTGAACCTCCAGATTATGGGCTGGTTCCCCCTAAGATACTTTGAGAAAAACTAAAAAATGATAAGGGAAAGAGTAAGAAGGATGAACTCGAATTTAAAACCTATCACTAACAGGTGATACATCAAAGATAAAATATGACAACACTGTAGAAAACTCACAAAAAAATCTCAATAGAACTAAACAATCTCATAATACAAAGATTTATGCTTATAAAATGAGTCTATGTAAGGTTTCGGCTATTCTAGTGCTTAACACAAGGAGAACAAGATGTCTTCACATATATAAAGGCAGTAGAAAGAGATCACTAACATAAACCTAGCTTCATGACATAATATTCTTTGTATCCAGTACTAAAGGAATCTGATAAAATAGAGGATTTACACAGGATTTTATCATGCAACTCACAAGCAATACTAAGACAACAAAGAGAATCTGAAAGGAAATGACTTTCTATTGAGAAAATGAGGAGTCCCTGTGTTACAGGTCTATAATATTATGAAAAATGAGTTACAAAGTCTGAATAATGCTCTTTTTGCAGTCTCCTAACCAAGAACTGCTTTACAAAAAAGGTAAAAACGCCATATATACAACCCGAGAATGTTGGTCCCTACCCTATGGTTTAAAAAAAATGAGTCGGCACCTGAATACATCGGCCCTAGAAGTCCTTGGAATGAAGTCAATGAAGCATTCAATGCGCATCCCTGCTGCAGTTGGCAAGAGATCGCGCTAGGGATGTCTTAAGATCTTTTATAGTCGTCGTCATTAACTCGCAGCCTTTGAGTCTGCCATTAAGATTTGTCAGAGTCACCTTGAATGCTTTGACATGGTCATTAATGCCACTCCACCTTTCCAATCGACATCCCCAGCTGCTATGGTGACTCACAGCTACCTCCCCTTCGAGAAGCAACATCAGATCCATCTGCTAGACTCAAGTGCCATCACTGACTGGTCACCACTGATCCAGAGTAGAGCGATGTCATCATGCTCTGTCGATCTCGTTCATAGGGAGAAGTCGAATAGTCAAACCACCTGTGATATGCCCTAGCATCTTCTGATTGGTCGAGTTTGTGCCAGGTGGATTCCAAGGCGGTCAAAGGTTGCTTCAAAAGGATCACATGTCAGCGAGACTTTGGATGTCAGGAAGAAGTCATAGCGGGCGGATAGAGTCATACCGATATGCCCATTCTTTCGGCAAGACACACAACAGTCGACAAGACCTCATGGCAAGCTCCCAGAGTTATATCGATCTCACAAAATACCATCGGCAAGACCCCATCGGGTCGGCGAGACACTATGGTGAAGGCACTCCTTTTCACTGAGAATCTTCATAACTGGCGGGGAAGGGGCCAAGACGGAACCAGAACCAGGACCGGGGGAAGAAAGGGGGCGGAAACAAAGATAGATGAATCCTGACAGAACCAGGATTGGGGCCAAATCCATCCCTAAAACTTTCTCCAAGTTTCAGTTTCTGATTCCGACCTGGTCCCAACCCCGACAAAACTCAAAAGACGAGGGAAGAAAAGAAAAACATAAGGGGAAACGAAGGGGGAAGAGACAACCCTCGATCCCAGGCCACGAAGAAAAAGAAAGAAGAAAGAGCGGGACTAGGGCCGGAACCAGAACGAAACCAGAAACCAGAACTTTGGAAAAGTTCCAAGTTCGGTTCTGACCCGGTCCCAGGCCCGGGAAAAGAAAGAAAAATGCACAAGGAAAGAAAGAAAGAAAGACGAGATCAGAACTAAAACCGATCACGGGCAAAACACAGCGGGGGCGAGGGCGGAAACAAACTAGAAACTGAAACTTTCATCAAGCTTCAAGTTCGAACTTCGTCCCGAACCCGCCTCTGACAAAGGCAAGGAAGAGAGAAAAAGGACAAGGAAGAAAAGAAAGGGAAAAACTACCCCATGGTCAAAACACAAGGTCGAAGAAGAGAAAAAGATGCACACAAGCGCGGAACCGGAACGAAAACAGAAACTGGAACTTTGGAAAAGTTCCAAGTTTGGTTTCGGTCTGACTCCACCTTCAACAAACAAAGAAGGAGCCCGACAAAGACGGAAACGACAAAACTGGGGTCGGAACCGGATCAGAAACAGGAACCGAAACCTTGGAAAAGTTCCAAGTTTGGATTACGACCTGGTTCCGCCCCCAGCAAAACAAGGAAAAGGCAAGAAGAAGGGAAAAAGGAAAGAGGGAAAGACAAGGAGAAAATGAAAACCCACCCCCAAAATGAAGATATGCATGCTGGGCTCAACCCTCTTGGGAGCCACATTTAATCCACGTGCCAAAATAGACAAACATCATTTTCCCCTGCATCTGCACAAGAAGAAAACAAGTTAGAAAAATAGGTAATCTTGATGCAAGTGTCCCTCCATTTGGCCTTCGAGAACATCTGAAAGCACGGGTTACCCTACCTAATTGAGCCCATAGGTTAAAAATGGGTAACATTTATGGTGACCTTTGCTGGATGTTTTCCTGCTAAACAAGGAAACCAGTAGCCTAGGCCTATCCATTGGGCATGGAGTCATGGGAAAATTCAAAAACAAACTTGGAGCAGCCTGATGCATGGATGTAACTCACTTGAGACTCATTAAAGCAGGTCAGGATACCCGGGAACCTATTGAAAAGGAAAAACTAAAGTGGAACTATTTACCGCGCTGGGACAACACTTAGGGAATGAAAGCTGCACCTATTCTCTAGAATTTAAACAGCTATGTACAGGTTTAGGTCCCTACCTCAGAAGCAATGTTTGAGGTGAACCCCATTCATTGGGATTGGTTCCACTACACCATCCAACCTAGATAGCTGGAAAGCATTATGCTATTTTTCCTCAGTAATGATAAATGGCCCGATCCAGAATGCATCAAAATTGGAGTGCTTTCTAGGCCTACTTTTAAATTCATCCCACTTTAGCACTATATCACCTTCCTAGAACACTCTGGGAGATGCCTTTTTATCAAATGACCTTTTTATTTGAGTATGATATTGCTCAATCCTTGTCACTGCTTCAGCTCTGAGCTCTTCAAACTCAATTAATTGAGCTAACCTTGTTTTCATAGGCTCCTCCTCAATCATATCAAGTTGGTTTACTAGATCAAGGGCTGGGAGTTCAACCGAAATGGGCAGTCTTTCCTCTTTTCCATACACTAGCATGTATGGAGAAAGTCCCATAGACCTTTTTGACGTAATCCTATCCGCCCATAAGGTTGATTTCAGCTTAGTGTGCCAGGCCTTTTGATTGTCCTCCATAGTTCTCTTAATGATCCTCAAGAGATTCTTGTTAGTGGACTCAACCTATCCATTGCCCTGCGGATAATAATTAGAGGATGTACTCAGATATATACCATTTTTGATGGCCCAGTCAGAGATTTTAACACTCACAAAAGCAAGGGCATTGTCTGACATAATAGAATCTAGGATACCAAATCTGGTAACTAGCTCTTCACAAAAATTTAGGACAACAAATTCATTATCTTCTTTGAGTGCCACAGCCTCAGTCCATTTTGAAAAATAATCAGTGGCTGTGAGTATCCATTTGTGGCCTGCACTTGATGGTGGGTTTATAGCCCCAATAAAATCCAAACCCCATTTCATGAAGGGCTGATCAACTTGAACCAGTTGCAGTGGGAGGGCTTCCAGCTTCTCTTTTCCAGCGAACATAGCACACTCTTTGTACCTTCTTACCCATGCGTGAGCATCTTTGAATAAGGTAGGCCAGTAATAGCCTCCTTTCATTATTTTAAGAGTTGTGGCTCTCGGAGAAAAGTGTCTGCCAACTGATCCTTGATGGAATTCATGCAATACTCTATCAGCCTGATCAACTTCAATACATCTTAATAGGACACCATGAAAATATCTTTTAAACAACAAACCATTTAAAAGAACATAAGGTATGGATTACAGTCGATAATACCTTCTTCTGGCTCTAGTCAGATCGGGAGGTCACTCACCAGTTAACAAAAAATGTGTCATTTCTGTAACCCAATCGGTGGGAGCAGGTATAGCAGCTTGTTGTCCATCTTGGAGTGTTAAAATTGAACTTTCCTCCTCCTTTACACTGCTATTGCTATCCTCAGTAAGTTTTTCACAGAGACCTCTCCCTCTTATTAGTTTGGTAACCTTTATTTCAAGGTCATACTCCATCACCTTAGTGACCCAACCAGCTCTCCTATCACTCAAATCTTTATTTAATAAAAACTCTTTCACACTAGGATGAGCAACCATTAGTATAATCTTGTTATTGGAAAGCATGTGCCTAAATTTCTTTAAACTTCTTATGACAGCAAGAATATGTCTCTCCACAAAAGTATACTTGAGCTCGTAATCTTTGAGTCCTTGACTAAAGAACGCCATGGGCTGTTCAGATCCTTCATCATTTCATTGTACAAGTATGGTTGAAAGCGAATCAATATTTCCATAGGCACATAAGATGAAATCCTTAGAAAATTCAGGATTTAGAAGTGTGGGTGTTGTTGCCAATGCCTCTTTTATAAGCTGAAAACTTCTTTTCCCATCTTCAGTCCATTTGAAAGGTACATTCTTTCTCAGCATGTGAGTTAGTGGACTCAATAAATTAGCAATGTCAGGGATAAACTTCCTAACAAAGTTAATCCTACCAATAAAACTCTGCAAACCCTTTTTATGCGTTGGTAAAGGAAGAGCTAAGATAACACTTATTCTTTCAGGGTCAATAGTAATAGCCTGTTTAGATACCACATAACCAAGCAATCTTTCTTCATGAACAACAAACACACATTTTTTGGGATTAAGTGATATCCCAAATTCCCTGCATCTTTCAAAAATCTTCCTTAGATGACTCAGATGATCTTTAGCCTCCTTAGAAAAAATGGTGATATCATCAAGATAGACTAAGACTATCTTGTACATTAAACCCTGAAAGGCCATGTCCATGGCCTTTTGAAAAGTTGCCCCGGTAATAGATAAACCAAAGGGCATTTTCAGATAGGCCATGGTTCCCCATTTTGTGGTGAAGGCTATTTTGTACTGATCTTCCCTTTTCACCAATATCTGGTTGTAACCAGAATAGCCATCTAATAAGGAAAACCTTTCAGACCCTAAAACTACCTGCAGGATCTGCTCCATAGAAGGTAGAGGATGACGGTCTTTTAAGGAAGCCCTATTCAAATCACGAAAATATACAGAGTCTTATTTCACCATTTTTCTTTCTTACTGGTACTAGGTTTGAAACCCATGAGGTATGCTTGATGGGAAAAATAATGCCACTTTCAATCACCTTATCTAGCTCTTTTTTCATCAAAGGTTCTAACTTAGGATTCAAGGGCCTCTGTTTTTTCCTAACAGGCTTGGCATTAGGCTCAAGTTCAATGGTATATTGAGCAAGCTGGGGATTAAACCCCTTTAAATCACTATATTGCCAGGCAAAAATATCATTAAATTTCTGACAAAGCTAAATAAAAGCATGCTTCTCTTCAACTATACATACCTTGCCTAACCTGAGAAGCTTTTCTTTGAAAACTTTGACTTCTTCATAATGATCTTGCTGAACTTGAATACTCCCCCTGGGCTTTCTAGCTTCATCATACGTATTAAAAATAGATTCTAGGGTGACCAAGCCTTTTGGAAACTTATTGTTTTTTAGTTGAACAATCTGGTCACTATACTAGTGTTGTAGCTTTTCTTGATTAAAATGTGAGAACTCAGCTTCTTCTCTCAAAAAACTGACAATCTGCTGGTCACTATCAAAAACTTGCTAGTGCATATTATTATCAGGCACAGCAGGCCTAACTACAATCTTGATATGTTGATTAGTTTTATCACTGCAAATCTCCTTTGGAATATCGTGTTCACCTCCCACAGTAGCTAATCTATCAACATGTTTACTCTGAGCTCTAGGAATGGAAATCAGATTAAATGCCTCAAATCCCTCTAAGAGGTCCCATACCCTATTCCTGTAAGACCTGAGCATATCATTTTTAATAGCATTAAGCTTTCTTACTTGATTGACCACCAACTCACTATCACCATAAACTTTTAAACAACTGATACCTCTCTGTGTCGCCCACTCCAAACCTTGGACTAGAGCTTCATACTTAGCAGAATTATTAGAACAACTAAAACAAAATCTAAAATCTTGATAGTACTTCTGTCCTTCTGGGGATACCAGCATACATCCACCACCAGCACCTACTCTACTCCTTGAGCCATCAAAATACAACTCCCATAAATCATTTTCATGCTGCTCACCATGTTGTTCCTTACTTTTTTCAATATTAGGCACAAAAGAGTCTGTCTCATGCATCATATAAACCCCGATGTCAACCTCCTACAGTTGCTCACCTGTACCAACTTCATGAGCTTGAGGCGTCCATTCGATTCAGGAAGAATATATGATGTTCTTTTTGTTTGAATCTCAACCTTTGAGACAGCAGGCTACTCCACTTGTTCACTTGTAAACAAGTTGGCATTGATAGGAGATGGATTGTAAGGTTCAACATGAACCTTGGCTATGGGTTTTGATTTAATAGTGGCTTTAGTGCCATATCTAGTTTTGAACAGCATGTGAGACTAATCAGAAGATAGGTAACCACCTATCTTGGCTGTAAAATCCCTAGATAAACAAAGGGCAAAGTATGGGGGCAACTCAATAATGTATATATCCTGTGGTATTGCAAAATTGGGGCAGGCATGTAGAGTTAAGCTCAATTTTTTTATGACCCCTACTGTGTTCACGACAGTACCATCCAATTGTACTGCCCCCTTCTCTAGCGGCTCATATTCAATTCCCAATTTATCGACAATTTGTTTGGGCATAACTGAACTACTGGCCCCTGAGTCAATCATACAATTGTGAACCAGATGATCTCCTATGATCAATGACAAATAAAAGGGAGGTGGCTTGGCCTTAGCAGCTTGCTATTCTTTATCACCAACAGTAGTATTAGCCAACACAACCTTCTCCTTTTCTATACTAGGCTCATCTGAGATACTTAAACTAGATAAGGCCAATTGAAGCAGGTCCTTTTGACCTGGAATACTTAGAGAATCCCATATTGACATGGGTACATTAATTTTCTTCATATGCTCAAATATATTAAAAGATGTAGCAGGCTTAGCCTGACTTTTAGGGGGGATAACATTACCTTTAACTGAAAGCACCTGGGTTGTCGAATCAGATTGTTGCTTGCCTACCAAAGGCTGGCCCCTTGGTAGCACTCAGATCTGGTCAACTCTCGCCGGGTCAAGAGCACTTTGATTCTGGTCCGACCTTTGTTTCAATTGGGTCTGAACTATATCGGGTTGATGTCCTTCATCTATTTCCCTCTTCTTGCTACGTGTATTGTCTACAATTGAAGAATTAGTGTGGACCACCCCACAGAATTCTTCCCCTTGCCAGTTTAGGAATGTAGACTCATGTGCCTGCTACTCTTGTTGTTGTACTTCAGTTGTTACAGGCATACTATTGTTCTGAACCATCAAGGCTTGATTAAGCATCCCATTTACACAGGTACTCTGATTATGGGGTTGATTACACAGAAAGCACCACTCATAATCTTGAGCTAAATTGTTCTGGATAGGTGCGAGCTCTTTGGAAGTGCTTGCAACATTAGAGTCGTAAGCTTGATGTGGCCTTGAGTTAGGAGAAAACTTTTGGCCTTGATTATAAGGCTGATAAAGTGGTCTATTGGTCTGATTTTGCTGGTAAATGGATTGAAATGAGGACTGGTAAGGCTTAAAACCTTGATTTTGCTATTTTTTGAGATTAACCATCTCATTTCCAAAGGTCGTTAAAAGGCCTTTAATCTCTTTCAGTTCATTAGACTGAACTGGAAATGTGTTTATTTGGCCATTAGGCTGGGTATCAGGTGCTGACAACATTGGTGCACTTGGGATAATAGCTAAAGGAGGGACTTGCATAGGGATTGGAGGCTGAAGAGCAGGAAATATTGGCATCGGTGGTCTTGGGGCAATTTTTCCAGCCTGTATGAGGTTGTTTTCGGCTCTAACAGCTATACTATATGCTGCAAGAAGTGTATCACCTCCCATCAATTGAATCATTACATAAATATCACTATTTAAAGCTCTTAAATAGTATAAAAATGCATGATTGGTAGTAGGTCTTACTGTTTGTGGGATTCTATCCCATGTCCTTTGAAAACGGTGATTGAAATCTGACATATCTTTATGTAGAGCCCTTTTGATTGTAGACAGCTGCTCCACCAATGACAAGTGGTCTAATTTATCTTCAAAAAAATTGCACAACTGGCTGCCTAACTCATCCCATGTGGCTATGGAGTTGACAAGCAAGCCTCTAAACCATTGTAAGGCTTTTTCCTTGAAGGATGCCGCTAGCAATTTGAGTGCAACATTTTCTTCAGTCACATGGTGAACAACACATAGGTTGGCAACATCTTTTATATGTTCTGTTGGGGTGGTATGATCCTCCCCATAAAAATATGGTAAACCTCTTAAGGCAGCAACAGGAATGTCATCATGCTGAGTAAAATTTAGTGGGCTGCCTTGGTTGAAAGCAACAAATCGCTGATTTCTCACTGTTGGAATCATTGTTACTAGGATATTCTTGGTGATAACAACAGGAACAACAGTATGTCCTCTAACAGCAGGATTCGACTTGGATCTTCTAAAATAAACAACTTTTTTCTGAACCCTTTGGATTTCTCTCCCCCTTCTTCTAGGCGTGGACAACTGCAAATACTCAAAAACAGATGAATTACTCCTAGTCTGCACTCTTCTCATGAGGAGCAATGCACTAGAACTGCTAAATCTGAGCTCAGAGTCGCCAAGTATGCTAAAATTTGTGTCTTAAAGACTATAATTTCTGCTGCACATACTAAACAGCAGTATGATAATTTTGATTTGAGACTGGAAACAGTTCTCAGTCCCACCGGGAGTGCCAAAAACTGTTGTCAAATAAAGTTTGCACCCTTGCTAAGTTATCAACTATAGCAACCTATCAACACATGGGAACACTTCAAGGTTGTGGGTGACCTGGGAATGAAGTGAACCTCCAGATTATGGGCTGGTCCCCCTTAAGATACTTTGAGAAAAACTAAAAAATGATAAGGGAAAGAGTAAGAAGGATGAACTCGAATTTAAAACCTATCACTAGCAGGTGATACACCAAAGATAAAATATGACAACACTACAGAAAACTCACAGAAAAATCTCAATAGAACTAAACAATCTCATAATACAGAGATTTATGCTTATAAAATGAGTCTATGTAAGGTTCCGGCTATTCTAGTGCTTAACACAAGGAGAATAAGATGTCTTCACACATATAAACGTAGTAGAAAGAGATCACTAACATAAACCTAGCTTCATGACATAATATTCTTTGCATCCAGTACTGAAGGAATCTGATAAAATAGAGGATTTACACAGGATTTTATCATGCAACTCACAAGCAATACTAAGACAACAAAGAGAATCTGAAAGGAAATGACTTTCTATTGAGAAAATGAGGAGTCCCTATGTTACAGGTCTGTAATATTATGAAAAATGAGTTACAAAGTCTGAATAATGCTCTTTTTGCAGTCTCCTAACCAAGAACTGCTTTACAAAAAAGGCAAAAATGCCATATATACAACCCGAGAATGTCTATCCCTGCCCTAGGGTTTCAAAAAAAATGAGTCGGCGCCTGAATACGTCGGCCATAGAAGTCCTTGGAATGAAGTCAATGAAGCATTCAATGTGCATCCCTCCTCCAATTGGCAAGAGATCGTGCCAGGGATGTCTTAAGATCTTTTACAGACGTCGTCATTAACTCGCAGCCTTCGATTTTGCCATTAAGATTTGTCAAAGTCGCCTTGAATGCTCTGACATGGTCATTAATGCCGCTCCACCTTTCTAGTCGACTGGTGACTCACGACTACCTCCCCTTCGAGAAGCAGTATTAGATCCATCTGCTAGACTCAAGTTCCATTACTGACTAGTCAACATCAATCTAGAGTAGAGTGATGTCATCATGCTTCGTCGATCTTGTTCGCAGGGAGAAGTCGAACAGTCAAACCACCTGTGATATGCCCTAGCGTCTTCTGATTGGTCGAGTTTGTGCCAAGTGGATTCCAAGGCGGTCAAAGGTTGCTTCAAAAGGATCGCATGTCGGCGAGACTTTGGATGTCGGGGAGAAGTCATAGCGGGCAGATAGAGTCATACTGATATGCCCATTCTTTCGGCAAGACACACAACGGTCAACAAGACCTCATGGCGAGCTCCCAGAGTTATATCGATGTCACAAAATACCATCGGCAAGACCCCATCGAGTCGGCGAGACACTATGGCGAAGGCACTCCTTTTCGCTGAGAATCTTCATAACTGGCAAGGGCGGCGCCAACACGAAACCGCAACCAGGACCGGGGGAAGAAAGGGGGTGGAAGAAAAGACAGATGAATCCTGGCGGAACCGGGATCGAGGCCAAATCCATCCCTGAAACTTTCTTCAAGTTTTTGTTTCTGATTCCGACCCGGTCCCGACCCCGAAAAAACTCAAAAGACGAGGGAAGAAAAGAAAAACATAAGGGGGAATGAAGGAGGAAGAGACAACCCTCGATCCCAGGCCACAAAGAAAAGGAAAGAAGAAAGAGCGGGACCGGGGACGGAACCGGAACGAAACCAGGAATCGAAACTTTGGAAAAGTTCCAAGTTCGGTTCCGACCTGGTCCCAGGCCCGGGAAAAGAAAGAAAAACGCACAAGGAAAGAAAGAAAGAAAGATGGGATCGGAACTAAAACCATCTCGGGAAAAACACAGCGAGGGCGAGGGCGGAAACAGACCTGAAACTGAAAATTTCATCAAGCTTCAAGTTCAAACTTCGTCGCAAACCTGCCTCCGACAAAGGCAAGGAAGAGAGAAAAAGGACAAGGAAGAAAAGAAAGGGAAAAACTACCCCATGGTCAAAACGCAAGGTCGAAGAAGAGAAAAAGACGCACACAAGCGCGGAATCGGAATCGGAACCGGAACGAAAATGGAAATTGGAACTTTGGAAATGTTCCAAGTTTGGTTTCGGTCTGACTCCGCCTCTGATAAGCAAAGAAGGGGCCCAACAAAGATGGAAACGGCAGAACCGGGGTCGAAACTGGATCAAAAACAGGAACCGAAACCTTGGAAAAGTTCCAAGTTCGGATTCTGACCTAGTTCCGCCCCCGGTAGAACAAGGAAAAGGCAAGAAGAAGGAAAAAAGGAAAGAGGGAAAGACAAGGAGAAAATGAAAACCCACCCCCAAAATGATGATATGCACGTTGGGCTCAACCCTCTTGGGAGCCACATTTAATCCACGTGCCAAAATAGACTGTAAACGTCATTTTCTCTTGCATCTGCACAAGAAGCAAACAAGTTAGAAAAATAGGTAATCTTGATGCAAGTGTCCCTCCGTTTGGCCTTCGAGAACGTCTAAAAGCATGGGTTACCCTGCCTGATTGAGCCCATAGGTGAAAAATGGGTAACAGTATCAATTTATGAATGTGAGTAATTACCTGAAATGTTGAGTGTAGTAACTTTTTAGATAATCAAATGTCTATTTATTTTTTAGATTCTAATTTAAGTTGATTATCACATATAGAATATCTTATATTTTAAATTGGTTCATTTTAATATGTTTTTAAACAACATCATAGGAAGTTTCTTGCTTAGAACTTATTTGTCCACTATGAAGAAATATTTTCAAACTTTGAAAATAGTTACAATTGTTCAAATAAATAAAATGAAGATGTGATAAATTAAATTAAATAAATATTACAAAAAATATTATAAATGACAACAAAGTTTAAAGCAATGTATTACACATACTCTACCAAATTTAAAATGACCATTCTTTATGTCAAGCAAATAATAGAGAGTTGTTCTTTTAACAACAATTACAAGTATGTCTACATATTCAATTATATAGTGGTCTATATTTATTAGTAATTATTTAATGATGATGCTTGGTATGAAATTATATTCTTGACATATAAGCAAAATATGGTTTGTATTTACATGCATATAATATATTAAAAAATATTAAGTACATTTACTTAGTTCAAATTTTTTTTATTTAGATTGGTTGAATTTTTGTAGCATTTTGTATTTTTTATTTACATAATTTTTCTACATCGTTTTATTTTTTTTCTCTTTTGTTTAAAAATATTAAATTTTCATTAGAGATGTTTTTTGTTTCAGTTTAATTTGATATATTCACTTCAATTTTCAAAATGGTTAAATCTTAATTTTATTTTTTGTCTTTTTAACTATTTTTAAATATATATATTTTTAATTATTTATTTTTGTTTCCTTGTTTTAATATATGTGTATATGTATATATATATGTATGTGTATGGATGTGTTTGTATCTGTGTGTGTATGTATGTATGTATATGTATATATATGTATGTATGTATGTATGTATGTATACATATATTTACATTAATACATACATACATACATACATACATACATACATATATAAATAGTATTATTCAATTTGATTTAGTTAAGTACTAACACTAAATTCATGTTATGCTTTCTTTTTTTCACGTAGCTCTACTTGGTAGCTTCAATATTTGGTCATTTATTCCCAAAAATTCTCCATCAAGTACAATTTTCTAGTTCACTCTATTTTTCATTATTTATAGATTTATCCAAAATATTGAGATTTTCATTGTTTACTTCTACCCTTTTAATTAGTTCCTACTAACATAGCCTTTAATTTCTTTGATCAATTACAAAATATATTCAATATTCTAATTTATTTCTCCCAAAAATATTTCTATATAACTATTCAAAACTAATAATAAGATCATTCATCCCTCATACAAATAATATTAGGAAAATTATAGTGTTGATCATCAAAGCTTGTGCCTCTCTGACAATCTTATAGGAAATTCAACGAGTGGGGGACAAATTGCATCTCACTAAATACCTCCAGGTTTTTTATAGAAAGTCAGCTCTTCTTTTGGGGTTTTGAGATAAGGGAGAAAGAAAATGTAAATATAAAACATGAAAGGCGATACTTAAAAGCTTTTACAACATTTCAAACCCAAATGATTCCTATGATTGATATAAAGGACACAAAATGCCACAACCCCTCATTGTTGGAAAGAGAATGAACAACAAAGGTTTACTTTAAGCACAGTGTAATCTTTCAAATATTTCCGTAGGCAGTGTTCATTGAGGTCTAATCAAACATAAAAATTCCTTAGAGTAAAAGAATAATATTTTAGAAATTATAAGAACTCTATCTCCTAATACAACATAGCATAGAAGAGTAACGACTTCAAGGAAAACAGAAAAGTCCAATGACATAGTCTAATTTCTTCCAAAAATGCTATTCCATAGTACAAGCATAAAGCATAGAAATCCACTATTTAAACTACCAGAATATAGTTTTCAAGACACAATGTTTCATTCAAAATGATAATATAAATAAAGAAAGTTTGAAAAAGGCCATACATGCACAGTCTCAATAAATTCCCCTCAATAGTTCACGCTTTAATTAAAACTGAACTTTGAAACAAAGGTCAGATGCCAATCCAACAATAGTTTAAACCTTAATAGATATAATTTTCTAGAATAAAGTATTTCTATAACTTGCTTCTGAAAGGTAGTTCTTAAACTCTAAGAAAAACTAAAAAATAACACTTTCTTTTTGCAAAGAAAATAGTTCCTCCTGGAAAAATACTTTTTCTAAAACCTTATCATTTTCCTAGTGTCATCGCCTTCCTTTTATAGCCATTAATGAAAGAACACCACCTCAACCCATAAGTAAATGTTGCTAGATGTTGATACTTGATAGCTCATAATTTGATTTGCAAGCCCTTCGTTAGACCACAAAAGATCTTTGCATCAACTTTTTAGCTACTGCATTAATGTATTTTAGATATTTTAAAGAGAGAGCAATGTCTGCTCAAATCTTTAAAATGATATTTCAGCAATTACTTCTCACTTACTAATAACATCATCTTGAAGCACCGACTGGAAGCTTTCATCCCAAGAAAAAAAAAACAAAGAGAAAATAAGAAGTTTTGCCAATATTTAAAACATATTTCTTTAAAAGGTATATTCCTCCTTTGATAGAGAGGTGACACATCGCTCGGTTAGAAACTTATGCTTTCTAAAGAATGTTTTTTGTAGCAAATCTTCATCGTCCTAACACATGTCTTGGGTACTTCTTTGAAAAGAAAAATGATAAAGGAAAGTTGTGCAACAACCCTGTGGCGCATTTCCCATCTTCCTTATCGACCTTACCTTACCCTGAATACTTTAAGCAAAATATAAAAAATGAAGCCAAAAACTGGAAGACTAGGGCAATAAGAAAAAACCACTTTATAGTTCTGGCGACTCATAGGGGCCTTCGCTCACGGAGGTACAAACCCAACTCTCTGGAAATTCCTAAAGTTTGAAGAAGGAGGAATGTTGTGCCTGCCATTCTTCCTCAGTGGGTAAGGACATACTACAGATGAGCCTTTAGGCTTGATCAAGCTGGAAAAATTCTTTGAAAGACATGACCCCCCATCTGGCAGTAATCACTCCAAGGTAATGATAAAGGCAAGAAAGGTGAAAAATCTCGCGCTCAACCTCATCAGTCGTGTGCACCGTACTTGAACTCGAGAGCTCAGTAGTAGTCTGGTCTTTGTATTTCATAGCCTCTGTAATTTTCTCCATAGTTTACACATTTCCTTCTGGGGGAAATAGGGGAGGTAATCCATAGTTGATCTAAACATTAAAGTCTTTTTTAATCTCTTCAACTCTCCTTGCAAACACTATCTAGAAATCTTTACACTTCTTAGCAATCTTTTGGGAGTTGATGATTTCATTGGCTTTGATATAGGCGGTTCTTCGGTCAACAATTATGACATCCTTTAAAACTTTGTTGGAAGCCACAAAAAGTCTAGAAATGAAACTTTGTAACTCCACCACTTGAGAGAAGGCTTGATCAAGCTGGAAAACTTCTTTGAAAGACATGACCCCCCATCTGGCAGTAATCACTCCAAGGTAATGATAAAGGCAAGAAAGGTGAAAAATCTCGCGCTCAACCTCATCAGTCGTGTGCACCGTACTTGAACTCGAGAGCTCAGTAGTAGTCTGGTCTTTGTATTTCATAGCCTCTGTAATTTTCTCCATAGTTTACACATTTCCTTCTGGGGGAAATAGGGGAGGTAATCCATAGTTGATCTAAACATTAAAGTCTTTTTTAATCTCTTCAACTCTCCTTGCAAACACTATCTGGAAATCTTTACACTTCTTAGCAATCTTTTGGGAGTTGATGATTTCATTGGCTTTGATATAGGCGGTTCTTCGGTCAACAATTATGACATCCTTTAAAACTTTGTTGGAAGCCACAAAAAGTCTAGAAATGAAACTTTGTAACTCCACCACTTGAGAGTCACATTTTTGCAAAACATGATCAGTTGTTGAGCCAATTTTCTCATTTATTTCTTGGACATCCTTCAAGAATTGAAAAACAAGCTTAAGAACAAGAACTACAGCTGCAATCCTCTCCCATTGTGAAGATACCAGTCTTTTTAGCAGCGGGAGAGACCCGGTCTCTCAAGTAGAAGTCAACTCTTGATTGAGCAAAGTCTCCTTAGCCTTTGTGTTTTCCTCCATTCGACCCTTTTCCTTGAGAGTGTCCACTTTTTTGGAGCTTACTCTTCGTCCCTCTAAATCATGGATTTGTAGTGCAGACACGGCTTCTTGTTTTTCTAGCTTTAATTTTTCTATACATCCACCTATGTCTTCTGAATAGCATCAAAAAACTGAGATTGGACATTACCCAACTCATTCTGTAAATTTTCCTAAGTACGTCTATACCTCACATTGGTCTGATTTTGGATGGTGAGATCAACTTTTAACCTTTCAATTTTGGCATGCAGCCAAACCTGCTAGCTTTGTGCTTCTCCAAGCAACCTTGAGTCTTCCCCTTTCTTACTCTAAAATTGTATTATGCGGGCCAACTCAACATCCTTAGCTTTGAGCTCCATTTGAAGTCTATCCACTATTTCCCTTACATTTACCAACTCCATCTCATGCTTTTTTAACTTTCTACCTAGCATTTCATAGTCTAAGTATACCAACTGCTGGGTGGTCTTAGCTAAGACCACCTTGTCGCGTGGATGTGTTTCGGTTAGATCTAGGCCTGTTGTCTAGATTTCATAATCCTCCAACTGCATCTACCCTTTAGGCTTAGCCACAAGTGGAGTCATGGTACTGATTAAAATAGAATTCCTCTCGTCATTGCAACAAGCCTCAATCTTCTTAGCAGCTGATAACTCAACATTTTTCATAAGTTGCCTTTGTTTAGCATTTTGTCAAGCCATCTTTGTTGCTTTGAAATGATCTTGGATAGTTTGAGGAAAATTGATGTTTTGTGCTACAATAGGGGCACCAGGAGGGAAGCTAAAAATGGTAACAAAAGGGGAGACTTCAAATGTATGAGTATGGGGAGAGGCTAAAGGGAGTGTTATCATGGAAAAGGGTGGTACACCCAGCTGAGACTGAGCAGGGGATTTTTTGGTGGAGGTAAACAGAGACATTGGTGGGTGGAAAATGTGTTTTTTTATAAGTTGTTAGATCAAGAGTGGGGGTTAATATTGATGCTTCAACTCTTTCAGAATGGGCCCTTGATAGGGGAAAGAAAGAGTTAGTAGTGGCTGAAACGGACGCTGCTTGTTCAGAGTGCAGGGTAATCTCAGGAATTTCATTCTGAACAGGGAAAGGTGCATTTAGGATCATTAAATCAAGTTATGTGGATGGATAATTCCTTCCTAAAGGAGGAGGAGAAGGGTAATCAAAGATGTAGAAATGGGAAGAGAAGGAGGAGTAAAACTTCCCTAAATTGTAGTGGTCAACACATCCTAGAAAGCAGACTCCACTTCTTCTTCTCAACGGGCTGGTGTTTTGGATATGTCTAGCCCTTCAAGCTACCTTGTTTTCTCCCAACCAGAGCTAACATGCTATGTTCTTCTAACCACCGATCCCTCAGAAAAGTGACCCTCAGCGGCTACAATGAATGATGCTCTTGTGGACCGTCAAGGTTTCTTTCCTTTACTCTAGGCATTGGAGGCGGACAAAGCCTATGAATCCTTTTTCCTCAAATATTTTCAACCACCAGATTCTCGAGGTTAGTGGTTCCATTTTTTCTACATCAATTTCATGGTTGGTTTCTAGATTACTATTGTCGAAGCTGGCCTCTTTATCATAAAAATACTCAAATTCTTCATCTTGTGGGAATTGTCTGACAAGAAGGTTGAGACAACACAACTCCTTTTGGAACCTCTAGAAATATGTATTCTTCCTTTCGAACCATCCCCTCTTCTTTAGCTGTGTGTTAATGGATTTATTTATTGGGAGGTTCCTATCATACTAGACCTTTGTCGTATAGAAACTCAGCCATTTTAGTTGCTTGAATGGAATATGCTTCAAGTCAATGTATACCTGTGCACTTTATTGAGTCGCGTTCTTCCTTCTTTCAACATATTCCCACTCCTCATGCTTCATGCTATAAATACCCCTTGGATTAGAGTCCCACTTATCACAAATGATGACCAGCCCCAAAGTCGCCAATAGATTCTTGAGTTCCTCTTCACAAAATACCTGACTATTAACAATATTGAGAGGAAGCGGATACAACCTCATCTTGTTTCTTCCTACACCATAGATTACAGTCAATTGGAAGCACGCTTCTAGTGTGAAAACTATGTTTGTTACAAACCTAGAGAGTCAAAAAGACTCGTTGGGAAAATCATGAAATCTAATAAATGTGAAATCCACACCCAGGAAGTAGTCCACTAGGTTTTGCGAGATCCTTATCCATTGTAAAACCTCAAGAGAAAAATGTCTTGTAGGGTGGGGTAACAATTCTTGGAGTATGGGCCTCAAAAAGTAATCTAAAAACCCATAATAATCCCCTATTTTAGAAAGCAGATGGGTCCATATAGAAACCAGCTGAAGACAGTTCCTTTCGTCTAGCCTAGAAACTGGCACATTTTTCCCAAAATATTCAAAATTTTGATGCAAAATCAAATGAACCAAGAAGGATACCTAAATTTAGAATCAGTCCCATAATTTTTTAGCAAGTCCAACATGTTCCCAACTATTACCTCAGAAAAATCGTAATGCCTCTAGATTTTTTCTCTCTTTAGCTCAAAAGTTAGGCCGAACTAAAAAGGAAAAACTTAGGCATCGTTGTCAAGACCAAATACCCAAGCCAGCATTAAAAAATACCACCTAAGTGTCCCTTTTGAAAATATCATATGATAGAGGGAAAGGAGCATGGCCTCTGTTCAGCCATTCCCTTGTTTCTTCTTCATAAAAGTTTGTTCTTCTAGCCTTTTCTTGCCTAAAAAGATCCATCTTTTCTTCATTGAACAACTTTAAATCCTAGGCCGTAGGGATACATAGCATATCCCGTATGGCTTGAGTAGAAACGGTAACTCTAACTGTCACTTTGGATAACCCTTGTTACCTTGTCAACTTTCTTCGCACATACATCAACCAATTCAGGGCATGGATGTACAATGTGCAACATAAACTATGGCAAGCCGCAATCCCATAACCAAAGCACAAAGTTGTCAGGTGTCCCATACTTTTCTTTCAATTGAAACGCGCCTTCCTTGAGGATTTTAGGGTTGAATGACAACTTGGGATTAAAAAAATTGTCGAAAATATCTTGTACTGCTTCTCTTTTCATAGGCTTATCCATGGGCACCTTCTTGCAATACTCGAAAGGTTGTTCCTCTATAGCTGGGGTGTTGGTGAAAGAATTCCGCCAAAAATATTGGCATGACCAGGTCATTGGCTTGAAATTGTGGCATGTCTTCCTAAAGTTGAGGGTTCCGCCATGACTATGTCAAAAGTTGTAGAGAACCTCTTAGGGATAGCGGTTAGTGACCTTTTTCCATCAAAAGAAAAATATACTTTTCAGTATAATCAATGATTTTTCTAGTACATGCACTCAAGGTTGTGCTATTATTGTTGGGCTATTAAGTGATGCCACTGGGATGATATGTGTGGACTAAAGATCTGTATCCCTTGGGAATGCCAAAAATATTGTGAGGATGGAATTAGTACATTCCTTTCACTGCCTCTTAATTAAAAAGAAATATTTCCTTGAGAAGTGCACTTTCCATCACACTAAACGTGCTAAAGTGGTGCAAAGTACCCTTGAAAAATGTAACCATTAATTTGTTAGAGATTTTTCTTTTAAAGCACATTAACCCCATCTTTTCTCATTAATGGGATAGTTGTCACTGATGATGGCGATGGATACATGTCAATAATCGGCGCACTAGAGAATTTACTCCCAACGCCCCAATTTATTTCTTAAGACATTCTATGGGATCTTCTATATGATTTATCTACCTTGGTCTATTCTGCCTCAAATTTTCCCATTGTTGTCTGGCCAAAAATAGATATTTCGTTGATCAATTTTGCTAGTCGGCTTTTTCTATATATAGTCATGCCACCTTTTGCAACCTTCATTTGAACATAAAGCTCTCTAACTTAGTTGTCCTTTTTTCTACTTTCTTTCCATTATGCTATAATTTGTCACTTTACTAGAATGTCTGGTGTCTTGGGGACCCCTATTCGGCTCCTTCCACAGAGGCCTCAATATAGCTTTGTGGGAGAAATTACTAGTGACTGAATCAAACAATTAGTCAAGAAATGTGACCCACTTATCATCACTATGTTCAAATGGGTGGTGGTTACTGACTTCATTGTTGATGAGAACCAGCTTTGGAACAACTACAACATGCTTTCTTGCTTTGTTGCCTCACTACTGGACCTGAACATGTCCAAACCTATGATAATTGAGCTATGTTGAGAGATGTTTGACACCTCGCTGATGGAAGTTCTTGGAGAGATAGTGGAGGTAGCCATCCCTAGCATTGGCATTTTGAGTGCCATGGACCTTTGGAGGCATGCGGACTTTAGTATAGATGTTCCTTGGCTGCCCTTTCTCTCTAATTTTCGCAATATGGACATTGCAACACATCGACATTCTTCACAGCTAGTGGCCATTTTATTGCTTTGTGAGTATGGCGTGGAGTGGGTTATAGGACTATCCTAGAGGAAACACTTCAACTTCCTAGTGCAGAGTACTAATGAGTAGGCTTTGGGCCCGTGTCTGTGTCCGTCGTGTTCTTCAACCCTTCTTTTGCAACCAGATAGGGAGAAGAAGAGAAAGAAAGAAAAAGAAAGAAGGTCCGATTGTGAGTCTTCTCTCATTCTTGGGTGACGGCCAAGGGCACTTTCAGACTACTTTTGCTTGTTACTCCTTCCTTCTTTATCTTTTTCCTTGTAAACCCTTGAGCCTTGGGCTTGCATACATGTAGAATTCTTGATAATTATAATACAAAGTACTTATTTCTTAGTGTCCCTCTTTAGGTTTTATCCTAAAAACTTTGAAATAATTACAAAACTTTACATATGATACATAGCTATTTAAAGTTTTCAAAGAACTATGCATTTTAATGGAAAATATTCAGATAAATACCATTCACCGGTATACCTAAAGTGTTTCCTTCTAGATCTTCAAGTTCATATGCGTTCTTTTCTTTACATGCACTAATTCAAATGGGTCCCTTCCACAGTGCTTCAAATTTTGTGTGTTGTCCTGGTTTTGCAGTACGTTCATCATATTTTAGCACTAAGCTCCCTTCCTTGAATTCTAGACTATTAAAACCATCACTTGACTGTCTATTGACGGTTGATCATGGATCCATGGGTTTTTTCTTTGTCTTCTTCCAATTTGAAGAGTTCTGCTAGTCACACTATCATTCCGCCATTTTCTTCAACTTCTAGGGCCTTCAGTAGTTGTAGAGCAGGGATTTCTATAGAAATGGGCATTACTATCTCTTTTCTGTAAACCAACTCATAAGGAGAAGTTTTCAGAATTTTCTTGGGGGTAATTCAATCTACCCACAAAGCTGCTCGTAGATGCTTGTGCCAGTCCCTTTTTCTCTCTAACCCAATGCATTTGATTAACCTAACTAGGTTTTTATTGGACTTTGCTAGCCTGTTCCCTTGTGGATAGTAGTTTGATGAAGTTTTAAGAAAAATTCCATTCCGGATAGCAAATTCAGAGATCCTTGACCCAACAAAATCTCGGGCATTGTCGAATATGATGATTTTAGGTGGCCCAAATCTAGTCACCTGTTCTTCGAGGAAATTAACAATTTCTCCTTCTGTTGCATTCTTCAGGGCTACAGTGTCTTCCCACCTTGTAAATTAATCATTCATCGTGAGGATCCACTTATGTCTAGCACTGGAAATAGGATTTATCATACCAATAAAATCCTGACCTCACTGGGCAAAGGGTTCCTCAGTCATAATTGGGCTCAGGGGTTGAGCGACATTCCTCCTTTTGCCAACAAAAAATTGGCACTGAGTACACCTCTGTACTAGATGATGTGATTCAATGAACATAGAGGGCCAATAATATCCTATCCTCATTATTTTCAAAAGTGATAGTCTTGGCAGAAAAATTCCCACACTCAGGACTATGGTGAAATTTGTTAAGAACCCTCTCTTCTTGTAGAGTGTTAAGACATCAGAGTAGCATACCGTCATAATTCCTTTTAAAAAGTACATCTTCATTTAGTACATACCTTGCACCTTGCAGACGATAGTATATTCTTTTATTGGATGATAGTCTAGTTGGTTAATATCCCTTTTGCATGTGTCGTGTTCGATCAACAACCCACAATTCGTTAGACTCAAATTGATTCAAGTACACTCGATCAGTCTCCCTTTCAGCCACATGATTTGTTTCTTGTGCGATATATTCACACAGACCTCTTCCATGGACTAGCTTATTTGGTCGGATATCTACATCATACTCTAGGATCTTAGTGATCCAGTTTTCTCTTTTTTTAGTAATCTCACCCTCAGTGATATACTCCCACACACTGTGATGTGCTATGAGGATAGTGATTTTATTGGCCAACACCAAGTGCCAGAATTTCTTCAAACTTTTAACTATGTCAAAATCTTGTTTCTCCACAAATTCTTACCTCATCTCATTCCCTTTCAAAGTTCTAGAATATAATGCGATAGGATGTTCTTCATTTTGATCACCCTTTTAAGTACCGAAGTTATGCTATCCTGAGCACTATACACATAGAGTAGGAAATCCTTGGAAAAATCTGGATTAGCTAAGACCAGAGCAGCAAAAATTGCTATCTTTATTTGCTCGAAGGCCTCTTTCCCTTTTGAGGTCCACTTGAATGGTAGATTCTTTTTAAGCATTAGTGGAATAGGTCTTACAATACCAGTGAAGTCAAAAATGAACCTTCTAATGAAATTGATCTTCCCTAGGAATGATTGGAGTCCCTTTTGGTTCACTAGCAGAGGTAATTCCATTATGGACCTAACCCTTTTAGGATCTATTGATATCCCCTCTTTTGAGACTATAAAGCCAAGTAGTTTACCTTGAGGTACCCCAAAAACACATTTTTTGGGATTCAGAGAAATCCTGGACTGTTGACATTTCTGGAAAACCTTTTCTAGATGGTTAAAGTGATCATCTTTTGATTTTAAAAATACTATTAAGTCATCTAGATATATCAAAATGAGCAAGTTAATTAAACCTTTGAAGGAAATATCCATTGCTCGCTGAAAGGTTGCGCTAGCATTTGACAACCCAAATGGCATCTTAGCATATGCAAACATTCCCCACTTAGTGGTAAACGTTGTTTTGTGTTGGTCGCTCTCCTTCACATATACCTAGTTATACCCTAAAAAACCATCAAGTAGTGAGAACATTTTAGACCCAGCTACTATTTGTAAAATTTTCTCCATTGAAGGCAAGGGGTAATGGTCCTTAAGTGATGCTTTATTTAGATCTCAAAAATCAACACAAAGTTTGATATCACCGTTCTTCTTTTGGACAGGTACCAGGTTTGACACCTAGGTGGAATGTTTGATTGGATATATTATCTTGGACTCGACCAACTTGGTAAGCTCTTGTGCCATTAATTCTTCAACCTTCGAGTTGACAGGTCTTTGCTTTTATTGGATAGGTTTAGACCCGTCCTCCAAATCGATGGTATGTTAAATTATACCAGGGTCATAACCTCTAAGGTCATCATAAGTATAGGCCATAACTCCATCATATTGATAACATAGATCCCTTAGTATTTCTTTATCTTTATTCAGAACCTCTTTTTTGACTTTCAACCTTCTGCCACTCCCAACATCAAGTTCTTCATAATCTCTCTCGTCTGCCATGAACCTTTGTTTGTCATTTCTTGCATCTTCACAGTCAAAAATATTCTCAAGGGAAATTAATCCTCTCAGAAGCTTATTCCCTTTTAATTGGATGACCTACCCATTAGAGGATTATGTTCCTACGGTTGGAGTGTCAGGAATCATTCCCCCCTTTTGTATGAAGGTAGCTATCTGAGTATTGTCATTGAAAACCTGCCAATTTTTGTCATTGTCTGGAATTGAGGATCAGACAATGACCTGAACTATGTTTTGCCTAGTTGAGTCAGAAACTGGGTCAAATTTTGACCTAACTGATGCCATTTGATCAGCTATGTTGTTCTATGATCGAGAAATAACTTGTATGTTGAAGGCTTTGAAACTCTCAATAGGGTCCCAGACTCAGTGTTTGTATGACCTCATTCAATTATTCTTTGTTGCTGCTTGGCTATGAACCTAGCTAACCACTAGCTCTGAATCTCTTAAAACTCGTATTCTCTTTATAGCCATTCTTTGTGTAAGGTTTAGGTCGTGAACTAAGGCCTCATATTCGACATCATTATTCAAACATGAGAACATGAAATGGTAAGCTCTGAGTGTCTCAAATCCCCTTGGAGAGAGAAAATAGACACTTGCACTGACGCCGACCTTACACTTGGCACCGTCAAAGAAAAGAGTCCATAGCCGATTACCAGACAGGTCATCAGATTTCTCCTTGTCCTTTACTAGTTTCAAAAAAGTTTGATTGTCATCAAAAATTACATAAGTGTCGAGCCCAATTGCATGGAATTTTTTGAATGGATCAGAATCAATGAATTGGCTAAGCAACACTTCTCCTTTAGGAGTTC
This sequence comes from Sequoia sempervirens, assembly GCA_007258455.2. Taxonomy (NCBI): domain Eukaryota; kingdom Viridiplantae; phylum Streptophyta; class Pinopsida; order Cupressales; family Cupressaceae; genus Sequoia; species Sequoia sempervirens. The sequence goes on from VDFB02252616.1 coordinate 202,668,996, forward strand.
ACTCACTTGTATCCTCTTCATCCTCTAGCATTTCAACACAGTATTTATCCTATTGAGATATAGTTGTATGTGCAGCTTCAAAGCATAGGAACGCATTGTTTGCAATATGTTTGGGATGAAACGGCTCTGAAAGAATCTTCATCTTTTCTCCTTGCTTAGTTCTTAAAATCAAGTGGGACCAATCAAGTGCCAGATATCTGCCAAGTTTGGCAGTGAAATCTCTTGATAGACGCATCCCAAAAACTAGCAGAATATCTATTACTACCACTTCTTGAGTGGTTGTTTGGCTTGGGCAGGAGAAAAGGGTTAGAGACAAGTCTCTTATCCGACCAATGGTTGGGACCCTTTTTCTGTCTAGCTATATGATTCCCCTTTCAAGAGGTTCATACTTAAGTTTTAAAGCAAATATGCTACTTGCTTTTGCATGACATTCATGCTTGCCCCCGAATCAATCATATTATTATGCAACAATTTGTCTCCTACTATAAGTATTAAAAAGAAAGGTGTGGGCTTTGTTCTACTTACCTCCTTTTCCTTAATGTTTCTCACATCATTTGTATAAGTTTTTGCTTTCAGAGTCTGAGGGGGAAACACATATCTATCATTTCCACTCTGATTGTTCAATTGAGTTGCGCCTGCCTACAAGCTTTGCCCTCCCACCCTTAATGCTTCCTGAAGCAGGGTTTTCTGCTCAGGAATTGTTATGGCGTCCCATAATGATACATTGGCAAGTTCCTTCTTCAATTTCTCCACTATGTTAAGTGTCCCAAATGCTTGGGCCTTTGGCTTAAATGGTGGTATCTATTTTTTTTGGGAGAGAATGTTCTATCATGATTGGGCCTGTTGCTTTATTCACCTCCTTTTTTGCTGATGGTATATTTTTTGGTTGTGAATTCGTTTGTATTCAGGGGTGGGCCTTTTCTTATGCGGTGATCCCACAATAGTGGTTTACAATTTTTGGCCAAAATGGATACTGAAATAAATTTTTTTAACTAAATCTTCACTTTCGAGCACCTATAGCGGCTAAACCGTGAGGAATTTGAAGATGATGCAAACTACAGTTTCATGACATTTTGTCTATAGATTCTAAATATATTTTTTTCAAAATTTTTGGAATCAGATTGCATTTCTTTTTCCATCTCCCTCGAAAACTAGTTTTTTTCATAAAACAACATTTTAAAAAAGTGACTCTCACCGTATAACGCATAATTTTTTTTCCATGAAGGATAAAATTATAATTCTTTTGAATTTATATTCATAACTCTGATATCTAGTGCTTCCACTTGGTTAGATAGTTTTTTAATGAATATTTTTTCTTTAATCAAATTTTGAATTCAAACCAATTATAATTCAGACATAGGTATGCGTAACTTTTTGTATGTATCAAAATTCAAATTTTATTTCTTTGTTGGATCAAGGACTTCAATATGTGCACTAATATTTTTTAATTTTTTTAATAACTATTTTTCCACATGTTGCTTTATTTTTGAAAAACTTACATTGAAATAAAAATAAATATAATAATAAAATTAAAATTATTTAAAATTATACTTTTTGGGAAGCTTATAATAAGGACTACCTTAAAAAAATAAATTTTAAATGAATTCATTTGATCCCCAAAAGGTAAATCAAAAGTGGTTTTTTATCCATTTTGATAGGTGTAAAGGAGACTCGTTATAGGTATGGTTTAAAACGGTTCTATCCAAGGGGGTTTGATTTGTAGTTTGATCAAACCCTCTTCAATTGGAATTCTTTAAATGGAAATTTTAAGGCTTAAATCATTATATTTTCTAAAATATGTGATTTCAGCAAAATTAGTTCCTCCCAAAATTGTAAAACTTTGTGGGATCACCCTATGGGTATGTGCAGGATCATCATGGAAAAAATAGGCCCTTAAGTGGCAAAAAAATTCAGAAAAATCAAAGTTAGGAAACTTGACGTAAAAATTTGAATAAGTTATCTATATTATTTCAAAAATATGTAAGAATAGAATCTGTAGCAAATTGAGTGTAGTTTCTAAACTACTAGGTTTTTTTAAAAAAGATAAAAATCTATTTGGTGAAAATTTGAAATTTCAATGCATTGGTACTTAAATTTCAAGGAAAATATAAGAAGTAGGTGTCTGTTTGATCACCTTAACCACAATAAAATGATAAATTTTTTTATAATATTTTAGATATAAGTAGAGGACTCATGCCCTGATGTGATGCATATTTTTTCGTAATTTTTTTCCAAGTAAATAATTAATTATGAATTTTTTATTACAAATTTCTTTTAAAAATATAAAAACTCGTATGTCTAACCATCTTAACTTGGTCAAAACTTCATGAAATTCAATTTTTATTTTTTTAATATTATAATATTCGAAGCATAGAATGTGATGCATGTTTTGGATTCAAAATATGTGATACCGTTTGAAAGCTATAGATGTTTTTCAATCAGCCTATCAATCAAGACTTTAGTCATAATTTGAATAGAAAATGAATAATAATTACTTTTTAAATTCAAAGTAAAGAATAAATTATATCGATGGAAATCTGAGAATCTCTTTTAAAAACCCTTTTTATTTAATCAATTTTGGGTAAAAAGATAGTCGTCAGCCACATACCCATCATATTGCCACTTTTTGGCCCATCATGATCCTGCGTATACCCTTCTTTGTTCTGACATCTACTTTCGCATATTTTCCTTCAGTCAATTATGTGGGAAATGATCGTCACTATAGGTGAGGCACCACATGTCATCCTCTTCTACCAAGTTATTCTAGCTTGGGATCAATTCTTTGCTTTGACTTCCGTTTGAAGTGGCATAGTGACTGGAACTATCTAGTTTACAGATGTTGTATGTTGGCTTCCTCCCCAAGAAAAACCTTAGTACGAGTTTTGTTGATAAGGGATCTTGCTTCCACCGTAGGTATGAGCATTCACCTTCGTTGGCATTGCCTCCTACCATTTGAGAATGGCCAATTCATTAACAAGAGTCCACATGAGATTCTTCATGTCGTTAATGTCGGTCATGACTGAACTTGAGCAGGCCTGACACATTTCTTTGTGCAAAAGGATACACATACATAGACTGGGGCGTATCCAAAGTGCTACTTTGTATAGTGGGTGTATTTGAAAAGGCCCCTTCTTGTATCATTCTATAAGGTTCTGTGAACATAAGCATAGGAGGTCGGGGTGGGAGTTTCCCAGCACCAATCAGACTATTTTCCGCTTGCATTGCCAACTCAAGCATCAGGAAAGATATCTCCACCCATGGAAGTTATCATAACTGTGATGTCTAGATTGATAGCCTTCAAATAAAATATGAATGCCATAGTAGCTAGGGGGTGAGCAGTCAAGGGAATCCTCTCCCAAGTTTTATCGAACCTGGTGTTGAAATCAGTCATGGCTTCTTTGGGAGCCCTTTTAATAGTAATTAACTGACGTAATAGTGAGGATAAGTCCCCTTTCTCTAAAAAACGTTTGAACAAGCATCCTTTGAGCTAATCCCATGAGATGATAGAACCCAAGACCAAAGATCGATACCAATATTGGGCCTTTCCTTTAAAAGATGCAGCTAACAGCCTTAGAGCAACATTTTCCTTTGAATGTTATGCACTCTACATACCTCTGCTATATCCTGAAGGTGTTTGGAAGGGGTTTTAAATTCTTCTCCAAAAAACTTTGGAATAGCCTTGAGGGAATTAACAGGTATGAAACACCATACATCTGAGGGTGTGGGTGGTTGTAGTGGACTGCCACTATCCCATGTTATGAAATTTCTAGGAGCAGGAGGAGGTACTTGAGCCATGAGGAAAATATTCCTATGAATTGGATATACAGGCAATCTTATTTGGAAATTTAATCCTTTGGGTATAGATAAGGCTCTAGATAATGGGCTCTGACTTCTTCCTCTATTACTCTTTATAGGTGATACAGAACCTGTAGTTCTCCTCCTTCTAGGATTTGAGGTAGGTAACTAAGAGTACTGGAAATGACCTCTCGAGGATGCTCTCATTTGGACTCTAGGCATGAAACTTCTAGTTTCTTTCCTTAGCCTAATTTAAAAAATATTTCTAACTTCTAATCAGGCTTTTGGAAAAACTTATGTCCCACCAAGCATGCCAAAAAAAGAATTGTTGATCATCAAAGCTTGCGCCTCTCTGATAGTCTTATGGGAAATTCAACGAGTGGTGGAAAAATTGTGTCTCACTGAATACCTCTGGGTTTTTTATCGAAAGTCAACTCTTCTTTTGGGGTTTTGAGATAAGGGAGAAAAAAATGTAAATATAAAACATGAAAGGTGATACACCAAAGCTTTTACAACATTTCAAACCCAAATGATTCCTATGATTGATATAAAGGATGAAAAACACCACAACCCCTCATTGTTGGAAAGAGAACAAACAAAAAAGGATAACTTTAAGCACAGTGTAGTCTTTCAAATCTTTCCATAGGAAGTGTTCATTGAGGTCCGATCAAACATAAAAATTCCTTAGAGTAAAAAGAATAATATTTCATAAATTATAAGAACTTTGTCTCCTAATATAGCATAGCACATAAGAGTAACAACTTCAAGGAAAATAGAAAAATACAATGACATAGTCCAATTTCTCCCAAAAATGCTATTCCACAGCACAAGCATGAAGTATAGAAATCCGGTATTTAAACTACTAGAATATAGCTTGCAAGACACAGTGTTTCATCCTAAATGACAATATAAAGAAAAAAAGTTTGAAAAATGCCATACATGCACAGTCTTAATAAATTCCCCTCAGTAGTTTGTGCTTTAATTAAAACTAAACTTTGAAACAAAGGTCAGATGCCAATCTGACAATAGTTTAAACCTTAATAGATATAATTTTCCAAAATAAAGTAGTTCTATAACTTTCTTCTGAAAGATAGTTCTTAAACTCTAAGAAAAACTAAAAAGAAAACACTTTCTTTTTGCAAAGAAAATAGTTCCTCCTAGAAAAATCCTTTTTTTGAAAAATCATCATTTTTCTGGTGTTGTCACCTTCCTTTTATAGCTATTAATGAAAGAACACTGCCTCAGCCTAGAAGTAAATGTTGCCAGATGTTGATACCTGATAGCTCGCAATTTGATTTGCAAGCCCTAGGTTAGGCCACAAAAGATCTTTGCATTAACTTTTCAGCCACTGCATTAATGTCTTTTAGATATTATAAAGAGAGAGAGTAATATCTGATCAAATATTTAAAATGATATTTTAGTAATTACTTCTCGCTAACTAATCACATCATCTTGAAGCACTGACTGGAAGCTTTCGTCCCGAGAGAAAAAAAAACAAAGAGAAAACAACAAGTTCTGCCAATATTTAAAAGGTATATTCCTCCTTTGATAGAGAGGTGACACGTCGCTCAGTCGAAAACTTATGCTTTCCGAAGAATTTTTTTGTAGCAAATCTTCGTCGTCCCGACACATGTCTTGGGTGCTCCTCCGAAAAGAAAAATGATAAAGGAAAGTTGTGTTGCCACCCCATTGTGCATTGCTCGTCTTCTTTACTGGCCTTACCTTACCCCGAATACTTTCCGCAAGATATAAAAAATGAAACCAAAAACTAGAAGACTAGGGCAATAAGAAAAAACTACTTTACATACAGAAAACAATATATGGACCTCAAAAATGTTTCAATCAATTCTATTTCTATGACCTATAAAGTATCAACCTCATTTGTACTCTAGCCAAATTTTATGTTATACTAATAAGAAAGAGGTGAACTTCTTGACCAATTTCAAGAAATTTTAATTTGAAGGCAACCTTAGGAACTTACTCAACCAAGAATACCATATTATACTATGTTTGAATAATGGACCCTACTAAAATGTTTAGTGAATCAAACCTTATTTTTTGATAATTTCTTGCACTAAAATGATATTAAAAATATCTTTATAGTTGGTATATAATGCACTTAAGAAAGTATAAATTTGAAGGTTGTATAACTATATTTAGTGATTTTACAAATACATCTAATTTTTTTTTATAAAGAATGTATAACTTGAAATAAGAGATATTATATTGATCGTACAAAATTATAAAGCATTATAGTAAATATATCTCAACTATAATGTAATTTTTTTAAAATTAAATATAGCTTAACGTTTTCACTTTACCACTATCATTTTTCAAACATTAAATTCCTACAAATTTGTAGATAAATCCTTAGTTGTTGTTTGTAAGCCAACATGTGAAAAGAGATTGATTTGTATCTATTACTTCCTTTTAATTATTATTGAGTAATTTAATTTTTCTTTGATAAATTATGGTAGGTACATGGATCTATGATACATAGGGAGCTCAACCAAAACTAAATGTACAATAGGATAAAACATCTAAACATTGTCATGATATCCTTGGTGTAGCTCATATAGCACTAACACCAATAATTTTTCCCTATAATTCTTATAATACAACAAGAGAGGGAATATTACTACTATGAAACATATTTTTGTTTGATACTAATGGATATGTTTCCTTGAAATTACCATTTTCCATCCATTATAAGGAGGTCCAAAGAAAATTAAAGATGATATTATTCAAAACATAAAAGCTTCATTTGCATCTTTTCAATCAAATTTGATGTTTCAAAATTCCATTCCCAATCAACATGTTATTGCTTTGTACTACCATGAATTTCTACTAAATTTCCATAGTATTGAACAAATTTAAGTGTATTAGATTGATGTCCTTGCCCAATTAAAATATAAATTATATAAGTTGCAACCATTTTATTAGTTTTAAAAATTCAAAAAAAAATCAATTTAAAATAATGTTTCCAGTATTTTTCCTAAAAAAAGAGTTTCAATCCTAAAACTAAACTTTCTTATCAACTACCCTAGTCTAAGATTGTGATATTACTTTGTTAGGGTTAAATTTTATGTGTCCCTTACTTCATATGATCATGATAAGTATTGAAATTCTTTAAATTGTATTAATTGTGCTAATGCACTAATTCAATATTCATTACAATTGTATAACTTGGCTTGTTTATGTAAGCCTTATTTTTATGGCCCATAGATTCTAGGGTCATATTACCACCTGGTACCTATATTTTATCATCACATATTATGGCACCAATCATTATTGATCATCACCAATTAGTAAATTTGTTAAGGAAATTTGTTAAGGAAATTGACCAAGCATATGTTACTAGATCATGATCCAATTTACCCTTGCATATAGTTTTTTCAACCAAATTTTACCTATATCAACAAGGTCGCATATTTAGCTTATTTTTACTAGTTTCAATTTTTTTTCCTAATGGTGGGACTTAGGTGCTAATAGTTTAGATGAATATTGAATGAAATATCAATAAATTTTTCTTAATGCTTAAAATTTTCAATTAGTTTTTGGCACGCTTAAAAATACTTTGTTGGTTCACTGATTCAACTTACCTTATTATTAGCAATGTGATAGTTCCTTATTTCCCATTCTTATGTTTTGCATTCACACTCAACTTCTAAATGGACCAAATTCTCAACTAAACATAGTGGTTTTTCCATCGCATTTTAACCATATGGAATATGCATAATGAGCTCATTAATTTGGAATATCTAACTATCTTTCCCTACTAAGTGTCAAATGGATTGTACACACTCTAATTCATCCTAAGACACATGATAATTCTAAAAGGGATATGTATTCCATGGTTTACCAATTAGCACTTCTTGTTAAGATACCTATGTCTTGTCACTTGTTCTTATTTTATATAAAATTTAACTCAACATTATGGCATAACACTATTAATCATAAGGAAAAATATCAAATGATGGATTTTAATCTTTCTGTAAAATATTTATCTCCTTCAACTACCCATCCCAAGAGAAAATTTATTAGTGATCAATCAATTTATTTATTTCTATGTGTGTATCAAATTAGAGAAAATATTATATTATTAAAATGATTTGTCAAGCCCTAAATATTTATTGTATTCTTGTGCTCCTAAAAAAGCTCATATTTATGTAAAATATTGTTGTAGTGTCATTGGTTGCTTCTAGTCAACCAAATTTTTCATGGCAACAAATTTTCTAGTTTCATTATGTAAAAACAATGAATATCGGTAGATATTTTATACTCTACACTTCACTCATCTATTTTTAATTAGTTTCTTTATTGCTCGTGTTTCACTATTTCATCTATTCTAATATTGAAAAATATAAAAAATTATAGGTCGCAATTAACTAGTTGAATCATAAAACCCTAGCTAGTGTGTACCCTTCAAGTTTGAAATATCTTCTAAATGCAAGTCCACATGATATTTAAATAAATAGTTCCCCAAGGCTATGGAGAATTAATAAATCCATGAGAAAATAATTTTTGACCAATCAATTAGAGGACTACAAGGGCGAGATTCACGACCTTGTTATTTTCAAGAGAGGTAAGTTATATAATACCTTCTTTATAAAAATCATTCAATTGAACCCACTATGCAATTATTAGAGATTTTTTTTCTAAACTTGGTTGTCCCAAATTATTTTTTTATTCCAAAGTTGGTTAAATATATTAAACAAATGAACAATCCTAGAAATCAAATTGTATATGATGTCATGGGTGGAAAATTATTCAAAATAAATAAAGTGTTATCCTGAAAGGGTTTCCTTCTAAAAATGCTAAATCCCCTCTATATATGAAGATATTTGGTACAAAATATGAGAGACATATATTGAGTTACAATAATAAGTGGCTTCCCAATTACAAGTGAAAGGGAGAGAAAGGTAAACTAGAGCCAATCCTTGAGAATTAAATAAACCCTTAGACATGAAACAATTTTATCATAAATTTTGACACATATCAATGCATGTACTAGGTTACAAGGGTTGATGTATAGCCTATAATTTATAATACTAAGGTCTATTTTTTCTTCACAAATAAAGATCCCACACAAAAAAACCTATGACTATGAATGTCTCTTGGCTAAACATCTACATCAAGATCTATATAGTATGAACAAATAGAGAAGAGAGAAACCATTTATATGATACTATCTATTATTTCATAAATACTTGTATGTATTATTAGTAAATTGGAACAATAGGTTGGATAAAAAGTTGTCTACTTCAAAGTTATCTAAGGGTATGCTCAAGCTTGTGTAGTTGTGGAATCCATATATGAATATACATGATCCTAGTGCTCATTATTATATTTTTTATTATCTATTGAGCATATAATATTTAGAAGATTGATGTTTAATAACTCATTGTTTCCATAAAATTTCTTTGAGTTCTTTGGCCTCTAGATTTTAAGTAAACCCCAATTGAAGTGCATAATTAGGAAGATTTTTTACACAAATAATATAATAAAATTAAAGCATTTCACTCTAGTCTCATTCCTTACAAATTACCATTCTATATCCCTTCAAGAATTATATTTCTAAAAAGCATCTTGGAAAATAAACAATATCAATTATGAAATTTTCAGGAGTTCATAAAATGAAATGCATATTTTTCCCTAAGGCCAAGTTCTTTTAATCACTACATTAAGTAAGGAAGGATGTGACATAATATTAGATAATCATATTCAAATATAATATGGAGTATTCTAGAGAAAGAAGATATTGTTTAAAAGGATTTATTAATATGATGAGGAAAGAAGTTGGTATGGTAGGTTTCTAGCAACAATTAGAAAAGGTAAGGACCTTATCAAGAGCTATAAAGATAAGGTGTAAAAGGAATTAAGAAGGTATAAGATGAATTTATTTGAGTTTAATATTTATAGAGTGATCCTAATTTTAAGGGAACCTATTTTAAAACTAATACCTCATAGAGAGATTGAGGATTATGCTAGACAATGTAGGTCTAAATATGAAGCTAATATAAATCCTTGCATAATCTTTGTCTATTCCTATAATTTGTAAAGCACATGACATATATATTAGAATATATTAGCATAGTGATATTATTAGGTTAGGAAAACTAAATGTAAAATAGGTAGTGTTAAAGGGAAATATGAAGCTAATATAAATCCTTGCATAATCTTTGTCTATTCCTATAATTTGTAAAGCACATGACATCATATATTAGAATATATTAGCATAGTGATATTATTAGGTTAGGAAAACTAAATGTAAAATAGGTAGTGTTAAAGGGACCATATTTCTAATTTTCTATGTACAATAAATAATCACTAGTACCTTAAAATGATATTGATGAATTTTTCCTGGCGGGTGATGAGATCATGAAAATTATTAAATTACTTGATAATGCATGGATAATTCAAGATATTTACCCTTTTTTACCACTTGACTTGGATATTTTAAGGGTGATCAAACAATTAGTGATGTAGTGAAGTGAGCATGCAATAGATTTATTTTTTATGACTAGTTAATCAAGATTGAGGAATTCAACAATTTTATAATCAAGCTAATGAAACATAATAGGAAAGCTATAATAGTAAGGTAGACAATTTCCAAAGCCCTAGGTCATGATCTTAACTCCATAGAGACTGCTAATTTTGTTTAGATAGACTTAGAAAGCATTGCACTAGGAATGTAAGAAGCTTAGTTAGAGTATTTATGTTTGTAGTTACTTGTGACAACCACCCTTATTTTCTTTGTATGCTTGCATGTAGGAAGGAGTTATAGAATTTGGTAGTTTTCATGTTCCATTCATAATTCAATTATGTGCAATGAAAATATCAAATATATGCAAGGAAATATTTATTAATAATTTTCTAAGCAATGAATAATTGATTTCAACACCAAAGGTTGAAATGACATATTGTAGACATGCAAAACTGACCTAAGAACTATCACACACCCTAAATGACATTTTCACATCATCGACATCATTATCATCAAACATCACTGTATGTCACATCAATTGCATCAAAAACCCTAATTTCCCCTATTAATTGACTAATACAACATTATTTGGTTAATTCACTTTCTTATCATTTTTTACTAATTAAATAAACTATGTTTATTTAACAAAGTACTGAAAACCCTATTTCTGCTATTAATTGAATAATATTACATTATTTAAATAATTTACTATTTCATCATTTTGACCAATTAAATAAATTTCATTTATTTAATAAAGTCCTAATATAATGTTATTCCTTATGATTAATTAACACCAATTATTTAATTATGTCACTAAATCACTTTATTCCCCTTAGTCGATTGAATTATTAAAACATAATAATTCAATTAACTCACTTTCCCTCCAAATTCAAATAATTTGAATAAACTATTTAAAACATCATCAAAAATAAAATCAAACTAATGCAACTTTATTTGCAAAAGTCAAACTTGATTTGCATGTTCAACTCCAAAAAGGATTAATTAATTAAATAAATAAATTGAATTATCCTCACCAACTTTGAGCAAATTGATCTCAACATGATTTCCTCACCAACTTTATTCAATCTCACAAATTGCTCTGCATAATTTTCTTAATCCAATTGAAGTCTCAAAATGATTCCTTCAATTTCATGAATTGATCCACCTATTTTTTCTTCAATTTCATGAATTGCTCCACCTATTTCATCAATTTCACAAATTGCTCAACATTTCTTCAATCAAACTGATCATGTAATCTATTTTGCACAAATTATTCATGTCTATTTCCTCTCAACATCTTTCGATCATCAATCATGATATTCTACTACACGATCCTGAACATCCATTTCAAATCACAAATTCTATATAACAATCCTCTTTCCTCACAAAAAAGGATCAAAGAGTCAACTCATTTGCACAATGAAGTACTACCAATATTCCTAATCACCATTAGCAAAGCTTCAACATATCTTTGATCAACCAACACAAGCATCACATCAAAGCTTCTTGCACACAACAATGGAGGCTTCGTAGTGATATGAACAACCCGACATCAGGTGAACACACTCCGACATGGGATGGTAACTTCTCTTTTTCTTTGAATTTCATTGTGATAATCGTAGGATTTTAGTTGTGTTTTCAATAGCTTAGAAGGTCATTTCATGAGTGTAGGAATAAATCTAGATTGGTTTTTTTTATTTATATTAGATTCTATTTCATAAAGTATTTATCTTGTTTACATTCTATGATTTTCCCCCTCACACACATATAACTAAAATTAGAGATTGAAAGTCTAATTATAGGCCTAATTACAATCTCAAATGAAGCTCATATAGTTATAAAATGTACAACAATACATTCAAATGATGCAAAAATCCCTATCTATGATTTGGGTTGATCAACCATATCTCTACACATCCAATGAATAATTTCATGGACACTGAAGAAGATAGATTGTATGTCTATACATCAGTAGATCTAATTATGCACAACTCCCAAAATGGCATGATTCCCTAAGAGAGGCGATTTGCTACTAAAATTTATTGTACTCCTCCAAAAATTACAAATGAATGCTTGAAATGAGGCACCTGACTATGAGGAGTCCTTTGGAAAATTATTGAGAACCAAACTTCAAATTCTAGCCAAGGTAAGAAGAAATCATCACATTCAACCACTAATAAAATGGATTTCCAAAATTTTGGAAATGTATATCAAACCTCATAAGAGAGCATTTTAACACCTCCAAACACCACCAAAATGAAGCAAATCAACAAGCATACCCAATCCTTTGCTCCCATATCAAAACACTAAGAAAATCTTCATTCTTCAACCTCCAAATATAATGAAAATTAAAAAATTGTTAATACCAATGTGATCCCTAAAGTAGAACCACTCTTCCCAACTAGGGTAAATATCTCACCACCAAAACCAACTACTAATGGTAAGGGTTTTTGTCCTCAAATCATAGAAATGAAAACCTGGAAGCATTCCAGTAGCTTCATATTATGTTGCCAAAAGAGAGATATCCAAATGAGAGTATAAGAGGTGATTTTATAGATGAGGGAAGGAAATTAGGAAAACACAAGTTTGAATTCACTTTTCCCTCCAAGAACTTCACACCTCCTTGCATGAGCTTTTTAATTTATTTTAAATTCCTTATGCCTCCCCAAGATTGGTGTCCACTTTTGGAGGCTACATATTTTCTTTTTAAAAACAACTTAATTTCACCTTTTCCTAGGTGTGAGACAAGGGGCCCTTTTGATGAACACATGACTCTCACTTAAGTTATAAAGTAGCTTTATAACATAATATAAGTGATGGAAAATATAAATATTAATCTTATTACACCCTTACTACTCACCAATTCCCAAACAAGAAATATTACACTGCTAGAGAAATAGAGGCTAGGACTAGCTGCCAAAACTACACTTACTAAAAATAGTAAGTGTGCTCAAACACCAAACTAGCACAATCTAAGATGCACTAATACTTACTATAAATAGTAAGTATTGTAAACAACCATTTCTATAAATAGAAACCCCTACCAAAAAGCACCAAAAACCACCACAAAGCCCAACACAGGCTCTGAGTCCCCTAACCAACTCCACTTAGCCTATGAGAACCTTGGAATAGGCTAATGGAACACCCCCTGAGGCATGATTTATTATTTCATCCTTTGTGACGTTAAATGGTCCCCTGGACGATGTTAAAATTTTGTACACCCCCTGAGGTGAATTATCCCCTATGACATTAAACGGTCCCCATAACATTAAAATTTTGTACACCCCCTGAGGTGATTTGTCCCCTATGTTTTTAAATGGTCCCTCATGCCATTAAACTTGTGTTTGCTCCTTAAAGTGTAATTTAGGAAACATTCAAAGAATTGAGCATAACACCACTTTTTGATTCATGTACTTGAGTATTTTTAATATAGCCCCCTGGCATAAAAAAATTCTTGCTAGTGGATACATTTGTTTCATAAGATGCCTAGCATAACACAACTTGCTAGCCTTTTGAGACCCATCATGTTACATGGACACCTAGAATAACATACCTTGATAACCAGTAGATCTATGTAGCTCATGAGTGACCTTACATAATACAATTTGTTGGTCCTTATGAGAGCACTATCTTGTCTAGAACCATATTCAATGGATGAATTTTGGAATTTGAGACAAATTTAAGACTAAGTTCTCTTTGCCTTATCAACTCAAACCCTTTTAGAACTAACCTTGTGTTATGTATCTTTATTGTGTATGCTTCATGTTTTTCATGTTGTATTACACCTCATGTGTGTGTTCCTTTGTCCTAAATTGTTGTGTCATAGGAACTTGAGTCTGGGGGCTAGCACATCCCCTAGATTCAATGTTATCCTATCTCTTCAATGATTGGATAATCGAACCCTTCTTGGCTTATCCTTACTTTAGTGTGAGTCTAAGCATAATTTCATACTCTCACTAAATTTGGGGCTAATTGTAGTGTCAAAAATTGTGCTTGGACAATTTCACACTAGGTTTAGCTCCCCCCTATGTGGTTAGACCCAATTGTGCATTTAATTTGTCTACTTTTTAAAAATATTTGAAAAATCAAAAGTGGAATTGAAAAAAGTATTTCATATTTAATACCAATGTTTAAGGCCCCAAAAAGGATAGGTCTGGACTAGGGAACCTAGCACCCTTGTCCCACCTATTTTGGTTAAATATAAAATATTTTATTATTGAAATTTTAACATTTTAAAATCCAAAATTATTTGTCAACTATTACCATTTGATTTTTAGGAAATTGTATCGCCAAAAAATGTATAGTTGACATTTTTATGCTCACTAGAGTCTTTCTTGTGGACTTTGGCTTGATTTCTCCTAGATTTAATGTTGTAATGTGGTCAGCACATTCACATTAGGTCTTGGACCCTTGTGAATCATTAAGACTTCTAGGTTGTCTTGTAAACGTGTTGTGAAGTGTTGTAACCAACTTTCACACTTTTCTAGGACCCTTTCATCATAATTTACTTAAATAACTCATTTTTATCACTTACCAAGTCTTATTTCAAAGTTTTGTAAAGTCTTGTAACAAAATTTCACACTTTTCTAGACTTGTCACCACTAATTCAACCCTTTCTCATGTTTAAATGACCTCTTAATACACTTTTCGGCTCCCCTTAAGTGGTTTTTTGAGGATATTCCCATTGGAAAAAATTTAATGCCCTATAATTCCCGACACCCACTTAATTTCCTTAAGTGGGACTAAGTCATCAATAGGGGCGACTTAGTCCTTTTTGACACAAAACTCAAAATTATTTTAAATTTATGGCAGGATTTTGTCCTCTAACCCTTGAGGTTGTCCTATGATGTTTTTTTTTTGGAAACTTAGTAAGATCAAGTATAAATAAGGGTTTCTCCTCTCATTTTAACACCTAATTCATTCAAGCATTCACTCAAGCAATCAACTTAATCATTCTCCAACATTCAAGCACTCTAAGCATAATCAAGTCATCCATTGGAGCACTTCATTGCATATCTTCAAATTTACATATCAAGGGTTTGGTAAGTTTATGACATTGCATGTTATTTATTTATATTTCCCTTTCCATTTCATTTCATTATCTATGGTTTGATTACCAAAGTGGGATTTGACCAAGGAAAATCCCTATACTCTAACCCTTAACCATTTTCCCCTCTTTGCATATGTGTTTGCAGACTTTGTAGGTAGATTTGTCAAAGAAATAGGTGTTGAAAAGTGGTCAAAAAATTCATCAAATCTATTCAAGTCAACACAACCCCAATTCAAGCTTGGAGACCCCTTTTTATCCCATTTTATGTAAAATCAAGAGTGAACACCTGTCAAAAAAGCAAGTGTAGACCTGAAGCTACAAGATCTTATCCCAAGATTCTTGAAACCTACAGGTGGACTAAGTCACCACTACTAGCATATTAGTCCCATTGTTAGGCCTAAAAAGTGGTTTTTGCATTTTTGTCCATACCCATTTGGTAGATTCCTATTCCGACAAGTTTTCCCAAAACTGGGACTAAGTTGCCCAACCCAGTGTAAGTGTCCTAGTAAAAAATTTTAGTCATTTTTTTAGGATTCCAGAATCTCCCAACATCATATTCCATATTACAGGTGCACTTCTCCAATTTTGTTCAGTTATTTCATCATTTACTTGCATTTTTAGGTATTTTTGCATATCACAATGTGTTTTCCAACACTTTACATTTCTTAGGTTTTGCATCATTAAATCATTTTCTTTTCAGATCAGTGCATTAGTACATCATAATTAGTCATATTACATTCTAGTTACATTAATCTTGAGTGTAGACATTTGCATTTTGGACCATATTTCCCCTTTCTCCTTCTAGGTGAAAAACCCTAGGAGCTAAAGCAAGTGTGGGCTATCCAAAATCATTGTCCACATTTTGGTGAGCCTGAATTTTGAACTTATTCCTCTATGATTTTAAGTGCATAATAGGTTTCATTTACATTGCATTTGCATTGATTAAATTGCATCCTAGGGTTTTCAAAATTACATTAGT
This sequence comes from Sequoia sempervirens, assembly GCA_007258455.2. Classification (NCBI taxonomy): domain Eukaryota; kingdom Viridiplantae; phylum Streptophyta; class Pinopsida; order Cupressales; family Cupressaceae; genus Sequoia; species Sequoia sempervirens. Next base: position 202,685,307 of record VDFB02252616.1, read on the forward strand.
GAAGAGCTCAAATAGCTTGCATTTTTGCATCATTTTTACATTGAAAAATTAAAAAAAATCTACATTTCATGTTGTAGTTGCATTTGTGCATCCGAAAGACATAATATTGCATTCAAAATTTCTGAAAAATCACAAAAAAATCATCACTGGGACTAAATCACCACACTGGGCGACTTAGTCCTTCTGCACATTTTGCATTATAATTTCTGGTAATTTCTGGGTATTTTCTACATTTCTATTTTCTGGCTTTGCATTCTTGTTTTAGTTTATAGAATTTATGTTATTTGCATTTTGTTATTCCTAGATTGTATTGCATTTGCATCCATCCCACCTCTTGTCCAGTATTTGCATGAGTGTTTGGTGCCCTATTGATAATACTTTAGTGAGAAGAAGTTCCTGACTCATGGCATCCCGTGATAACACACTCGTTGAGGACCTTGGGTTGTCTCGAGCTTCTACTCCTGGTATAGACAATGGTGCACTATGCATGGATACTACCACTAATACACCTTTACCTTCACATGCAATGCATGTTGACACAAACATTAATTAATTCCCTCCTGCATGAAAAAGTAATTAACATTCATGAGGATTTAGCACATTTGCAACATAACTTGTGTCTTAAAAACATTTCAACCACTAAAATTCTTGCTATAGACAACATCCATCAAATTCTTGAAATTAATGAGGGCTCAAGTGTTATGAAACAAATTGTTGAGATATACCAAAAACATACCTCTAACACATCTCAACTAGCAAACACTATGGTTAGCCAAGGAGGATCTCACATTCATCCTCCTTCAACTATAGCATCCATACCTACCTATACCACTCCTCAAGTTACAACAACCATGCAACAAGTTAGTTAGGTGACTCCTTTCACTATTCCAACTAGCATTCCTAGTTCTTTTGTGGCATTGAATGTTCCCTCCTCCACCACCTTCACCCCTCTTAGTGTCCCCTTCACTTGTCCCAACATTACATACACTCCATCACCATTCTCTCTTCCACCTCATGCCACTTACACTGACCCTCTCATTACACAACTCTTCCAAACTATTTCTTCCATGCAATAAATATCTACCATAAACCAAAACCTAACCACACCACCCACCTACTATGTTCGTAGTAGCCCATTATCTTTGGAAATCTTAAGAATGTCAATGCCCCAAGGAATTGAGATGCCTAGGTTTGAGAAATACAGTGGTAAAGGAAGCCCTACTAATCATGTCAATGCCTATACAACCTTATGTTGTGATTTTGTCCTTGACGATAAACGGTTAGCTAAACTATTTCCTAGGACCTTAAAAGACACTTCCTTGGAGTGGTTTTCAAACTTACCTAATCTTTCAATAAGATCATTTAATGAACTTTTTTATGCCTTTATAAGTCATTTCCAAGTCCACATGACTCCCAAAAAGACAATGGTTGATTTAATGCGATGTAAACAAAATGTGGATGAAAAGTAACTAATTTCATTTCATGCTATCAGTCATTGTATGCTTAAGTAGATTTCAAGGTTCTTGATTCACATCTTCAAAACATGTTTATAATCGAAAACTTGCAAACTCAAATTTAGGATAAATTTACCATGATCAAATTTCCTTCTTTCCTACATTTATGCATAGCCCTTTGTGACTATCACAACTCGGTTACTAGTCATGATGCAAAATCCACTTCTAGCTGAGTTGAGAAGAATGAAAAAAGCAACCAAAACAACTCACAAAACTTTAGAAATCCAAAAAAATGGTTTTTACAATTCAACCTCCTTCCTCAACAACCAAGTAGTAACCATTAAAACTGCAATACCTTATAGTTATGGAGATCCAAAGTGATAGTTTACACCATGACACAACTTATACAACAAAAAATGATTTCTTTACCTCTTGTTAAACCTTTAGATACAACTAAACCATTGCCTCCAACTTTCCTACCTAACGCCTATTGCCATTATCATAGACAAAACGTACATGACACAAAACAATGTAAGCATCTTAAACACATAGTGCAAGACCTCATTAATTTTGGTTGTCTATCTATTTCAAATGTTAATGTTAAAGGAAATACATCCATTGCTCCACCCAACCAAAATTTGCAAAATTTTTACCAATTTCCCATGCTTAAACATAACGTGTCATTTGTCAAAGCTGGTGAAACTCAAAAAAATGATGTGATGATTGTTCATAAAGAGACTGAACATCCTAATACTATTCCACATACACCCTCTATTAATCCTATGGATGAAATGGTGGGAGTGATAATGTTATCCCTTGTACGGGCCAACCTAAGAAGAATCTTGATGTTACTTTCTCTGCTAAAGATATTCTTCTAAATCTTCCCAATGGTCCTCTCTACATAGCCAGATGCATTTATGAAAAGCCCACTAATGGGATACTCATAGATCTTTCCTATGGTGAGAATGTGATCACTGAGGAGTTTTTGGTCTTACATGATCTTTATCAAGATAACTATGAAAAACCAAGAGCATGGATCAAAACACAACAGTTTTGTGTGCCCTATGATTGGATTAATCATTCTTCTATTACAAATAGGACCTAAGACACTGGATGTTACATTTTCTATCATTCCACAATTAGATCAGTTTTGTTTGTGGCTAGGTCATCCATGGCTTCGCTCGATGAAAGTTTTTCCTTTAGTCATACACAAATGTTTAAAGTTTATGCATGACAATGACATATTCACTATCCACCATAGTGGCTTTAACCCTTTGTCTTCTAGAGGAAATTTCACCTCAAAAGCCTTTTGGCTAGAACCCATGGAGCCCATAACGCCTCGTAAGGACTTCTTTTTCATTGCTTATCAAAATTTTAAAGCAAAGAAAATTGCCGACTTGTCCCTTTGCAATCAATCCCCATCTGATTTTGCTACTCCTTTCTTAGATGAGACCATGCTTCAACCTGAATCTGAACCTGAACAAAAAATGCAACCTCACAAGCAACCAACAATAAAAACCTCACCTTCCTCGTCTAAATGCCCAAGAGATAATGAAATCAACCCCATCATGCCTCCTTGCATAAAACAAGTTTATAAAGAAAAAGAGAAAGTGATTGACCCATCTCCTTTGGTTCCTTCTCCTTAGGAAGACAAGGACCCTATGGTAGATCAACCTGCTCTTCCACTCACACAACTTCAAAATAGAATCAAAAGAAACTGCAGTGCTAGGGAATGTAGGTTTTGACGTCGTCTCCCTACTTTTCAATTACAAACTAAAGAAAACAAAGAATATCAACCTTTTCCTTTGACAGAAGTAATAAATAATGACCCTCCTCCCGAATCACAACAAAATGACCAAATACAACAACCTCAACTCTTGATACACCCCTCATTAGAGATTACCATCTGTCCCCCCATCGTGATTAATCTAGATGATGATGATGATGATGAGGTGCATAATGATTTAAATTATTTGTTTTCCTCTTCCATGAGATTAAATGATAAATCTCTTACACCAAGTGAAGAACTTGGTACTTCCCCTAGTTCGACACTTGCAATTCTCCCTTTGGACTGTCAACCACCCTTGCAATACACTAAACATGATTGGGAGGTGGATGACCTGTTAGTTGGTTGATTTGCATTCGCCTTGCTAGCATTTTGCATTTTTCTTCTATTTTCTTCTTTTATTTATATGTGTGTATCGTGCTCCCCCGTATTGTGCATTTAATGTTCTCTCTTTTTGTGCACTTCCTCTATTTGTAACTCTATTCTTCTATATGTTGTACATTGCTTTCACTTTTTCAATTTTGTTTTTTGTTTTTCCTTTTGGGGATGACGCAAAGTGTTGAGACATCCTATGTCTCTTCCATGTTGACCCAAAAGGTCCTTTACACTTTCTTTTTTTCTTTTGCTTTTTTTTTTCCTTTAGGGATGACAAAAAGCATTGAGACATCCTATGTCTCTTCCATGTTGACCCAAACAATCCCTTTTCCTTTTACTTTTCCTTTTCTCGTGTTTTTCCTTTTGGGGATGATGCAAGGCATTGAGACCGAAATGTCTCCTTCATGTTGACCCAAAATATGTTCCTTTGCTTTTTCCTTTTCATAAAATCCTTTGCTTGTGTTCTTCTTTTGGGGATGACGCAAAGCATTGAGACGTCTTATGTCTCTTCCATGTTGACCCAAAAGGTCCTTTACAATTTATTTTTTGCTTTTGTTTGTATTTTTCCTTTTGGGGATGATGCAATGTGTTGAGACATCCTATGTCTCTTCCATGTTAGCCCAAACGGTCCCTTTTCCTTTTTACTTTTCCTTGTTTTTTTCCTTTTGGGGATGTTGCAAGGCATCGAGACCGAAATGTCTCCTTCATATTGACCCAAAAGCTTTTCCTTTGCTTGTGTTCTCCTTTTGGGGACAATGCAAAGCATTGAGACTGCAATGTCTTTCATTTTGACCCAAATAGATTTTATTTTTTCTTTTATTTTTTCTCTCTGTGTCATTCTTCCAGTTCTATGTGCATATGGGGAATGATGATAGTTCTGAGAACTTTCATAAAAAAATTGCAGCAGCAAACATACTAACCCCAAATCCATAGATCCCTTATGTGTTTGGTGTGTTCCTTTTGGGAGCAACCCCTCTTTCTTTTTTCCCTTTTCCTTCACATGGCATAGCCTTACTCGAAAACATATGACTTGACATAGGGGCTTTCCAATTTGGCTCTCATGTCTTGTTTTCTTTTTGAATTTTTCATTTGCTACTTTAAATTAATTGCTCACAAAATGGTGTGTAGCAATTCCTTTAAAGTGGGGGCATACATTGGCATCATTTATTTGCATTTTTCTTTTTCTTTTGGTTCTTAGTGTAGCCTTGTCACTTTATATGATGTGTTTGTCACTTTGTGGATGACATTGGGTATGATTTCCTTCCTAAGCGTGATCCATCTTAGTATATTACATTCCTCTTAGTGGCCTAATGCAACACACTACATCCCCTAAGTTGCAAATATTCTATTCTTTGATCGATCCTCTCTTGGAGACAATAGACACAATGTTCCCTAAGTTGTAGACCTCACATGATCTTAGCAAGACTCATTTGAACATATTTTGCATGTTACATTTTTCATTTACATGGCCACCTTGCATAACACAGCTTGCATTCCTATGGTATCATTGCATTTTTTCATGAGTTAGCTAAACATATGAAGCTTTGTTTGTCTCATGAAACATGAAACAACATTGTCTTTGTGGCACCTTGTTCAAGTTATCAGGAGGTATAACTTTGATATGGTTGAGTGAGAAGCCCATTCTGAGGCACGACTTTCCCCATAGCCAACTTTTTGGATTTCTCACCCCATGGACAACCAAAAGTTTCATGGCCCTAGAGTGTGTATATTTGGGCCTTCTCACCCGGTGAACAACCATAAGTTATGTCGCCCCAAACGAGTACACATTTTTATTTTTCTCAAACAAATAGCCTAGATCTAATCCACAATGAGCTGGAAAAATGATTGAAGCTTTCTTTCATTCTTTTTCATCACCTTCATATGTGTGTTCCTTTTCCTATGTTTGGTTTTCCATGAGATCATAATCCTGGGGGCTTGATCATCCCTCTTGATTATTGTTGCCTCATATTATCAACGTGTGTGTATTAGGATCCCTCTCAATGTGCATGTTAGGCTACTTTAGTGAGAGTTTCAAGCAAGTTCATCCTCTCACTAAAGTGGGGGCTTACTGTGTCACCAAAAAATGTATAGTTGACATTTTTATGCTCACTAGAGTCTTTCTTATGGACTTTGGCGTGATTTTTCCTAGATTTAATGTTGTAATGTGGTCAACACATTCACATTAGGTCTTGGACCCTTGTGAATCATTAAGACTTCTAGGTTGTCTTGTAAAGGTGTTGTGAAGTGTTGTAACACACTTTCACACTTTTCTAGGACCCTTTCATCATAATTTACTTAAATAACTCATTTTTATCACTTTCCAAGTCTTATTTCAAAGTGTTGTAAACTCTTGAAACAAACTTTCATGCTTTTCTAGACTTAACACCACTAATTCAACTCTTTCTCATGTTTAAATGACCTCTTAATAATTTACAACATTAAATGCCCTGTAATTCTTGACACCCACTTAATTTGCTTAAATGGGACTAAGTCACCAATAGGGGCGACTTAGTCCTTTTTGGCACAAAACTCAAAATTATTTTAAATTTCTGGTGAGATTTTGTCCTCTAAGCCTTGAGGTTGACTTGTGATGTGTTATTTTCAAGAATTTTAGTAAGATCAAGTATAAATAAGGGTTTTTCCTCTCATTTTAAGACCTAATTCATTCAAGTATTCACTCAATCAATCAACTTAATCATTCTCCATCATTCAAGCACTCTAAGAAATTGGAGCACTTCATTGCATATCTTTAGATTTACATATCAAGAGTTTGGTAAGTTTATGACATTGCATGTTGTTTATTTATCTTTCCCTTTCCATTTCATTTCATTATCTAGGGTTTGGTTACCAAAGTGGGATTTGACCAAGGCAAATCCCTATACTCTAACCCTTAACCATTTTCCCCTCTTTGCACATGTGTGTTTGCAGACTTTGTAGGTAGATTTTTCAAAAAAATAGGTTTTGAAAAGTGATCAAATATTCATCAAATCTATTCAAGTCAACACAATCCCAATTCAAGCTTGGAGACCCCCTTTTATCCTGTTTTCTGCAGAATCAAGAGCAGACACCTGTTAGAAAAGAAAGTGCAGACATGAAGCTACAAGATCTTGTCCCGAGATTCCCAAAACCTACAGGTAGACTAAGTCGCCACTACTGGAAGATTAGTCCCACTGCCAAGCCTGAAAAGTGGTTTTTGCATTTTTGGATACCCATTTGGTAGATTCTTGTTCCGACAAGTTTCCCAAAACTGGGACTAAGTCGCCCAGCCTAGCGTAAGTATCCCAGTCAACATTTTCAGTCAGTTTTTTAGGATTCTAGAATCTCCCAATATTAAATTTCATATTCCAGGTGCACTTCTCCAATTTTGTTTAGTTATTTCATCACTTGCAATTTTAGGCATTTTTGCATATCACAATGTGTTTTCCAGGACTTTGCATTTCTTAGGTTTTGCATCATTAAATCATTTTCTTTTTAGATCAGTGCATTAGTACATCATAATTAGTCATATTAAATTTCAATTACATTAATCTTGAGTGTAAAAATTTGCATTGTAGACCCCATATTTCCCCTTTCTTCTTCTAGGTGAAAAACCCTAGAAGGAGCTAAAGCAAGTGTGGGCTATCCAAAATCATTGTCCATAGAAATTAAAATAATTGCATATAAATACAAGTCATTTTCAACATTTTAGTCCTAAAAAATTGGAGAAATATCATAAGGCAATTGTGATCATAATTGGGCATCCTAAAAGTAGTCAAGAGCAGAATTTGTAAAATTATAGTAGTGTTATTTCATTCAAGCATCATGTTTTCATGTGAGTTTGTTTATGATTCATGTTTATTTTTTTGTGAGTACTAACACTTGTAAGACTTCAAATCAAGTATTGATTTCTCCTTGAAGGTTATAAGTACATTGACTTCAATCCATCAAGGAATGATGATCTTTATGGTGAGTGGCAGCAATTATTAATATATCACCTATTTATCATTTATCCTATGCCCAATCGAGGGCGAGCTCTCTTTTACATCATCATAGTTGTTGTGGAGGTAGAAATACCAAAATGGGGTTTGATTGAGGAAAGCCCCTATACGACACAACCATTCCCCCTCTTTCATGTGGACAGGTTGTAGATCTAAAGTGAATTGAAGGAAGATTGAATACCTAATTGCTCACTCAGACATTCAAGTTCTACAAGTCAATAAATCAAGGAAATTGGATTTTATTCGTGATAGAAAAAGTGTCGAAAATGATCACAAAGGTGAAGAACCTATAGACCTGGGGTAGTAGGAGAGTGAGTTTGATTTTGAGTAGTTGTTTCCCAGTCTAGGGCACCCAACACCCCTGTCCAATTTTTTGAAGCCTAAATTTATATGTTAGGTTCTTTTGTGTTTTCCCTCCACTATTCTAAATTTTGTTTCTGTTTACCAGTCCTATGTTTTCCAAAAATCATCTTAGTTTGTTGAATTTGCATAATTATTTTAGGAACATGATTGCATTATCCAATTAAGTTAATTAATCAAATCCATAATAAACCCCTCCACACACATAAAAGGACTAAAATCCTAATCCATCATTCTCTCTCTTCCATTGAGGTTAGTAGCTAAGTGTGTGTTTGAGATCAATTTTATTCCTTCCCCCTTGTTATATTAGAAGTGTGATTTAGGCCCTAGATCCCTTTTTACAGTATTACAACCCCAATCAAGAAAACTTAGAATCATGAGATATCACACTTAATCATGATAATTATCAAGATTTATACAATCCTTAAGGGTTTTTTAATTGAAAGATTATTTTCACACCTACTCTTAAATCTACCTCCTTAGTAGTTCATAACACTTAATGTCTAGTGAGGTTGTTTAACTAGAATCTTGTTAAAGGATTATAAAAAATTGTTGAAAGATGTTGTGAGGTTGAATGAGGATCTTGAAGAGAAGAAGGTTAAATCTCAAAATTACATGGCTCAAATAAAATCATTGAATTCAAGATAAATTATGCCTCTTCCAAGTGTATCTCATGATGACTCGCTATCATAAAAGCATATAAGAATGTTAATTGATAAATTTAAGGCCTTGAAAGAGGAGAGTAGGTAAAGTGATTATATGAAAAGCAATGCATATCCCTATTGGAGAGGCTAAATATTTTAATTTTGATATTGTGTTCACATGAAATTGCACCATGTTGAACATCTTGGTCAACATTCCAATTGATGGCATAATGGAACTAGCCTCAAGGTGTGCTACCTTGCACTTTAGGTTAGATCCCTAAAGAAGATCAACTTCCTTTTCTAAAATAGGTACAAATATATTTCTCCAATATAGAATATGAAATCCTATCACTAGTCTTATTCTACCAACTCATATGAAAAGAGGGGGAAAGATTGTGTTATATAGGGGCTTGCCTAAGTCAAACCTCATTTTGGTATTTCTACCTCCACGTACAGTGATTGATGATGATCGATAGGGCATACCTTGGGTCTAGTAGAGGAAAAAACAATAATAATTGACTAAAATGATAAATGACTATGTTACCTTGAGGTGAACTCCTTGATGAAGTGATGCCACACAAAATTTGCCACAAATATTTATTGATGGATGCCTTGTTTGCTCGATAGACCTTCAAAATGTTAGCTCACATGCACAATTGATTGTTGAAGCTAGCATGTAGAGGATAACTCAATAATTCTCCATAATTGCACATAATAACTACTCATTCCTAATTTCCTTCTTAATCAATTTCTAACATTCAAAATGAGAGGAAAACATGTTTATATATACATTTAAATTAATCTATTTGGGTAGGGGTTGACCTGGGGTCATATTGAAATCAGAAAAGGCCACCAATCAAATTTTCAAACATTTACAAATTTTCCTTATGGTTTAGGGTACCCAACACCTGTGGTTGGTACTTTTTGGCCCAAAATTATCGAGATGATGGGAGCTTAAATATATTTTTATTATTTGGCCCTGAAATGAGAAAATTATTATTATAATTAATGTTGTGAGCAAAATAGGGTATCAAGGTAGTGTGAAATTGTCAAGGGTGACAACTTTCAACACCACAATCATCTATAAATGAAGCAAAATACATGGATTTGGATAACGAAGGAATGTTTATAGGACCAAACACATCAAAATGCACATAGTCCAAAATCTCAAGAGATTTATGAGAACTATGATAAAATCAAACATGATTTTGCTTTCAGTAGACACAAACTTACAATCATCAAGCTAGGCTTAACAAGGCATTTATTTTTCAAGGTTCTCAATCCCTTTTCACCAATGTGACCAAGTATTTGGTGCCAAAGCATCGTCTTCTTAGCGAGTAGTTTCATATCCAAAGAAAGAGCACCCTTATGTACCCAAAAAGCATGACCATTGGAAGTGGATGCATCATTCTTCTTCTTTTTTGGTTCCAATGGTGAGGATAGTGACTTAAAAGTTTTTTCTTCTTTTCCATAAAATAACTATTGTACTGAACCATGCATGCATCTAGCTGAAATAGAGTGCCAATCCGAACACCCTTAGCAAGCACCATAGTTCCTCTTGTCATTTTGCATCCTATTAGAACCAAAAAAATTAACCAAATTTTCACTAGTCCTCGCCACCTCAGTATGGCCATTTTTATTTTACACCATGTGCACCATACTTCGAAACTATCATCTTTTCCTAATAAGCTTGAAATTACCATAATTATAATATCCCTAAACCTGTTCCAATAAGATACTATTCAAAAATTACCTTCCCCATAGTTGTTGCCTTAACACATACATCCACTTAAGTTCATTACTCAAAACACATTTCGTTGAAACAACGCCATTTCAAGAAGAATTACACTACAGTCTCTCTAAAAAGCCGATAAAACAAGCCAACACAAAATATCGGGGAGACCATCACACTTCAAAGTAACATACTCCAACGTCTCTTTGAAAACCCAAAAAGGAATATTTCAAGGACACTTAAGTGTCTCAAAGGGAAAAAATAGTTTGTCTCTCTAATGAGCCGAAATGCAAGACACTAAAGAAATATTGACATTTTGTATATGCTAAATAATTTTAGCATTTAGGAAACAAAAAAACATCTCTCAGACATAATTGATTATTATCCAATAAATAATGGACAGCTGTCAAATCCAAAACTTGGCTGGTGCAATGACAATTTTGAGGAAGTTAATTATTGAGATGAGAAATGTCAAAGTCTCTTCGATACTATGAAAATAGTTGAGAACAAAATATCGAAGAGACAAGATTATATTGTGAGGACATTGATAAAAGTCTCTTCGATCACTTCGAAAAATAGATAAGAGATAAGAAGAATGCGGAAAAGAAACACTAAAGAAATGATTTTGAGCATACCATAGGATATCGTAGAGAAGTAATAGCACGTCTCTTCGAAACTCTAAAATAAGGCATAAAGACAAGAAATATCCAAGAGAGGAGCTCATATCGGGGAAACATAAATAAAAGTCTCTCTGAAACTCTGATATAAATAGAAGAGAGATAATTATCGAAGGGACGTTGACATATCTAAGGGAGATGGTTGCAAGTCTCTCTAAAACCTTGATAACTAAGAAAGGAAGAACATAAGAAAAGTAGTAACACCCAGGATGAAGTTTTCAAAAGGAAAATATGATATCGAAGAGAAATAATCACATGTCTCTTCAAAGCTCTGAAAAGGAAACAAAGGCACAAGCATGTCGAAGAGAGAACAAGATGTCGAGGAAAGTATAAGTAAAGTCTCTTTTGACGCAGTGAAAATTATTTCTCACCTAGCTGACATGGTCCTGTTGGTGTGGCTTATGAAGAGACAACTAACATTAATGCCACCATCAATTAGCAAGTTGGCAGGGACAATATTTATTAACCAGAATCGATAGAAGTGTGCCAAATCTTGATATATCTTGCTCGTAAGATCTCAGAGTCTTAGTGAATTGAAGCTAAAAGTTGGAGGATGCGGGATCGAGCGATAGTAAGAAGCTCAGAGAGGGCGACACTAGTTCAAGTAAGTACTCAAGACTCAGTTGAAGAATTTATCGAAGTTTATTTGAATTGTAGTAGAGCCATGGTTTAAAAATGGAAGGAAATTTAGAGAAACCCAAAACAAAGAGACAAAAAACATAAACAAGATCATTAAACGAGGATTTAAATGAACAACGTCTTGGTTCTGGACCAAAATCTAGATGAACAACCCAGTTAAACCCCTCAGTTGAGAAGTTAGAAGACAAACACAAGAATTTAGGAGATGTATGGACTCCACAGTGAGGGTATGACTAATTCAAATACCATTATAGGAAGAAGTGTACAAGAATAGGCCTGTGTCAAACCCATGGAACATGAATCTAGGAAAGCTTGGTGTACTGAATGTGTTCATCAATGTAGAATTAATCAAGGTTTTGGCTAAAATGTATAACCCTATACATCTATGAAAATGCCACTAAAAATTAGAGATCTTTTGGAAGAATTCTGCACCATGGATATGAGCTACAAAAGATGGAAATTACCTTTACACAGACCTGGGGACACAAGGGGTCAGCTCAAAAGATTCTCTAGTAATGAGCGACCTCCTTTTTCTGTTGATTTGTTCAAAGAATATTATTAATACACATATTACTCAGTTGGTCAAGTATTGGGAATAGATGTTCCCGTCGAGATGGTTGTAGCCCCTATGATTTTAGTTGCCGATGTTTAAAACCAAGATTTCAGACTGTTCAACTATGCAGAATACCTAGTAGAGGTTATAAACACATCACTTGCTTCCATAAAGAACAATAGTGATGCAATTAATTTCAGGCAATACTCCTTACTTATGCACATGATATTGTATGAAGGACAATCCATGGGGATATTGGGAGAGGAAATGAGAGTTAAAGACTTGGATGAAGATGAGAACATAAGGCCAGTACAAATGTAAACTTCCATTTGGGATAGTAGATGTAGGAGGTCTCATTATTTGTATTTTGAAGAATACTTTGTGAAACCCTTATACAAACTATTTGGCCATCACTGTGATTATAATTTGTCCCCTGTGATACAAAAATTTCTTAGACCTAAAGAGAAAAACCCAATAGGAAAGGCGAACCACAATTGGGGAGATTGGTACATCTATGAGGAATGCACTATGATCAAAGTGTATGGGTTTGAGGCAGCTCCACTCCTTCTGCCTAGAACAGTTCCTGACAGAATTGCATATTTAGAGATAGTGAGACATTTGGCTTATTCAGATTACATGCATCTTAAGAGCTATGACAAGCAATCTATCATGCCTTCAACTTTATGTTTTGGTGATTTTACAATTGTTTCTAAAAAGGGATATGATTATGTTGGCAACAAGATAGCCTACTATGGCATGCCACAAGGAAATAAAAGGGAAAATTTTGATCTCGAACAATTCATTCACAGTGCCAAGATGATATAGAAGTTAAAAAGATATGAGCATGAATTCTTCATAGATGATGTGATCAAGAACTGTGATGAATCTCATGCAATGTTAAGAAAGGTTGCATATAATAGGGCGATGATGGTAGAGGCATGGAGTAAAAGCAATAATCCAAATGTTATATACATAATCCTTTCATGAAATACAAGACCCTATGGAAATAATTAAGCAATTAATCCTACATGAAGAAGAATTGACCAAGGAAGTACCCCTCGTAGCTTTCGAGAAAAGAAAAGGTGCTTGTTCTAGGAAACAAGCAGAAAACATTGTTCCCTTAAGTCATTCATCACCACAACCCACTCTGGATGTTAGCTTCTTAGTTGACACTCCTATTACAATTGAAGATGACATTGATGAGGAGAATGAGGTCACACAAATAACTACTCCTACCATCCCACAGTATGAATTGCCACCAAAAAGGAGTATAGTCTCATTTGAAGCCTTTGATAAACTATATGATGATGTAAGACATTGTGCAAGTCAAGATTTCATTTCAGATGATGCATTTGTTCAAACTCAGAAGTTTAAGTCATTCATTTATGAATACAAAGGAAAAATAATAAGAGAAAGAATGAAGAAAATTAATCATGAGCAAGAAGTTGATGCTCTGAAGGAATTACAAGAAGAAGTTGACAATGAAATGAAAAATATCACCCCTGAAAGAGGAGGAGAGCTATTATAGGAGGTCGAGGTCATGCTTCTCCTAGGATGGGATATCAGTTTAGTGATAGTCTTTGATAGTTTCATGAGAAGGGAAATAAAACCTTGCAGTTGTCAGATGAAGCTAGTGACAAGATATATACTAGATCAAGGTGTAATCTAGATAATGCTACTTTACATATTTGGGCTCTATACCCACCAGGAAAGAGGCCAACACTTATTGATAACCCTAATCAAGTATTTGGTCATCTTTTAGTACAACGAGTGGGAGATGTAGATCCCATTGAAACATCTAAATTGAATGTCAATGTTGCTAAATTCACCAAGGCTCAAATAGAGAAATTAATAAGAGATAACAAGGGGCTTGCTGCCAAAAATGAGAGATTGAAACAAGAGGTGATTAATTATAGAGATAAGTTTCCTTCCTCTTCTGGCCTTTATTTTCCATTGATAGAATGTGAAAGAAAAGTACTTGAAGCTATGTTTGAAACCACATATTGGAAGTGAAAGCATGGAATGATTCAACAGAAACATGAAGAATTAAGAAAGGAATTAAAGACTACCAAATTTGAAATGGCCTCAGAATTGGTATGTAAGATATTTGACAAGATGTTCAATAAAACTAATAAAGTTTGGGTTATCCATAGCAAGACATTCGTAGCCTACCAGGAACATGATAGATTACACAACAGGATGAAAGAGATAAAGGAATGAATAGAAGCCAAAGATAGTATTGGTGAACATGTGTTTCAAGAGTACCAAGAATTGATGAAAGTACATGAGCATTTTCACACCATACTAGTGCAAGAACTTAGTGATTTTCCCTAGTCTTTGAGTATGGCTTTACCAAATTTCTTCAATCATGAAGGGGAGTTGAAGGATCAAGATATATGGAAGGATGAAATTGCTTAGTATTTACTGATGGCTCTTGATGAAATCAACAATGAAGTAGAGGCGATGGAGAAGACACATATACAATTGGAACGAATTTTTGATCTCGAATATGCTATGAAAGATATTATTAGCAATGTCGATACATATGCTAAAAGAAGATACATCGAGCACCTATATAAAGTTAATTTGTTTATCTCTTGAACAAAGTGAGGAGAAGGGGACATCAAAGTCTTGTAACATCTGATGCCTTATCATGGAATATGGATCTTGAACAGATCTTTAGTGATCATGGGTACCTGATGAAGATTAACGGATCATGGTGCATCACAGATCATTGCATACTTCTCAAATCATTTCTTGTTTATTTTAAACACAATTGTTAGAGTTTTAGTTAAGAAACAACACAACTTTTTGTAAAGTCCTGAAGCTTGTTGCTTCTCATATATATAAGGGAAACCAAGGCCGTATGGAAGGATATTAGATTAGGATCATACAACAATAGGGAAACTCTTTGTAGCAATTATCATTTAAACATATACAATACTCCTGATATGTATCAAAATATCTTTTGAAGAAATATAATGGATGGGAAAATTTGAATTGGTGGTCTAATTCTTAGTGTTCAACTGATGTGTTAATATTACTTCTTATATGTTGTTTGGTTGTCTCTGGAGTAGTCTTCCTACGCTATTCAAATTAAGTATATCAACATATATTTAACTTGTCAATACACATTTGTTGTAATTATGTGATTTTGTTGATTGGTTTCTATGGGAAGAGAATTAAATTTCCTCTTGAGAGATCATGTTTATTAGGTTCCTACCCAGGATTAAAGCCCTTTTGAATTGATTTCCTTGATTGGTTTCGTTTACACTAGAATTAAAATCCTTTCAAAATTTCATAGTAGTTTAGGGGGATATCACTAGGATTAATAAGAAGAGTCCAAATAACTTACAGAGCTGCATGTTTATACAATCTATAAATATTTAAAATTCCCAACAGTGAGAGTTAAGCTAGGAAAAGGACCCACACATCATCCACCTCTCGACTTTGTTTACCCAATTAGAGTAGGCACTGGTCATACCCATTCCATTTCAAAATCTACAGAATCTTATTTATACATTCACATTTTAAATTTCAATACTAAGAGTAGGAGTAGCTAACAAGCCTTCATCTATTCCACATCTCATGCCACTGTGGGTAGATCCTTAAAATCAAGTAAGTCACACAACTTACTCAAATCTGCATTGGTTATCAAGGTTCACCTGCCCAGGTTTAGCAGAGCCTAAAGTGTAGGGAGTCATCAACCACATAAGTTAACTTTGTTTGTTAGTTCAAAAATGTTGTAAGTCTGATCATAGAGCCTGACATCCTCTTAGGATTTACAACCTGCATTTTTGAGACCTAACACATCCTACATTTGAGAAGACAACATGCACACCAACATAATTCAAATTACTTATAGAAAAGAATGTTTCATTCCAAACCAGGGATATGCAGGACACCATTGATTCCCTTCACTCCACCATTTGGAAATCTTATATTAACTCTTCCATGACCAACAATCTCTTTATGAGAATCATCACTAGATACACCTTTCCACCATCATAACTTTCATATTTAGAGAACCAATCTTGATGCGAGGTCATGTGGAAAGAAGCACCCAAATCTATCAACCACGCATCTTCTAATGCATGTGTTACCAAGGCAACAACAAAGACATTTGTATCATCCCGAGAGGATTTTTCAGAGTCAAAATTAGAGAATGCCTTATTTTTCTTCTATTTCTCCTCCTTACACTCTTTGCGAAAATGACCATATTTGCCACAATTCCAAAATTTCATTTTGGTCTTACTAGGAGACTTAGATCTTCCAAAGGATTTGGATTCTGACTTTTCTTGCTTCGCGTTCTTTTTTCCTTTTTCTTTTGTTCTTCCTTGAGTTGCTAGAGCCTCCTTAGCTATTTCAAAAGATTTTCTCCACATCTCGTCAAATAGTAATGATAAAACTAGTTTATCCATCTTAAATATGGTAGTGGTACTTCCAATGGCCATGACAAGGTGGTCCCATGAATCTGACAGTGAACACAACAAAGTCATGCAATGATCCTCCATTTTCAAACTAATAGAACTCAACTAGACAACAAGCATGCTGAATGCATTCATGTGATCGACAATAGGTCCTCCTTCCTCCATCTATAGAGAATACATTTTCTTTCATAGGAACAACTTATTTACCAAGGATTTAGCTTGATAAATCTAACCAAGTTTCTTCTAAAGAAGTTCAAAGGTCTTCTCTTCGTGGATGTTTAGGAGTATTGAATCAACCAAATAGAGTATTATCATACCCTTAGCCTTTTGATCCATCATATCTCATTCTTCTTGCTTCATGCCCAATGACATGGATCTAGAAATAACTAACCACAAATCATGGTCTACCAACATATCTTCCATAACTCAGAGTTGCCTCTATTAAATTTATCTATTTCAATTCAACCAAATGTGCTCTCCATCTCCTTCATTCAACAAGGTTAACAAAAAAATTATGCAAGTCTCCTACTCAAATGAGACTGGTACAAAAAATCCCTTTACCCACAAAAAAAACCATAGGTGATTAGGCTTTACTACCAACTAAAAGGAAGTCGAGTATGCAAAAAAGCTTCCTACACCAATTTGTCAAAGTCCAGATAATGTGAAAAATTCTAAAACTTCAAACCCTTATTCAATTACATCAAAGAAGATGCACATAACAAGTAAATATAAACAACAACATAGGTACAAGAAAATACATAACACCATATAATGTGGGAAAAACCTTATGAGAAAAAAACCCACACTCCAAAAACACAACTCAATTTGTAATATTAATTGTAACAAAGGTTACAATATAGTATCAGATCAATGCTCTTTAGGATTTCTCACACTACTACAAGAACTTGGAGCAATTCCAACATTATAATGATGTCTCAACAATTCTGTAACCTATCATACTGAAAATTAGCTACCACTCAACATGCAAGACACCTATAAACATGTAGTTGCCAAATGCATGTTTGGGCTCCCCCATAAATGTAGTCTATTAGTCATAATGTGAAATGGAAATCATCATACATTACTCTTATTGCTTTCATAACTTGTCATAGCAAATTTTCATAGTCTGTCATAGTCATGACATAACAATTTTATGACAAAAACCACCAACTTAGTCACAAACATAGGACCTTCAAAGTGGGACGCCTATCTCCACAATTTTAGCATACAAATTACACGTCACATTCCATGTAGGATGCCACCTCACCAATAGGTCCCACAAAGTGACAAACAAATTTGGTAGACAATAAACTTAGGAAATAATTAAATAATCACCAAATAATAAATTAAATGCTAGGACTCAAAGGTTGAGACACCTTAATCCCAACAATTTGACTTGAAATAAGAGATTGCAACATCAATGTAAAGATACTAAGAATGTAATGCCAAGTGAAATCTATCAAGTTTGTTCTTCATTTTCATAATTTTTATTTGCTATTTTAGATCCAACCTACCTTGGTAGTATGCGTGATTTTGTTTTTCACTTGTGCTCCAGTGATTATCCCAGCACACTCTTCCTCAACCATTTATTTTTTTAGTACATAAGGTTGTGTCCTTAGCACCATGTCACTCTATATTGAGGAAGATCATGTGGCTAAAATGGTGGTAAATTTCAAACTCCACTCTTAGTTAACGACACCAAGCTTTGGGGTGACTAATTGTTCTTTAAAAATCTAAAGTTATAATCCATGACACCATTGATCTATCGACAAATTATGTTGAGGATTTTCCTCTCAATGTGTCACTATTTGATGTGTCATTATTAACATCAAGCTTCACAAGTGCAATTTTGGGATCTAATAAGGTGTGGTAGTTGCCTTGCTAGATGATGTTCCATAATAAGCCAACACATGCAAGATAGGTAATGCTCCATAGTAAAGTGTCTCTCCCTCCTTCAACACAACTTGTACATTCTCTACTATGTCATTCACCAAAAAATATGTAGTAGTTAAAGATTACATCCTACACACCTATCCTTTTTTTTTTATAGGTAAAGGAAGGACTAGCCTGCAAGAATTTATTTATTAATCTGAAGAGTATTACAATTGTCAAATACGTCCAAAAGATGCTTTCAACTAAATACAAATACCTTTAACACCCCTACATCTCTTCAACTTCCCCTACCCAGAAAGCAAAACTACCCAGCTTATACCTCCATCCCTACACCTTATCACAAGTAAATATTTTCAAACATTACATAAAGTTGTAGCAAAACATCTCACATAATCACTAGTTGCCTATTTCCTATTTATCCTTTTGTCTTAGGAGCAGAGAATCATGTTAAAATCTACATCCCTCTTCTTCTTTTTCCTTTGAACCTAGTGCCAAATCTCCTCCTAATCACCTTCCCATGAAGGTACTCCCATATCCTCGGTTGAAATGCTCTTTCCCTTAGATGAGGCCACACTCAAACACTTTGACCTTCCTCTCGGCCCGTATTTGGAGTGCTACCCAACTCCTTCCCAAAAGAGAAACCCACCACCAACCCTTATTCCTTTTGCAGGGGTTCATTAGATGTTGTGATAATCAATTCTTTATCCAGAGCATTGCCAACCAGCTCTTCTTTTTTCACCAAATAGTGATGGGGGAAACCTCCTTCCACCAAGTTGCTTGATTAAACCTTTTGCGCTAGGAGCAATGCTCTACAATGTGGCCTGTGTTGAAGCAACACCGACAATGAAATGACACACCTTCATAATCAAACAACTGTTTCCATTCCTGAATTGAATATTTCAAAAAAGTAGTCATAGAAAGATCTTTTGTAATGTCCATTTCAACTAGAATGCGTGCATATGTAGTGTACAAAAAATTAAGAGAGCCCTCATCAACATCCAAAAATTTCCCCAATGTGTTGCTAATGGCTTCAAAGCAGTATTCAAACCAGAAATGTAAAGGAAGATTCAGAAGCCTTACCCAAAGAGGAACCAACCCAAAAGATTCAGTGTTTGCGTTGAACACTAGATGCCAAGGTTTTAGCATTAGCAAATATTTGTCCTCCCAACTCCATTGATAATCACACAACACAACATTCCTTTCCTTCTCATTGTCAAAAACTACCACAAAAAGCCCTTCGCATTGGGGTAAATTTGTACATCCCCTCCAATATTGGACGTCAGGTCTCAAAAATCCATTGATGTGAATCTGCAAGACCCGGCCAGAGACCCCCAAATCTGCCTAACAACCCTAGCTCCTCAAAAATACCTTGTATTTTCCACTACTTCATTTGCAATATTTTCCTCAAACGAGACAGATGGGGTTTCCCAGCACAACGCAAGGGCACAAGATCCTTCCCCGAGTTTGGAAGCTTCGATCCAACTCCCATCACCCCATATGCTCCCCAATCTCCTTCCTCCCCTCAAGCCTTTCGTCCACCTTCCCATCGCCATTCGCCATGAATGCGTGACCAGGAGGAGCACCCATAATCTGCTGTTGCGGTCTTCTCGAATGCCCGTGCTGCATCGCCACATCAAACCCCTGGCCCTGCTTCAAATATGGTCTTCCACCGCTCACAACCTCTGTGAATGGGCGAAGCCACGGACCTCCAGAACGTGTAGATGCAGAAACCCTTTGTCCCGCCGCGCCACAGGAAAACCTAGCCGCCGCCGGGACCGAGTGCAGAGACGCAGCCATCGTAGAGTCTAGATATATCCTACACACCTATCTTATAACTTATAATGGTGCCTATATTTGTAACAGAATCCACTCTTTCCTTATGCAACATTTTCATGACCAATAGCATACATGCAAATCAAACTTAGGGGATGGGTAGTTTGAAAACTTTTATGTCATGAGTCCCTCTGCTACTTTACATTTGCATGTTAGTTTATCTTGATAGAATTACACACATATATAACCAAACATCTTGTTGCCACTTTTGATTGCATGGGTATCAATTTAAAAATTGTGTGCAAAGAGTTTACTAGAATGAAATTATGTTCACAAAGATACCCCATTGTGAAAGTGGCTATCCAAATACCACTATTGAACCTTAGCCATTCTAAAATACAAGAGCTTGAATAACTTTAAAATTCTTGTTTATATCAGTTCATGACCATTTGCATTCCATTGCCTGAGTGTGACACCCTAATTATCTAGGTATTCTTATTCAATTCTTTGCAAACTACATTTTGCGTGTGGCATCAAAATGGTTTGCATTTATGATGTCAAAATTTAGTAAGTGTCCATATAGATCTTTTTGCATGGCAACATTTTAATAGCTTAACTCTAATTCTTTCTCTTACATAAGAAACTTCTCTCTAATTATCTCATTTCCCATTCAATTACATTCATTATGGCTTTTCTAGAATTCATTTCAGCACTTTTCAATCGATTCACACAATTTCCCAACATTTATGGAATTCATTTCATTCATTTTCATCAATTTGTTGAATTGTTCTAACATAAGTATAATTAATTGACATTAATTTACATAATTATGATCATCATGACGCATCATTCATTATTATCCTTCAAAGTGTCAGTTTCCCATACCAATCCTTGCATCTGCTTACTTTGTACCCATCAAGATTCTAAATGATTGGTTAAATTTTTGTGAAAACTTCACCACACCTCTATTGACGAGTTAAGTGCTTAAAGTTAAAACCATTATTTAACATCTAGGCCATTAACAATGAATGTGGAATGACTCCTATTTAGTATCTAGGCCATTAACAATGAATGTGGAATGACTCTCTATTTGCATAGAAATAACATCTGACAACAATCTCCCTTAATTTATCATTTGGTAGATGTCCATACCCTGTTCCAAAGCTCCCATTTTGGCAGATGTTGGCAAAATTGTGGAAATTGTGGAAATTGGCTCTACATCTACCAATTGCATTTGATTGAAAGTTTGTAAAGCCTTCTAAATAGTACATTTTTTCCTGCAATCATGGCATTCCACGAGACCGCATTTCTTTGAGGCATTTTGTCAAATGGTCCATTGCCTTGCCTATGCTTCAACATTTTGCATATGTATCTCCCAAAGCATTTCCAACTATAATATCTGACAAAAATTCCCTTTTCATTATGCTTTGATGGATGTTCATGCCCTGTTACAAAGCACCTGTTTTAGCACGGACAACGATGATGCTGGCAAGGTTTAGGGAATTTGGCTTTACACCTGCCAAATGCATAGTTTACTCCATTCATCCAACATATTGCCACTACTCAGTTTACTCCATTCATCAAGCATATTGCCACTGGTTTTCACAATTGTTGGAATCACACCCTATAATTAGAGAACTACTAAAATTAAAATATGTAAGTTTCTAGTATGACATAATTCAGAAAGTAAATATCAAAATGAAGAAGAATTCACAAAATAATTTGCATAATTTCTCACAGATTAGGGAATTTTTTTGTAGAGTTATGTATCTGGAATATTTTTAAGATAAAAGCAACTTCTACAGATTGAAACAGAATAACGGTAGTCAAAAAGCACCAGACAACACATCTTAGTAGTCTGAATTCAAGAGAACTAGGTCCACTGTCCATTGGCCAGTAAAACAAATAAAATTAATTCATAAGATTATTCTGTTCTAATAGGGTTTTTTGGATGCTTCTTGCTTTTTGATTGTCAGGAAGTCATCAACGAACACTTGGTTTTCCTGCCTTCTCTTGCCTCGTGGCCAGAGTGATTCTGTAGAAGGCATCAAAGCAGCCTTCAAGATTGAAAATGACAATGAATACAACGTCAGTATAACTAAATATTAATTGGGTATGATTTTCTTTGTTCAAGACTGATTTATATTCATTTTCTGCTCACACTACTTTTATTTACTTTCATGTTTTGCTAAAGCCTAATACCCATTTTCCTTTACATTCATATTTTTCTATACATATTGTGTTTGTAATAATGTTTTTCTTAATTTAATCTATGTATCGCTGCAAGCAAACTGCAAAGGCATGATGGCGATGTTTATGGGAAATGGTGAGTAATTTGGTCATGGGTAATGCAGTTTTGGCAGTATGGCCTAGAAGAAGACATATATCTCCTGATGGTTGCATATAGCCCTAGACCACTGTTCAAATTTTCCCATAGTACCTTTAATATTCGTGTCATACTGGACCAAGTGCAATTGTCAAGTGTGGAGTCAATGTTAACAACTTTTGCCAACATTCTTCTAGCTTGTGGCAAAATTGCAACCTTGAAACAGGGCACTGACATTCACAACAGATATAGCATATGCGATTTGTTTCGTAAAATGGCTCATAGTATTTGCAAATTAGTTGCATTCACCTTAGATTTGTACAATGTGTAGAATGACATGAATTAATAACCTTGAAGTTTTTCTTGAGCTCTATAGAATTATTGAAGCTTTTGTCTGTTGTTTCAAGTATTTTCAGTAGACATGTAGAATTTTATGGAATGACAAAATTGGATTCTTGATTTCATCCATCGGGCAGAAACATACTAAATATGGATGAAACACTAGTAAGAATAAAACCCATTGATAAAGTGTATATTCTATATAATAACAGCATAAAGCCTCACCTTTGAAGCTTGCATCTTGTGCATTGTATTAGCATCCTATGTGTTAGGGCATTTGTTGAAATTGAGAAAATATTTTATGTTGGTTCTGGAATGTATTTTGCCCATGTTCGCCTCTAGTATTGTTTGGAAATCTCTGTAAAGTAGTTCCCATTTTCACGTGCGCATATATCTCTTGGGAGACATGCTTATGTTCTCTTAGTTTCTATGGTTTTTTGCTTGTTGGCCTCTTGGCCCTTGTCCGATTACTTCCCAACGCGGTGAGCATTGGACAGCTTAGTATCTATCGGAGTTTCAGGGTGTTTCATACTCCTATCCTTGGTATCAGAAAGTGTATGGGTCTGACACGCTAAGGCAGAGCTGACGGGGCTTTTTTCGGCATTTTGTCAAACGGTTCATTGCCTTGTCTATGCTTCGGCATTTTGCAATCATGTCTACCAAAGAATTTCCAATTATAATATTCGATAAAAATTTAAAAAATCCCCCTTTCATTATGCTTTGATGGATGGTCATACCCTGTTCCAAAGCATCTGTTTTAGCACATGCAAGGAGGATGCTGGCTAGGGTTAGGGTATTTAGCCTTACACTTGCCAATTGCATAGTTTACTCCATTCATCCAACATATTGCCACTGCTCAGTTTACTCCATTCATCCAACATATTGCCACTGTGTTTCACTATTGTTATCATCCCTTTAATTACAGAACTAGTAAAATTAAAATATGTAAGTTTATAATATGACATATCATATCTTGCTATGAAAATCTGAAAGTAAATATCAAAATGAAGAAGTATTCATATATAATCTGCATAATTTCTAATAGATTAGGAAATTTTTTTGCAGAGTTATGTATCTTAATATATTTAAGATAAAAGTAACTTCTACAGATTGAAACAGAATATCAGTAGTCAAAAAGCACCAGTCAAAACATCTTAGTAGTATTCTGTTCTAATAGGGTTGACTGGATGCTTCTTGCTTTTTGATTGTCAGGAAGTTATCAATGTACACTTGGTTTTCACACCTTCTCTTACCTCGCGGCCAGAGGGTTTCTGTAGAAAGCATCTGATGCAGATGGAACCTCTGTACCTGCACCCGAGTCTCCAAATGTTTCAGATCCCTTCTCAGTTTAATCCCATAACAACCTGCAACCAAAAGACTAAACATACACACAGCATTCTGCTCAACAAAATAGATATGAAAGTAAAATCCCATTAGCCTAAATTGCAGAACACGTAGAATGACAGAATAGGGATGGACGCTAGAGTCCTGGAAATAGAAAACTTTCCTTAGAAACAAGACCAAAAAGGTTTCGTATCATTCACAGCTAGAAGGAAAGAAGAGTCATTTTCCTCGCTAACAAGCAGATTCTCCCCTCCAAAGAAAAGCCAAAAACTCTCCAATTAAAGGAGAAGGCAAACCAAAAATAAACTGTCCCAACAGACCGTCACACAAAACCAAAAAAAAAGTAACGGATTGACAGAGGGAGCCAGCTGCCAACCGTTACACATCTGCCCAGTCAGGGACGGTACTGTCTATCCAGCATACAAAATGCACCCCACCTGTGTCTGTCAGACTGACAGTCCATGCCACTGCTGCTTACAAATTTCCGTATTGCAGTTGAATTTTATTGAGTTTGAATTTTAGTTTAATTCATCCCCTTCTGCCTGCCATTTCTGATAATATTTTTTTTTTAAACTTGATTTTCATATATTTTTATTGCAAAATATTTATTGATTTTTTTATATATATTAATTTTTATTATATTTTAAAATGTTTTTTTTCAAAAAATTAATAAAAGTTTTATTATTTCTTTATATTTTAGTTAACATAAATTATAGCTAAATTAAATATATACAGTTTATTTTTTTAAGAAAACTTGATTTTAATATATTTTTATTATAAAATATTTATTGATTTGTTTATTTATACGAATTTTTATTATTTTTTAAACTGTTATTTTTCAAAAAATTAAAAATATTTTATATCTTTATTTTTTAGTTAATATAAATTATAATTATAATTAAATATATGTAGTTTATTTTTTAAAAGAAAACTTGATTTTAATATATTTTTATTAAAAAATATTTATTGATTTTTTATTTATATGAATTTTTATTCTTTTTTAAAATGTTTTCCTTAGTAATATTATTATAAAGTAATATTTCTGAAAATGAGAAATTGTAGAAATGGATGAATTGGCATTGCAAAATTTCATGATTGGTTTGATTAATTAAAGGTTGGATATTGCCATTTCTTGAGCTATAATGTTGATTAAGTGATTTTGGGGTGATCGTTGTGTTTTCCTTGCTAATTTCCGCCTGGTCATGAAATCCCCGAATTTCCTTCCCAACTTGATTTCCGTAAAGGGGTGAAAATCTAGAGACTTTTAAGGAATCATATTTGTGGGATTTTAAGATATTATGATCATTGTTTGGGCTTGTTTGGATGATGAATGTGTTATTTATGATGGGCTAACTTTAACTTTTGTGTTGTAATGGATATTGATTGTGACTTTTTGTTGAGTGCAGGCTGAATCAAGCAAGGATGTTGCCAACAAGAGTAAGGGCAAAGAAATGGATCATGATGTTGAGGAAGCTCGTATTTCAAAAGCTGAAAGGATTAAGTTGGAAATGAAGAGCAAGATTCCCGAGAGAAAACTTATTTCTATTTGGTCAGAGGTGACTAACACCAATGTGGGAAAGTGGGACTATGAAGAATTTAAGAAAAGGATGGCACCTAGCGACCCTTATGTTTTGGTAAAGAGAATGAGAGATTCTGGGTTGGCTCATGTGGCCGGTTTTCCTTCCACAATGCAATGTTATGAGCTTGTCTTAGAGTGTGCTCGACACTATGATCAAGGTACACAGAGAGTAATTGGTCCACAGGGCAGAGTGCTTGCAAACTTCTCTCCTATCTCGATTGCCCAAACATTTGACATGTCAGGTAGGTCTCATGTAGTGCAATTTGATATTGATATAGCCAAGAAATATTATGAGCAGGATACAAATAAGGCTCTGGAGGTTATTAATACTTGGCTAGAGAAACCCAAGGCATATATCTCTAAATTGCCAAAACAGTTGTTCAGGGCTAAGTTTAAATTAGATTACTATGATACAATCACTCTTCTCAATAGAGTGATGGGTCTAAAGAATGCAGAAACGTTTGAAAATTGGATGTTTTATTTGATAGTGAGAATGGAACAAGGTGTAGACTACCATTGGGCAGGAATAATTAGTAAGATAATTCATGAGCAATTGTCCAACATGTTGCAAACCAAGACTTTCACTATGACATCTTATTTGGTCTATGCTTTGGCAAGGTTCCATCCATATAAGGGATTGAGCACTCAAGGAGTCTTTGACCAAGATGTAATTTATGAAGTCAACCCTCAGCTACATTTGGATAGTCCTAGCTATAGAAGGGTGAATGATGCATTCACCATGTACATCACAAGGTTGCTCTAGGGTGCAAAGCATGTTAGAATTTTTTATGTTGTCAAGGAATTGATTCAGAAGTTTGGAGTGTGGTTTATACAGTTTCCCACATTTTTTTACATTAGGATTAATGGTTGTCCAAGAGCTCCATACAGATTGCCTAGATATCCTATAGATCATATCATTCTCTTGGATGTCACCAGGCAAATTTGTACCTTTGATGCAATTGTGAAAAAGGACTTGCACAAAAATGGTTTTGGTAATGAATTCCCACTAAGGATTGGAGGTAATGAGGCTTGTCCTTCCTTGGCCACAACACAGTTTTCTGATGAAGAGATGGGCACTTTCAACCTGTCTTTACATACTAAGAGGCCCAGATTTGACAGAACAGGTGGGGCTCAAAAGAGACCCAGTAGGGAATTCATACATAAAGATGACTTTGAGGATTATTGGGCCAATTGCAAAGATGAATTCAAAGTTTTGAAGAGGAAGTTCTCCAGGTTTCCTATCAATTTGATTAGACTATATAGTGTCAAGGCTATCCCAGATCAAATTGATGATGATGGAGAAGTTATACAAACCCATGATTATGAATCAGTTAAAGATAAGCCTATAAGTGAAATTGATTGGATGGAAGAAGAAATAACAGAATTGGAGCATAGAATTTGGGAGCTAGATAATGAAGGGAAACAATATACTTATGACTTGATGGGAAGCTTGGGATCTTAGTCTACTTCTGAGGAAGAGCATGACCCAAAAGGTAAGGAAAAAGTGGGTTCCCCTTTTAAAATTAAGATCAAAGGTGGCCAAACAAAGACCGAGGAAGAAAAGAAAAGAAATCCCATTGCAAAGAAGAGAAGGATTACCTCCAAAGAGAAGAAATCTGCTCAAGAAGAGGAATGTGAGGAAGAGGGAAAGAAGGGTGATGCCCCTGTGCTAAAAAGGAGAAGAGTAACGAGAACATCAAGGAAGCAAAATGAGCCTCCTAGGGGAGAGGATGAGACAAGAGCACAACTAGTAAATGTTGAGAGTTCCAAAGAGAAAACACAGGTTTATACCTAGAAAGAAAGAACTCCATCCCCTAAGGGAAGTTTAGTAAAAGAGGTTGCCTCCATGATTCCCTCTATTTTACAACAACAAAAGCATACTTTTGCCTCTCCTTCTACTTAGGAATTGCATAGTGAAGAAAATGAGTTGTTGTCAATAGATTTGCACCCTGCTGAATGCAATATCCAGCAACCTACTGAAACATGGAAACTTCCTTCAGATGTGGGTGATCTGAGCGAAGGAGGAATCTCCAGAGTGAGCTGGTTCTCCGAATGATAAATCCTATTCTAAAACAACTTTGAGGAAAGGGATAAAAGGTGACTAAAAACTAAAACCTATTACTACCAGATGACTTTAATGATTCAATGATAATTCTGATCTCTTCCTCACAAACAACTTTTCAGAAAAACACAATATATCACAATTTCTCATGAACAATTGATACATAAATAATTTGCATGAAAACTTGACTTGAAGCACAACATGCAACCTGTATCCTGAACTTTTTGCATTAAGAATCACAGTCTAAGGACATAACAAGGACTCTGTAAACAGAAATCAAAAGATAAAATAAAACTGAAACTGTAAATGAACACAGAAATGAGAAGTAGGAATGTTGTCTTTATTCAACTGAAGGAGAATTCCATAATCTGAAACTGAGTACAAAATGTGCTCACAAGCTCAAAAATGCCTATGAGTAGGAACCATGATTTGAACTGAGAAGGAGAGCTGAAAAGACTAAGTCTATCAAAACATAACTCTCAAGAAACCCTAATCCAAGCTCAGAAAAAAGCTCAAGGAAACAGGCTTCAAACTGTCTCAAAAAAACTGCCTAAAAGCAGAAAAAAGCATATTGCTTTTATGATGAACCTGTCAAGCCTCTAAAAATAGGCTGAATTTGCTTTAAAAGCTCAAAAACACCTTATCTATCCAAGATAGGTCTCAAATCCGACCAAGAGGAAAAGTCAACAAGGATCTGCTAAAAATAGCAAGAAATCATAAAACAATTTATAACAGATTGTTTATGATTTTGCTTTTACAAGATTGCAGATTTGCACAATTTGTCTATTTTTGCAATTAAAGATTAAAGAATCTTTTGCAAAAAGAAAATCTCCTTATCTCTCCATTCCAATATTCTGATTTTCTCACAAAATCATAAAAAAAAACACATAATTATCCTCTTCTCATCAAAACTCTCATTGATTTCCCTAAAATCAATTAAAAGAAACAAAGAACCCTAAATGGACATTTGACCCAAAGCAAAAGATTCTAAGTCATAAGGTATCCACCATTACATCCTTAATTGATAATCTATATTCAAACCTTTATATTTCACTAAGGCAAAAGGAAAAGTCTTAAAGACTTAACCTAACCTAAGCACATGAGATAAGTCTTAAAAGACTTAACATATCGACCAACCTAGGAATTTCGCCCCCCCTTGAAATATCAACATTCAGACTTTGATAAATCACAATGCAAAGATTATAAATTTCGGCCTCCATTCAAAATTCTCCATGTGCTTTGACTGAACATTCTGGATGATGATGATGTTGCTTGAATTAGGGCATGAGAAAAGAATGCCAAACCCTAATCATGATTCATTTTGCACTCGTGACTTTAAGGAAAAGATCTCTGTATGGAAAGAAAATGCCACCATGATTGTGTCGAAACGGAGCTCGTGTGCCTTGGGAATCTTCACCACGCTCTTCAGATAACTGAATCTTCAGTGGGTAAGCTTTGCTTTGCTTTGTATTGAAGCTTCTTTTCTCTTCATTCTGGAATATCAGAAAACCCTAAGGCCGCGGCCTGTCATGCTTCTCTTCTAACTCATTCCTGTGCTTTGAATTACCTTGGCCAATATGAGCTCAAGTTCTACTTAAAAGCTCTAAGAGAGAGCTCGTGGGTTATTGTTTTTACCTACTGTCACAAGGGTAAGCTATTCACTCATAGCTTCATAGCTTCTATGGCTTCATATTTTGGTACATTCAGGCCTTATGGCCGCGGCTATACATACTCTAATACCATTATTTTTGTATTATTTGTGTTCCCATTCACCATTGTTCTGTGAGCTCGAGCCACATTGGAAGTTGGACTGTCCTCTAAAGGCTCGAAATCTTGTCTTCTGGACTCTATCTGGATCTCTTGGCCGCGGCTAGAGTGCTCTCTTTCGGCCTTGAACTGGTAATCTTCCCTTCAAGCTCGTATCTCCTCTTTGTTCTGTAGAAACCTAAGGAATCTCAATTTTATTTTATGAACTTTTGGCCAATGTTTAGGCCGCACCAAATGTATTATGGAAAGCATTGTTTTATAAATTTTGGGCTCGACCCAAAACAGAAAATTCATCCCTATGTCTTTCTGAATATATATCCACTTGTGGGTATCACGGAAATTTGAATAAAATTGTATCTTCTTTCTTCTGAAACTCGACCCACCTCAGAAAACTTGCATTTTTGTATTTTCTTGCTGTCTCATGCGAAATCTTCACATGGGTTGTCATGATTATTGCATTTTCTGTACTTTAAATGTAACCCTAAAAATGGGTATTTGAGATTCAAAACTGCAAATCTATTTGTATGATTCTATTCATATGGGCTCGACCCAAAACAACCAATGGTTTATTTCGGACTCCTGAAACAAAAGAAAGACTTGGATGTTTGTATATTCATTTTTATATCCTTGGCATTCTCCACTTCATGAAAAGAATGCATCTCCATTGCAACAACACTAAAAAACTATCACATGGCCACGATTGTACAGAACTTGAATAAATCCAACCAAACACCTAGTTGAAAACAAGGAAAACTGACATTCATTTGAAACCCCAACATGGGTATTTGCAGTTTATTTTTTAACTACCTTCAGAAATGAAAACTCATGGTGAGAATAACAAAACCTGTATGTTTGTCTGCACTTAGTTTATTGACCCATATTAATCGGTACTCCATTTTGGCATTCATGTAGCTACTCATTGAATTTCCAAGAGTAAACTAGAACTCGTATTAAATCTAGGTTGTGTTTCAAAACCCCAAAAATGACAAAAGATAAACAGAACTGCACCTTCTCCCTAGTAGCTGTATAAAATCTAAGCTTGATTAATGATTGTTTCCTTTTGAAAAAATCATCTGATTGTATGACATTCAGAAAAATACATTTTTTGCTTTACTGATCACAAAAACTTCATTTCCTCTTGACACAGAAACTATCTTTGATTGAAATTGCAGACTACTTATTTAATGCATCAACTACTCATTCTGAAAATGTCCTCTAGGTATTAAAAACCTTGTCAAAACTGTGCAATACCTGTAACTTTGCAGATGTATTAGAATAATTCCCACCATGTAAACTTGCACCATGAGGCATTTAAAAACTATAGAAACCTTGAGCATGCTTCTGTGTTTGTCCATTGTGAAGAGAAGGACCTCTTAATGTGTACTATCCTCATACTTATACTTAGTGCACACAACATTGTACCTTTGGACTCCTCAATTCTAACACAACAAATCCTTGCCTCCTACTCTTGGACTCATGTAGAGATTTCAAATGGAAACATTGCAACATTGTTATGGACTACACCCTACCTGACCTCCTCCATGCATGATTAACACCTTCTGAAACACCTTTGCTATGCTTGATCCTTATTATTCTGGAATGATCATTTTCTCATTATAACTCATAATGGTGTATTTGTCTTTACCAGTCAACTAGAACTAATGACTCATTTAACACTTGAATGCACTGTCCGCCTTTTGTACTCTTGAGCAACATGGTACTCTTCATGCATTTTTATGTTCCACTTATCAAACTGCTTTAAAAAACTGCTCTCTTTCATGATGAAAATAAAAAAAAACTCTTTGTTAAGGCATGGTGTATGCCTGTTCACTATCCTTGACTATGAAAATAATGAATTGATGAACTGAAACTTGCAAGACATATATGATTACAATGAACACAGAACATGAACTATGCAGCAATATCTGATGTAAATGCACTCAGTTGAATTCATTTAATGAACTAAACTCACTGTTCACCTGTAGCCTTCAAAAAGTATAACCTGATTGTTATGAATGCACAGTTGATTTAGTAGCTCAACAGATAAATCTGTTTTACTCCTTCAGTTGTATTTCATTTCACTTGATGAACGTGATGGTGTATTTGTAAATCAGCCCATTAATGAATAGGGCAGCATGCCGAGCTCTACCCTTGTGGGAGCCTGTTTTCTCCACATGCTTGGTCTTTGAATAATGTTCAGCCTCATGATTTTACCTATACTTGGACAAGGAAACAAAAAATGTTAGCATAAAAAATAGAACATGATTATCATGATATTGTTATTTCACCTTCAGCTCATTTCTTTTGCACTTGATTGATTGTTTCAATGCATGATTAATAGTAGGTTGTACTATTGTGGGTGCCTCATATAGGTTACTTCATAATCGAAGCCATTGACACCCCTTCTTTTCTCTTACAGGTTGACGAAGCTCGAGAAGACAAAGGTGCACCATTCAGCATCAAACGTCAATAATCAGCCAATGATGATTATGTCGTCACTTATATGTTTTATTTTCTGCATCTTCAGTAGTGTAATGTGCTATTAGTGATGTATTGTAACAGTCACATCCACGGCTTGTGTGGATATTTAATTTTCAATTCTTCCTTTTCATTTGAAAAGAAAAAGCATTCAAGTGCAATGTTGTAATATCTGATTCTTGAAATCAAATGAAGCCTTGTAAAATATGAGTCTTTTCATGAAATAAAAGAAAGCATATGAAATGCTATTTTGCTCATTTACTCAATTCTGTATTTCTTTTAATTCTACAATATCCGAATGGCATTCTAAAACTCCATCTCCTTTTAAAATGCTTAGCAGTCACTTGATAAATAATGATAACAATGTGAAACAACATTTGAACTTAAACTGCAATTCCACCTCATGATATAATATCATTCAACCAGCTCCACCAATCGAGCTGTAGTGAAAAATTTGTAACATTTTGGCGATTTCCGCTATATGCTTGCATGCTAAGCATAGATCAGTGGCCTTTAAAAAATTCATTGGGTGCAGAGTCAATTCTGCCCCCTCTTGAAAACTCAAAACTTGAACAGCAACACTCCAAACAGCAGCAAGAGGAACAAAACAAAACTGAAAGCAAAGTAACAGGCCCTGATGGCCAACAAAACAATGCGTAGCAGCGCTTAGAGAAAGCAAAACTACTAAAATTAAATGTGCGAAACACACTTATTTGCAAACTACTCTACTTACCAGCGAGATAAATTATCTCAAAGGTAGTGCTTGAGGTGGATCCCATTTACTGGGATAGACAACACCTCACCAGTCATCTTGGAAAGTTGGAATGTGTTATGTTCCTTGCATTTCGTGATCACATAAGGCCCATCCCACATTGCATCGAACTTGGAATGTCATCTAGGTCTGCTCTTAAATTCATTCCACTTGAAAACTAAATCTCCAACAATGAAATCATGAGGCCTTGCCCTCTTGTCGAAAGAATTCTTCATTTGAGCTTGATGTATTTCCAACTGTCTTAGAGCTTCCTTTCTAGTTTATTCGAGCTCAACCAGCTGTGCAAACCTCACTTCAAGAGGTTGTTCATTCAACAACTCCAGTTCTTTAACATGACTCAAAGTTGGTAACTCAATTGAAATAGGCAACTTAGCCTCTCTACCATAAGTCAAAACAAAAGGTAAACAACCAGTGGCTCTTTTAGGAGTTATTCTGTCAGCCCAAAGGGCTAGCTTCAGTTTTTCGTGCCATGTCCTCTAATTATCTTCAACAGTCTTCTTTATTATCCAAATTAGATTCTTATTTGTGGATTATGCCTGACCATTGCCCTGCAGATAATAATTGGAAGATGTGTTCAAATAAATATTATTTCTGACAGACCAATCTGAAATCTTCAATCCTATGAAGGCTAAACCATTATCTGAAATGATTGAATCTAGAACACCAAATCTCGATATGAGATCCTGATAGAAACTAAGCACTGAAGTCTCGTTTGCTTCCTTTAAGGCAACGGCCTCGGTCCACTTTGTAAAATAATCTGTGGCAGTAAGAATCCACTTATGACCCGCACTTGAAGGTGGATTGATAGGGCCAATAAAATTCAGACCCCACTTAGCAAAGGGTTGTTCTACCTGAATCAGATGCAGGAGTAACGGTGCAAGCCTCTGTTTACCAGCAAATAAAGCACATTTCTCACACTTTCTGACCCATGCAATAACATCTTTAAACAAATATGGCCAGTAATAACCAGCTCGCATAATTTTCAGAGCTGTTGTTCTTGCAGCAAAGTGACCTCCTGAAGGTCCATCATGAAATTTTGTCAACAGCTTGTCAACTTGATCAGGCTGAATGCAACGTAATAAGACACCTTGGAAATCCCTCCTATAAAGAATGCCATCAGTGATTGCATAAGGGATGGCTTGTAATCTATAGTACCTTCTTTTTGCTTTGTCTAAGCCTTCAGGGCACTCACTAGTTTGCAGATAATGTATCATCTGCTGCAACCGTGAAGCAGGAAGTGCTGGGACAACACCTAGAACATCATTATTTAACACTATTTTTGTATTTGCAGCCTCATTTGAGCAGTTGTCCTCATTTCCAACAATCTGTTCACACAAACCCTTGCCTCTAACGAGCTTGGTTACCTTTATATCGACATCGAACTCCATTATTTTGGTGACCCAACCAACACGCTTATCATTAATATCCTTGTTAAGCAGAAAATCTTTAACAGTCGAATGAGCCACTAATAAATGAATCTTGCTATTGGATAGCATGTTTCTGAACTTCTTCAAACTTCTTACAACAGCAAAGACATGTTTCTCAACAAAAGAGTATTTTACCTCGTAATCGTGCAAAACTTGGCTTAAAAATGCAACAGGCTACTCCAAGCCTTCATCATTTTGCTAGCATAACATAGCTGAAATAGTATCCACTCCTCCAAAAGCATACAGAATAAAATCTTTGTCAAAGTTTGGATTAATGAGAGTAGGAGCAATTGCGAGTGCTTCCTTGATCTGCTCGAAGCTCCTCTTGCCTTCCTTGGTCCAACTAAATGGCATATTCTTCTTTAGCATAGAAGTGAGAGGCTGCAGCAAGGCTGCGATATTTGGTATGAACCTCCTCACGAAATTTATCCTTCTAAGAAAGCTTTGCAATCCTTTCTTGTGGGTTGGTAATGGCAATTCAAGAATTGTGGAAACTCTTTCAGGATCAATCAAAATACCTTGCTTCGGAACAATGTGTCCAAGTAGTTTGCCTTCATGCACTGAAAATATACACTTCTTTGGATTGAGAGACACTCCAAACTCTCTGCACCTCTGAAAAATCTATTCCAAATGATCCAGGTGTTCATTAGCATTTCTGGAAAAAACAGTAATATCATCTAAGTATACCAGAACAAACTTGTTCATGAGGCCATGAAAGGCCATATCCATAGCACGCTGAAAAGTTGCTCCAGCATTTGATAAGTCGAAAGGAATCTTCTTGTAGCCCATCGTGCCCCATTTGGTTGTAAACACTATTTTGAACTGATCTTCTTGCTTAACCAGAATCTGGTTGTAACCTGAGTAGCCATCTAACAAAGAAAATCTGTCAGAACTAGAAACCACTTGTAAAATTTGCTCCATGAAAGGGAGTGGGTAATGGTCCTTCAATGATGCTCTATTCAAATCTCAAAAATTGACACATAATCTAATTTCCCCACTCTTCTTCTTGACTGGCACTAAATTTGACACCCAAGAGGTGTGCTTGATAGGAAAAATAATACCGCTTTCAACTAGTTTATTCAATTCAGCCTTCATAAGGTGTTCTAACTTGGGATTAAGCGGTCTTTGCTTCTGCCTTACTGGCTTTGCATTGGGTTCAAGCTTGATGGTATGCTGGGCTAGTTCGGGGTTAAAACCTCTCAAATCCTTGTACTCCCAAGCAAAAACATCGCTAAATTTCAGACATAACAGAATAAAGGCCTGCTATTCGTCTTGATTACATACCTTTCTGAACTTAAGAAGCTTCCCTTTGAAAATTTCAATGGCTGCATAATGTTCTTCTTTAACTGTCAAGCTGCACTTGTCCTTCCGAACTTGATCATCTGAGTTAAACACAGATTCTAATGTCACCAATCCTTTTGGCAGCTTATTGGTCTTTAATTGCACAATCTGGTCCTCATATTGCTGCTGCCATTTTTGCTGATTTCCATCTATGAACTCAGCTTCAGCAATCAGAAAATTCACGATTTGCTCATCGCTATCAAAAACCTACCAACTCACGTTATTGTCAGGTACATAAGGTCTGACCACTATTTTCACGTATTGACGTGCTTCTACCTTATGAATTTTTTTGGGAATGTTAAACTGGGCTCCTATGGCAGCGAGCCTGTCAACATGCTTATTTTGATTCCAAGGAATCGACAAGATATTAAAAGCATTAAAATATTCCATTAAATCCCATACACGATGCTTGTATTTCTTAAGCAAATCATTCTTAGCAGCATTTAAATTTCTGACTTGATTCACAATTAACTCAGAATCACCAAAAACTTGCAAGCATTTAATACCTCGTTTGCGGGCCCACTCAAGGCCATGCACCAAAACTTCATACTCAATTGTATTATTCATACAGCTGAAAGCAAATCTGCAAGATGAAAAATACTTATCTCCTTCGGGCGATATCAACATAGCTCCACCCCCGGCACCAACACTACTTCTCGAACCATCGAAATAAAGCTTCCAAATCTCATTATTTTTTCTTGCAGAAGGTTCATCCTCTTTAAAAAAGATTAGGCATGTCGCAATCAGACTCTCGACTCATATAGACTCCTAATCCTACCTCATATGTGTTATGAAATGGATCAAGCTCATGATCTTTGGCTGCCCATTCATCGAGATTGATGTAGTCTTCCTGGGTGCTACAGTCTGAGGTCATGGTTTTCTCCTCCATTGCAGAGGTGTCGTAGAGGTTAGCGTTTATAGGATTTGGCGAGTATGGCTCGATATGGTCTTTGCCGAGAGGCTCGAACTTTATGGTCACTTTCGTACCATACCTCGTTCTAAAAAATAGATGAGACCAATCAAAAGACAAAAACCCACCCAACTTGGCTGTGAAATCCCTTGATAGACAAATGGCGAAGTGCGGCGATAAGTCTATAAGATGAATGTCTTGATGAATAGAGAAACTTGGGGATGCGTGCAAGGCAAGAGCTAAGTTTTTGATAATATCGGCAGTCTTAACAACAGACCCATCTAATTGCACTACGCCTTTCTGAGGATTAGGCTCATAAACAAGACCTAATTTATCAGCTAAACTCTTAGGCATGACTGAACTACTGGCACCAGAGTCAACCATACAGTTATGAACAATTTTATCACCTATGATCAGACATAAATAAAACAAAGGGGGCTTTACCTCTTTTGCTTTCTGCCCATTTCTATCTTCCAAGTCATTAGCCAACACAACCTTTGCAACTCCTTGATTAGCATTGTCAGAAATAGACAACTCAGCCAAAGCACTTTGCAGTAAAATTTTCTGCCCTAGAAGCTGCAAAGCGTCTAATATCAACATGTTGACAGTAGTTTTCTTGAGATGCTCAATAATATTAAATGATGAAGAGTTTACCTTCTGCTGGTTTTTTATGACAACAACTTCATTTTGCCTCTGCAAAGGCTGAGAATGCATTTTTAGTTGTTCTTTGCTGGGTATCTCCTACCCTCTTTGGAAAATATGCATTTTAGGTTGTGTGGCAACGTTAACCTCTGATAAAACAGGCTGCTTACTGACTGAAGGTTGTTGCTGTGAACTTCCAACCTACTGTCCTAGATCCATAACTCACTTTTTAGATCTGGTATTAGCCGAAATAGGAAAATTTGGCTGACCTTGGCCATTCACGCCACAGAATTTGGAGCTCTGCCAGTTTGGCAAGGCAACCTCTACTTATCTTGTTGTTCTTGATTCTGATCTACAACATTTTCTGGAACAGCATAGCTATTCTGAACCATTAAAGCTTGATTCCTCATTCCATTAGCGCACGTTGATTGCCTATGGGGTTGATTGCACGGATAACACCAATCGCAATCCTGGGCAACATTATTTTGCGGCACAAGTTCCTTTGACGAACTGGCTGCATTTGGATTGTATGGCTGAAATGGCCTAGGGTTAAAATTCCTTCTTTGGGTTTGATAATCATTTTGAAAAGCTGGCCTATTTTGCTAGTTTTGCTGATAAGGGGCTTGGTAAGTCTTGTGTTCCTGACCAACGTGCTTTTTAATAGTCACGGGATCATTTCCGAAGGTCTTCAATATGCTTTTAAGCTCTTGCATCTCTGGATTTGGGGCTGGGGCAGCGACTTCTTGGGCTGTGTTATGATATCCTATTGCTGGAACTGGCAGGACAACAACCAAGGGAGGTATAGAAGCAAGAATAGGTGGCTGTATTTTTGGAAACAAAGGCATTGGAGGTCTAAGAGCTATATCTCTAGCTTGAATGAGACAATTTTCTGCGTTAATGGCGATATTATAAGCATTAGGGAGCGTTAGACCACCCATAGACTGAGTCATAACAACAATCTTACTGTTCAAAGCTTTTAAATAAAACAGAAATGCATGTGTCGGTAAGGGCTTTACCATTGCAGGAATCTTGTCCCAGGTCCTCTGAAATCTATAATTGAAATCTGCCAAGTGTTCATGTGGCGCCCTTTGAATGGTGCTCAACTGCTCTAATAAATATAAATTGTCAGATTTATCAGCAAAATGTTGTTATAGGCCATTACCTAATGCATCCCATGTCGCGATCGAGTTGGCTGCGAGGCCTCTAAACCATTGCAATGCTTTTCCCTTCAATGACGCAGCTAACAACCTTAGAGCAACGTTCTCCTGTGTGATATTGTGCACCGAGCATAGTGCGACCACATCACGGATGTGCTCGAATGGTGTAGTGTAATCCTCTCCGGTGAAATGTGGTAGTCCTCGAAGAGCTGCAACTGGAATATCATCATGTTGAGCAATATCTAATGGACTGCCTCCATTAAAGGGTGTGAATGGGTGCTGCCTCGGCGGTGCTGCCATTGATGTTATTTGTGAAATCGGGATTGGAACTCCTGGTGATAACACCAAAGAACTAAAAACTAGAGGTGTTGACTTTGACCTCGTGGGTGCTTCGAAAAGCCTCCTTGTTGTCCTTCCTCTTCTCCGTGATGGGGACAACTCTCGATATTTGATGGGTGCAAAACTTGATCTTGTTTGAATGTTTCTCATCCACAGGCTGCACTAGCATGCAAAAACAGAAACAGAGTCACCAGGTATATTGTGATAGCCTCTAGAAGGCTGAAAAATCTGCTGCATACACCAAACAACAAACTGATGATATTAAAAAATTCTTTGAAAGTAGCTTTCAAAGTCCCACTGGGCGTGCCAAAAAATTGTTGTCAATAGATTTGCACCCTGCTGAATGCAATATCTAGCAACCTACTAAAACATGGAAACCTCCTTTAGATGTGGGTGATATGAGCGAAGGAGGAATCTCCAGAGTGAGCTGGTTCTCCGAATGATAAATCCTATTCTAAAACAACTTTGAGGAAAGGGATAAAAGGTGACTAAAAACTAAAACCTATTACTACCAGATGACTTTAATGATTCAAT
The DNA here is from genome assembly GCA_007258455.2 of Sequoia sempervirens. NCBI lineage: Eukaryota > Viridiplantae > Streptophyta > Pinopsida > Cupressales > Cupressaceae > Sequoia > Sequoia sempervirens. The sequence continues at coordinate 202,724,617 of VDFB02252616.1, forward strand.
GATGATTTTGATCTCTTCCTCACAAACAACTTTTCAGAAATACACAATATATCACAATTTCTCATGAACAATTGATACATAAATAATTTGCATGAAAACTTGACTTGAAGCACAACATGCAACCTGTATCCTGAACTTTCTACATTAAGAATCACAGTCTAAGGACATAACAAGGACTCTGTAAACAGAAATCACAAGATAAAATCAAACTGAAACTGTAAATGAACACAGAAATGAGAAGTAGGAATGTTGTCTTTATTCAACTGAAGGAGAATGCCATAATTTGAAACTGAGTACAAAATGTGTTCACAAGCTCAAAAATGCCTATGAGCAGGAACCATGATCTGAACTGAGAAGGAGAGATGAAAAGACTAAGTCTATCAAAACATAACTCTCAAGAAACCCTAATCCGAGCTCAGAAAAAAGCTCAAGGAAAAAGGCTTCAAATTGTCTCAAAAAAACTGCCTAAAAGAAAGAAAAAAAGCATATTGCTTTTATGATGAACCTATCAAGCCTCTAAAAATAGGCTGAATTTGCTTTAAAAGCTCAAAACCACCTTATCTCTCCAAGATAGGTCTCAAATCCGACCAAGAGGAAAATTCAACAATGATCTGCTAAAAATAGCAAGAAATCATAAAACAATTTATAACAGATTGTTTATGATTCTGCTTTTACAAGATTGCAGATTTGCACAATTTGTCTATTTTTGCAATTAAAGATTAAAGAATCTTTTGCAAAAAGAAGAGCTCCTTATCTCTCCATTCCAATATTCTGATTTTCTCACAAAATCATAAAAAAAAAAACACATAATTATCCTCTTCTCATCAAAAATCTCATTGATTTCCCTAAAATCAATTAAAAGAAACAAAGAACCCTAAATGGACATTTGACCCAAAGCAAAAGATTCTAAGTCATAAGGTATCCACCATTACATCCTTAATTGATAATCTATATTCAAACCTTTATATTTCACTAAGGAAAAAGGAAAAGTCTTAAAGACTTAACCTAACCTAAGCACATGAGATAAGTCTTAAAAGACTTAACATATCGACCAACCTAGGAATTTCGGCCCCCCTTGAAATATCAACATTCAGAATTTGATAAATCACAATGCAAAGATTATAAATTTCGGCCTCCATTCGAAATTCTCCATGTGCTTTGACCGAACATTCTGGATGATGATGATGTTGCTCGAATTAGGGCATGAGAAAAGAATGCCAAACCCTAATCATGATTCATTTTGCACTCGTGACTTTGAGGAAAAGAGCTCTGTCTGGAAAGAAAATGCCGCAATGATTGTGTCGAAACCAAGCTCGTGTGCCTTGGGAATCTTCACCATGCTCTTTAGATAACTGAATCTTCAGTGGGTAAGCTTTGCTTTGCTTTGTATTGAAGCTTCTTTTCTCTTCATTCTGTAATATTAGAAAACCCTAAGGCCGCGGCCTGTCATGCTTCTCTTCTAACTCATTATTGTGCTTTGATTTACCTTGGCTGTTATGAGCTCGAGTTCTACTTAAAGGCTCTAAGAGAGAGCTCATGGGTTATTGTTTTTACCTACTGTCACAAGGGTAAGCTATTCACTCATAGATTCATAGCTTCTATGGCTTCATATTTTTGTACATTCAGGCCTTATGGCCGTGGCTATACATACTCTAATACCATTATTTTTGTATTATATGTGTTCACATTCACCATTGTTGTGTGAGCTCGATCCACATTGGAAGCTGGACTATCCTCTAAAGGCTCAAAATCTTCTCTTCTGGACTCTATTTGGATCTCTTGGCCGCGGCCAGAGTGCTCTCTTTCAGCCTTGAACTGGTAATCTTCCCTTCAAGCTCGTATCTCCTCTTTGTTCTGTAGAAACCTAAGTAATCTCAATTTTATTTTATGAACTTTTGGTAAATGTTCAAGCCGCACCAAATGTATTATGGAAAACATTGTTTTATAAATTTTGGGCTCGACCCAAAACAAAAAATTCATCCCTATGTCTTTCTGAAGATATATACGCTTGTGGGGATCACAGAAATTTGAATAAAACTATATCTTCTTTCTTTTGAAACTCGACCCACCTCAGAAAACTTGCATTTTTGTATTTTCTTGTTGTCTCATGTGAAATCTTCACATGGGTTGTCATGATTATTGCATTTTATGTACTTTAAATGTAACCCTGAAAATGGGTACTTGAGATTCAAAACTGCAAATCTATTTGTATGATTATGTTCATATGGGCTCGACCCAAAACAACCAATGGCTTATTTCGTACTCCTGAAACAAAATAAAGACTTGGATGTTTGTAAAATCATTTTTATCTCCTTGGCATTCTACACTTCATGAAAAGAATGCATCTCCATTGCAACAACACTAAAAAACTATCACATGGCCACGACTGTACAAAACTTGAATAAATCTGACCAAACACCCAGTTGAAAACAAGGAAAACTGACATTCATTTGAAACCCCAACGTGGGTATTTGCAGTTTATTTTTTAACTACCTTCAGAAATGAAAACTCATGGTGAGAATAACAAAACCTGTATGTTTATCTGCACTTAGTTTATTGACCCATATTAATCGGTGCTCCATTTTGGCATTCATGTAGCTACTCATTGAATTTCCAAGAGTAAACTGGAACTCGTATTAAATTTGGGTCGTGTTTCAAAACCCCAAAAATGACAAAAGATAAATAGAACTGCACCTTCTCCCTAGTAGCTGTATAAAATCTGAGCTTGATTTATGATTGTTTCCTTTTGAAAAAATCATTTGATTGTATGACATTCAGAAAAATACATTCTTTGCTTTATTGATCACAAAAACTTCATTTCCTCTTGACACAGAAACTATCTTTGATTGAAATTGCAGACTACTTATTTAATGCATCAACTACTCATTCTGAAAATGTCCTCTAGGTATTAAAAACCTTGTCAAAACTGTGCAATAACTGTAACTTTGTAGATGTATTAGAATAATTACCACCATGTAAACATGCACCATAAGGCATTTAAAAACTATAGAAACCTTGAGCATGCTTTTGTGTTTGTCCATTGTGAAGAGAAGGACCTCTTAATGTGTACTATCCTCATACTTATACTTTGTGCACACAACATTGTACCTTTGGACTCCTCAATTCTAACACAACAAATCCTTGCCTCCTACTCTTGGACTCATGTAGAGATTTCAAATGGAAACATTGCAACACTGTTATGGACTACACCCTACTTGACCTCCTCCATGCATGATTAACACCTTCTGAAACACCTTTGCTATGCTTGATCCTTATTATTCTAGAATGATCATTTTCTCATTATAACTCATAATGTTGTATTTGTCTTTACCAGTCAACTGGAACTGATGACTCATTTAACACTTGAATGCACTGTCCTTATTTTGTACTCTTGAGCAACATGGTACTCTTTATGCATTTTTATGTTCCACTTATCAAACTGCTTTAAAAAACTGCTCTCTTTCATGATGAAAATCAAAACAAAACTCTTCGATAAGGCATGGTGTATGCCTGTTCACTATCCTTGACTGTGAAAATAATGAATTGATGAACTGAAACTTGCATGACATATATGATTACGATGAATGCAAAATATGAACTATGCAGTAATATCTTATGTAAATGCACTCAGCTGAATTCATTTAATGAACTAAACTCACTGTTCACCTGTAGCCTTCAAAAACTATAACCTGATCGTTATGAATGCACAGTTGGTTTAGTAGCTCGACAGATAAATCTATTTTACTCCTTCAGTTGTATTTCATTTCACTTGATGAACGTGATGATGTATTTGTAAATCAGCCCATTAATGAATAGGGCAGCATGCCGAGCTCTACCCTTGTGGGAGCCCGTTTTCTCCACATGCTTGGTCTTTGAATAATGATCAACCTCATGATTTTACCTATACCTGCACAAGGAAACAAACAATGTTAGCATAAAAAATAGAACATGATGATCGTGATATTGTTATTTCTCCTTCAGCTCATTTCTTCTGCACTTGATTGATTGTTTCAATGCATGATTAATACTAGGTTGTACTATTGTTGGTGCCTCATATAGGTTACTTCATAATCGGAGCCACTGACACCCCTTCTTTTCTCTTACAGGTCGACGGAGCTCGAGAAGACAAAGGTGCACCATTCAGCATCAAACGTCGATAATCAGCCAATGATGATTATGTCGTCACTTATATGTTTTATTTTCTGCATCTTCAGTAGTGTAATGTGCTATTAGCGATGTATTGTAATAGTCACATCCACGGCTTGTGTGGATATTTAATTTTCAATTCTTCCTTTTCATTTGAAAAGAAAAAGCATTCAAATGCAATGTTGTAATATTTGATTCTTGAAATCAAATGAAGCCTTGTAAAATCTGAGTCTTTTCATGAAATAAAAGAAAGCATCTGAAATGCTATTTTGCTCATTTACTCAATTTTGTATTTCTTTTAATTCTACAATATCTGAATGGCATTCTGAAACTCCATCTCCTTTTAAAATGCTTAGCAGTCACTTGATAAATAATGATAACAATGTGAAACAACATTTGAACTTAAACTGCAATTCCACCTCATGATATAATATCATTCAGCCAGCTCCACCAATCAAGCTGTGGTGAAAAATTGGTAACAGGAGCCAAAAAATGTAGCTATTGAAGATATCCCTCAAGGTGAAGACACAGAAGAATTTAAGGATGGGGATCTTCACAGGGTGGAGGCAGGTATTGATAAGAATTTGAAATATTCTTTGGTATCACATGAAGATTCACCTATCAAGGATAAAGGAGAGAAATCCCCAGAGAAAGAAAAGATGCATGAAATAACTCCTTCTCAAATTGGTGAAGTGATAGAGATGCATGATAAGGAAAAGAATGAGAATCTAGGGGGAGATAGGGAGAAAGGTGAAGAAGAAGAAGATAAAGGTGAAGAAGTTTTTGTGGTGCATGGTTCAAATGCTAACTCCTCCTCTGGCGAACATGAAAGGGATAAACAAGGTGAGCAACAGTCAGATATTTCAACTCCTAGTTGGCTTAATGAGGAATTAAAAAGCAAGCAAGTAGTTATAGATGATATTCCTTTGAGTTGGGATGATTTACTAGCTAATATTGGAAAAGGTAAAACAAAGAAGGCCAAAACTATTTCCAGGATTGATAGGGATGAATCAAACAATAGGGTGGTTTATATTGCCACTCCTGCAACAGATAAGAATAAGGATGAGGTAACTCCTCAAGATTACAACATTTAGACAATAAATTTGGGGCCTACCTCTAGAAGACAAGAAGTATAAGAGTTCAAGGGGTCTACCGCCATAATTTTGGAAAGATTGGATAAAGAAGTACAAGCCAATGAAAGATTGAAGAAATAAAATAAAGAGTTAAAGAAATATCTACAAAAGCTCATGAAACCCTTGCAGTCCTTTAGCCAAATTGGTTATTCTTCATCAGCAGGAGGTTTCTTACCTAAGGAGACAGTTGGTGAGCTTGAAAAGATGAAAACTTCTACACAGGCTACACATGAATGGTTACAAGGAGTAGGGCTTAAAGGAGACAACATGATTAAGGAAATTTGGTCAACCTGTGGAGATGCACATAGATCATTTGAGTGGTTGCAGATTTTATTGGTACAAGATAAAGATGATGCAGATCTTCTCCTGTAGAAAACAAAGACAATCATGGATTATACTAAGGAAAGATTAATAAGTGAAGGAATCTTGCTTCCTCAAAGGTTTTGGAGCCTTGGGACTGGTATGAGGTCCTAAATATTAAGCAAAGAGTTCTAACGAAGATTCATAAACAAGGTCAACAGGTGGGGAATACATTTAAATGACATTTATAATAAATGCATCTCATTCTTTGGTATAATGATTGGAAGAAAGAAATTTGCATCAAAAGATTTGAGCTTGGAACAATTAAGAAAATGGTGGCATGAGGTTTATGCTCCAATGGATGATGGTCCAATCACCGCCCACCATTTGGATGATGCTACTACCTATATTGTTGTTATGGAGAAATTTCTTGATCTCAAGGTAGAGTGGGATAAGGTCGTCAAAGAATCAAGAGAGGAGATTAAATCAATTGAAAGAATATTTAAAGTATTGATCACTCCACCACAGGCCGACTTAGAGAAGATCTTTCTTAAGGTACAAGATAAATTGGGTTAAGATAAGGACAAGGGGTTAGTTAATGTATGATTGCATCGAGATTTGCGCTTCCCATTTATCCATGGTTTTCTACACATTTCTTCTTCCATCCTCTACGTTCATTGGAGCAATCTACATTGGAGAATCTAGGCTGACTTGGAAAAATTCTAAAGCATTAAATGCTAGAAATATTATTGAAAGAAGTTTGTAGGCTGACCTATTTTTTTTCGCCCATCTTTGTAACCCTAACTGGGCCGACCTAGCATGAAATTTCTATACATAGGGAATTTTGCTTCTTTTGTTGGGCTAGTTAGATTTTGGAGAAAGCTAAGTGATAGAGCAAGAGTTGGAAATAGGAGTTAGTTATTCTGGAAGCAAGTGTTGTAATACTGAATACTGGAATTGTTGCAACATTTGGGTGATTCAATATAAGTAAAGACATTGTGCTTTGGTGCTCTTTCTTGTATTGGTTTATCTTGCATGGTTCTTGTTATTCTATCTTTTGAGGTTTCTTGAAAAACATTGGATATATGTTAGACTTAGAGTTAGAAATGATTCAATGGTGTGTGTGGTTAGATGCTTGAAGTGTTTGTAGCAATCCCTAGTCCATACTTTTAGCAGCTTGTTGATTGTAAGTTGTTGTGTAAAGTTAGCCTAGACCTTATATTTATGTGCTTAGTTCAATTGTGAGTATTTATTCATCTCAATTGCAAAATAGGGTTGGTTTGGATGAATGTCTCATGATCTAAAAATATTTAGTTCCTTAGAAGATTGCACTGTTTCTATAATATTGCAGATTAAATCTGGGTTAAGCAGGAATTAGTTTTGAGTGATTGGTCCATTTCAAATATTTTATCATTTGCATTGTTGATCTTAGGAGTAATTTTAATCTTAGGATTTCTTTAAACCATTATCTTTTGCTATGTTTTTTATCATCTAGGTTAGATTTAAGATTTCAAGTATCAATACATTGCAAAATTTGATAAGTTTTAAGATCTAGTATTTGTTTGTAAGGTCCCTTTATGATTACTAGCATTCTCACATTATCACTGAGTTGTTTATGCATTGTCAAGACCTGACATTAGAGACCTTGGGGTTATCTCTTGAGGCTTTCTGGTAGAGATTTACCTTTCAAAAGAGATAAGATTTCATATTTTGTCTGAGTTGTTCTTGTGCGGAAAACACCATCAACAAATTGGCGGTAGAAGGAGGGCCTGAATAAGCAAGTTGGATCAATTTTTGTCTGCCATTTCTCCTAAAATATTTCAAAGAATAACTAGATCCACACCAGGAGAAGAAGAGTTTCAAGAATTGCAAGGTCGTACTAGGTCAAGAAGGACTAGAAGAAGGGGATAATCATCATCCACCCAACCACTTCCATCATCTCCTCAATCCTTATCTTCATCAAGTCCATCTTCATTTGATTTTGAAGCCATTCCCATCCAGCAGCCTCAACTAGCCATAAATAAACCTTTACCACCTCCACCTCCACCAATGGCTTTCCTTGCTAACAACCCATCTCCATTATCCTTCAATAATTACAATGTCATGCCCAAAAATCTTGAACATTTATGTTCCAAATTTCATGTTAATGATCCCAATAGAACTGAAGAAGAACACATTAGGATTTTCCAAACCTGTCTTAGGGATAGGGGAATTAACCATGAGGATGTTGCATGTAGGCTCTTTCCTTATTCCCTAGGAGAAGATGCATTCTACTGGTATAATCATTATCTTGCTAGATTAATTCATAATTGGACTAAGTTGGAAGCTGCATTTTTGCAAAAAATTAAGATTCCCATTAGTGATAATGAGCTCTATCTACAGTTCACTAAAGTCAAGATAGAAGCTAATGAGCCTATAGGGTCTTTTAATAATATATTCCATCATGCATACACCAGATTATAGGCTCCTTATGCTGTAGATGATGCTACTACCTTGGAGGTTTATTGGGAAGCTTTAGACAGTCTCACAACTACCTTCCTGAAATGGAGAACTAACCCTCCAGCTACCCTGCTTGATGCATACACAGAGGTTTTCAAGGTTAATATTGATTTGAGACAACACTTATCTAGCCCTTTACCATCATTAGGACCCATTGCTCACCCCGGGAAAGTTCAGGCCCTCAATCAGACTCTTACCAATCATACTCCTATTATGAACTTGATACCTTAGTTGCCTCTAGTCCCTCATCCAGGATCTCCTATAAATCAAGTCCCACCAGTGATCAATTATCCTCAACGGAGTGTTAATCAACCCATTCATTCACAACCACATGCTGGTTTCCCTACATATTTGCAGAATTCTGAAGTCTTCAACCAGTTATTGAGCTTTGGTGTGGCAACAGGATATCCTCAAAATAATGTGAACCAAACTCCATATAGTAATCCTGACAAGGAGAGGTTGGATGAGCTGACTAAACAAGTGAATAAGTTGAACATGGAGGTCACCTATCTGAGAAACTAGAATAGTCAACTCCAAGCTACTCAAAGGAGTATGTAGTCTAACCACAATAGAGAAAATCAGGAGCCTCAACAAGGAAAAAACTTTGAAAAAGGATAACACTTTGACAGAGGACAACATTTTGAAAGAGGGCAACCCTCCGATCAGAATTTCGATAGGGGGCAGGCTGGTGGAAAAGGATTTGAGAGGAGGAAACCACCCAAAAAAAATAGAACCTGGAACATAAGACCAAATAATGGAGGTGTTCCTACTCCATTAGACCAATCTCCTAGTCAAGAAAAACCTTTAGGTAGTGTGTATTTAGCAGAAACAGCTCTATCTGGATGGTGCAGGCTTCATAAGACAAATCAACATTCAAAGTTGGATTGCCCAAAATTCTAGATTACAACATCCGTTTTCTAGTATGAGGTTGAGAATCACTCTAGTGGTCAAGAGTTGGTGCCATCAGGACCTTATGACTCTTAGGTCTTGGTAGTGAATCATGCCCCATTTCTAAAAGGGGAAAAAAATGGACCAGAAGAGCAATCAAGCCAGTCAGAAGAAGAAACAGATCAAGTGTGTAATGGGGACGAGATTTCTTAGATGTTCAATGAAAGCCTTGAAAATGATAATGGCCCCTTGGAGGAAGAAGAAACTTGTGTTGAAGAAGTGCAAGTGTTCCAAAGGCCAATCAAGAAGTATGATTTGAGGGATAGGCCAACCAAAGGACCACAAGCTGGAGGACCATTCACCACCTCCATCCCTCCAAATAACTTCACTGTACCTCCTGATCCTAATGCTAGTAACAATCCATCATATCCCCATGTACCTAAGGAATATTTGTCAAAGGAAGGACAAGCACAAGTGGGGACATCCAAAGCGAAGAATGTAGACACTAGCAAGGACAAGGTGGTGGAATATCTCAAGGAAGCTCCCACGGACATGAGCATAGAGCAATTAGGTGAATATGTGGTTGAAGAACTTAAGAAGCTCAAGGTAAGTATCTCTACATTTGAATTATTAAGAGTACCTGCCATTAGAAATGCAGTCTTAGGAGCTTACAATGCAAATATAGTATCATAAGATAAAATAGTTAGTTGAGCTATTGGTAAAGTATCTAGTTCTCAAGTGTTGAAATATCAGAGTCAAGTTCAAGAACCCTCTGGGGACAAAGGGAAAGAAAAGGACAAAAATCAAGTTGCACAAGTTATTACTAATTTAACTCTGTTTCAAGGAAAAATAGAAACACCTCCGTTTTTTATTTCTATGTGCATCTTTGGAAAAAATTTACACAATTGCCTCATAGATTCAGGTGCTTCCATCAATGTGATGCCATTTGCTGTTTGTAGAGCCCTAGGAATAACTCCTCCCGTCTCTCAAAAGAAGGTTACCTAGATAGAAAGAACGTAATTAAATGTAGCGGGAGAGCTAAACATGGTCCCTATGCAAATTGCATCAGACCCTAGAGTCCAGCAGGTTATTAATATCCAAGTAGCAGATATCCCTGATTCCTATGGTTTAATTCTAGGGAGAGATTTTACTAAGGCCCTAAATGGATATGTATCAACTGACCAATCACACATGTGGATTCCCTGGAAATGGGTGCTAAATCAAATCAAGATTGAGAGAGAACCCTGAATGAAGTATGTGATCACAAAATACCATAATACTTCAAATGAAATACTGGTGTTAGAAGTAAGCATGGGTAATTATGTGTTAGCAGCCCCTATTGAGGAATCAAATACATAAGAAATTCTTATGTTGCATACCACACCCGTTGATCTTACAGCAGAATCTAGTAGTACTAGAGCCCTGGTGGAACCAATTGAAGATGATGACGATCCTGAAGATAACCAATTCAGTTTGCTGGAAAATTTTCAAGAATTCATCCAGAAGTGTATAGAAGATCAGATTCATTTGGGTAGAGATATGAATTTTGAAGAATTACTTTTACCCAATTGGTGTAGAGTCCACAATGCCTCTCACTTAGAGTTGGAATGTTGCTTGTGCTAGACAGTAGTAGAACAGGTGCAGAAGTGCATAAACCCCACTCCAACAGTCAAAATTAATATACATAATACTTAAGATGATCCCAAAGGAAAGAGTGAGGTGCATTCTGGAGAACCTTCTAGCAATAACAATACAAAAAATAAAATGAAAAGATCCAGAGCTGTTGGTTGTTGGACATCAAGATTGGATGGATCCAAATCAAAGCAAGGTGCTAAAGCAGGATTTGAGTTGATCAGCCCTAAAGGTAAAACTTTCTTTGCTGCTCACATACTTCAATTTCATTGTACCAATAATGTAGCTGAATATGAGGCCTTGATTCATGGATTACTCATGGCACTAAGGAAGAAGGTTAAGATTTTGCAATTATTTTGGGATTCTATGTTAGTGGTCAGACAAGTCAGGAAGCAATATTTGTGCCATGATAGATGGATGACCAATTATAGGCATAGAGTATGAGACCTTATTGAAGGATTTGACACCTTTAACATTTAGTTGATACCTCACAGCAAAAATCAAACTGTAGATTCCCTGGCTCAAGTAGCTAGTACCTTGCAGCCTTTGTCCCTTTCTGGTTTGAAGTTCACTATGGAATTAACTACAGTACCTTTCGTACTTGACAATGTGACCAACTTCCAGGTGTTTGAAGATGACAAGCATATCTTGGATTTCATCACCAACTCTGATGTATTCACCTCTTAGATCATTGATGAAGCTAAACCTCAAGAAGCATGAATGGACCTAGAAGGGGTCATCAATTTGAAGACTACTACTATTCCTAGGGGAATGGTACAATTGGAGAGGATTTTCAATCTTGATAGGGTAAGAGATCAGGAGCAAGATGCTAAGAAGGAGCCTATCAGTAGTCAATGTGACACATACAAAATGGGGACTTCAAAATATGTCAAGAATGTCTTCATTGGCAAGGTATGTACTCCAGAGGAGAGAAGGAATTGTTGAGGCCTTGCATACATATCAAGATGTGATAGCCTAGAGTTATGAAGATTTGAAGACATATGATACTTCAATTATCACACACACCATTCCTCTTAAGCCAAGAGCAAGACCTTTCAGGAAAAGGCAAAGATCAATCAATGCCTTGTTGGAGCCAATCATTCAAAAGGAGGTATAAAAGTTAATTTCAGCACAAATCATATTTCTGGTAAGACATTCAACTTGGGTTGCAAATTTGGTTCCAGTGAGGTAAAAGAATGGAGAGATCAGATCGTGTGTTGATATTAGGAACCTCAATCGGGCATCGAAAAAAGATAATTATCCAATTCCTTCATTGGATGAAGTACTTCAGATTGTCAATGGATCTCAAATGATGTCTTTTCTAGATGGGTACTCTGGATATAACCAAGTTATGGTGATATATGAGGATAGGCATAAAATTTCCTTCACTACAAAATGGGGGACTTTTGCTTACAGGAGAATGCCCTTTGGGCTGATCAATGTTGGAGCTACCTTCCAGAGGGCCATGGATATCACCTTCAAAGACATCATTGGTAAGTGCATAATTATTTATATGGATGATTTGACAATATTTTCCAAGAAATGAGGTGATCACATAGCAGATTTATGCAAAGTGTTTCAAAAGTGTTGAGAATTTGGAATTTCACTTAATCCAAATAAGTGTATCTTTGGAGTTACTAAAGGAAAACTACTGGGAAACATTATCTTAGAGGGAGGAATTGCTATTGACCTTGAACGAGTGGAAGCCATACTCAAGATTCAACCACCTGCTAGCAAGAAGGAAATAAAATCATTCTTTTGAAAAATCAACTTTGTAAGGAAATTTATCACTGGATTTGTAGAAATAGTCAAGCCATTGAATGCAATGTTGAAGCAAGAAGCAAAGGTTGAATGGAGTGCAAAAGCAAAGGAAGCATTTGCATAAATTAAGAGAGCTATTTTTGAAGCTCCAATTTTGGTAAGTCCTGACTATGCCAAACCTTTTTATATATATTCATTTGCCTCTGATCACTCTTGTGCTGGTATGTTAACCCAAAAGTTTAATCAAGGGAATGAACACCCCATAGCATTTATGAGTGCTCCTTTAAAGGATGCAGAATTAAGGTATCCAAATGTGGAAAAGTAGGCCTATGCCTTAGTCAGAGCCGTAAAAGAAATTCAGACATTATATTCTAAGGAATAAGGTCTTTGCAATAGTTCTTGATCCCGCAGTTAAGTTGTTGTTGATGCAAAATGAATTGAGAGAACACAGAGCTAAGTGGGTAGCCATGTTACATGAATATGACATTGAAATCCAACCCATGAAGTTGGTAAGAGGATAGGGGCTAACCAAAACGATGGCTGAAATGGGTCCTGACCTCACAACTTAGCACTACCACCTATAAGATGTGTCCCCAGGAGACTGGTATGATGATATTATCTATTACCTCTTGAACCAAAAATGTCTTGAACATCTTAATACTATACAAAGGAGATATTTGTGTTTGAAGAGTGAAAATTTTATGATGAAGGGATTTGTCTTGTATAAGAAAAACCATGAGGGTGTCTACTTAAGGTGCTCAGGAAAATAAGAAGCTAAAAAAGTATTGGTAGAGTTTCACGATAGATATGGCACAGGCCATGGATCTGCACCCTCCACTGCAAATCAGATTCTGAGGGTTGGTTATTATTGGCCCACATTGTTCAAAGATGCACATAATCATGTAAGAACCTGCCATGTGTGTCAGACTGCAACAAGCAAAGAGAAGTATGCAACTCTTCCACTTCAACCAGTCATAGAGGTAAAACTGTTTGCACAGTGGGGATTGGACTTCATTGGTCCAATAAATCCACCTTCTTGTACAGGCCACAGGTACATTCTCACTATCACTGATTATTTTACTAGGTGGACTAAAGCTCTTGCATGCAAACAATGTACTTTTGAAGTGGTAATCAATTTCATCGAATCAGGTATTATCAATCGCTTTGGTTGTCCATTCACTTTAGTTTGCAATAATGGTCCCGCATTTGCATCACTGAAATTCTCTAATTGGTCCTTTGATCATGGAATCATCATTAAGCTTGCATCTAATTATTACCCACAAGGCAATGGTTTGGCTGAGTCTTCCAATAAGAACCTTTTAACAGTCATCCATAAGCTATTAGAGAAGAATCCCAAGGATTGGCACACTCAACTTAGATTTGCTCTTTGGGAAGACCATACGAGACATAAGACCTCTTTAGGGACCTCTCCTTATCACCTTGTGTATGGTTTGGAACCTATATTTCCCATCCAGTTAAAGATCCCCACTTTGTAGTTCATTAATGAATACTATGATGAAGGGGATAAGCGTGAAGCCCACCTGGATGAACTATTACACCTTGAAGAGAGAAGAGATGAAGCTTTAGAAAAAAATTTCAAACATCAAGGTGTAGTTAAGAGATGGTTTGATAGAAGAGCCAAGGTGAAAGCCTTTCAAATCTCTGACTTGGTTCTCTACTCAGATAAAGCACATGACCACAAAGGGGAGCATGGAAAATTTGACAAACTTTGGCTCGGACCTTACCAGATTTTAGAGATTCTGGGAGATAATTCTTTTTGCTTGAAAACTCTCACTGGAGAGGATATCCCACTGCCTGTCAATGGGTAGTATTTGAAGCATTACTTCTGATCTTGAGTTGTTTACAACTCTTTCCTTGTAAATAGTTAGATTAGGTTTCCTTTCTATTGTTTTGCTTTTTCTTTGGTTAGGGTAGGTTTGTTTGGTTTAGGGTAGGTTGCTTCCTACTTTGCTCTTGCTTTGGGTTTTCTTTCTTTCTTCTGGGCTTGTTGCATCTGCATGGCAACCATTGTATTACCTAGGAATGTTCTAAATACTTCTTTTACAAACTCTAATCATCCTTCCAGAGTCAATTGGTAGAAGTCCTTTATTTAGTGTTGCATATGCTTGGAGTAGTTGGGTCACTTGATTAAGTTAAATCTTGAATGTATTTGGGTCTCATATCTCTATACATATTTTAAAGATTCTAAGGTTGTACACAGTCCTTACTAAGTCTAGTCAAGTGAAAAATCTTATATTCTGCTTCAGCGCCACTGTGGTTCTCAGCCCTGAGTGTGAGCTTCATTGCTTACAAGGTGAAAGGGAAAGTTAAAAAAAATAAAAAATTATCAGAATATCATAAAAAGAAAAGAAAAGAGAATCTTGAAAATCAAAATAAATTTCACCTTATCAGGAGTATCCTAGTATCTCTACCGGGGCTATGGATACCTGGCTGGCAGTAGAGCTATGCTTGGGAGGACCACGACGATGACCTCGCCAGGGCTAGGGATGCTTGACTGGCAGCAAGGCTCTATCCAGGATTCTTTTGGAGTCAAAACCCTTACATAGCTTGATTAGACTGTGTTTGGTTCTTGCTACAACTGAGGAAAGGGAAATGAATACGTGTGCACACAATTTGACCCTAGTATTGGAGAGGCTTACTTGCCTGTGAACTCTGAAACTCTATTTATAGGTGACCTGATGTAAGGACTAAAACCAGAGATTTTGGGTTCTTGATTCCAGTTTGTCATTGAAATGCTCTGGAGCATTTCCCCAACAGGAGTCGTCATTTGTTGTGCAGTTTTCACACACACGCCCCGCTAAAAGCAAGGACCCTCTTTTTTGGTCTTTTGGGTGTTTTCTACAGTCCTGCCTCTTGGAATGGTCTTTGGTCTTGGGTGCTTGTAATCCTTTGGTTGTGAAGGTTTAGCCACTTTGGAACATGCTTGGATTCTTATCTTGCCTATGCAAGTGATCCCTTGAGGTGGTTCATTGAAAATCCTAAGTTAAGGGTCAGTTTCAGGTTTTTCACGAATCTTAGGTATTTCCTTCCTAGGAAAAAATATCCAATTTTCATCAACATCTTGGATGCCCGAATGTTATTGCTTATATTGTTACATTTCATATATTTTAGCATTTCATAGAATTCGGTATCTAGCAGAATCTTTTGAATCTCCTTGAGTTAGATTCAAATCCCTGACTTCTGTCATTCCCTCGGGTCCCCGAAGTGAGTTTTAAGCAGTCATTTCACCTCATTTATGCCTGTCGTATGAATGCTACAACTTGCATTTAATGGGATTGTGAGAGATTTTATGTGGGTAAATTGGTGTTATTTGTCTCACAACGAATTTGAAGGAGCTTGGTCCTAGGGAGGTGCATGTGAGATAGATTGTTGGAGATATGGATTGCTAGTTTTGGTGGCATTTCCTTGGCCTCATTTGCATCTGCATCAGATTTGAAGCTTGCTGCCAATTTTCCTCTCGAGTTTTGCTTCATCAATGGTATGTGCATGATGCCTTTACTTTTGATTGATGAATATGTGTGGTTTTATGGTATAATGCATGTTCTATGCTTGGGTTTCTACGTATTTAGAGGTTTGTGATTAAACTAGGGTTGTCCCCTTTTCATTTCAATACCTCCCTGAGTGTCAATGTCACAACTCTCCATTGAATTGATAATTTAATAATGCTACTCCTTGCTAGATTTGGCCTTTGAATTTGCTACTGTGCATAATGGTGATTTGGTTCGATGGTTTTAGGGTTCTACATGTTTGATGGACTAATGATCTGAGTGAGAGTTTGAGTTGTTATTTTCCATTTGTATCTGATCGATTACTCGCCTTTGAGGGTTTTGGAAGAATTGATTATGATTTGATTGAATGAATGAGTGTGCCAAACCTTTGATTGGTTATTCATGGTAGAACCCTAGGGTTGTGTATTTTGAATTTCTTGTTAAAGATTAATTGAACTATGCTTGAATGAGTTATAAGTATAAATCATGGATGAACAATGTGTAGCGAATAAAATCTAAGCCAGGTCTTAAATTTGTGATCATTCAATCAATTTGGGCGAAACTGTGAAGAATCGGGACTTTAAGAGATTTTAGGTACCTCATGGAATTCCTTCACACTCAGAAATCTCTGAAATTTCCATCACCCTCTCATTTACCCATGAATGCATATCCATTTGAAAGTTATGATATCCTTGCTAATTTCTGTCCCGAATGGAAATCCCTGAAACTTTCTGAAAATGAGAAATTGTAGAAATGGATGAATTGACATTGCATAATTTCATGATTGGTTTGATTAATTAAAGGTTGGATATTTCCATTTCTGGATCTATAATGTTGATTAAGTGATTTTGGGGTCATAGCTATGTTTTCCTCGCTAATTTCCGCCTGGTCATGAAATCCCTGAATTTCCCTCCCAACTTGATTTCCGCGAAGGGGTGAAAATCCTAACTTTTAAGAAATCATATTTGTGATATTTTAAGAGATTATGATCATTGTTTGGGCTTGTTTCGATGATGAATGTGTTATTTATGATGGGCTAACCTTGAATTTTGTGTTGTAATGGATATTGATTGTGACTTTTTGCTGAGTGCGGGCTTAATCAAGCAAGGCTATTGCCGGCAAGAGTAAGGGCAAAGAAATGGATCTTGATGTTGAGGAACCTCCTATTTTAGAAGTTGAAAGGATTAAGTTGGATATGAAGAGAAAGATTCCCGAGAGAAAAATTATTTCTATTTGGTCAGAGGTGACTGACACCAATGTGGGAAAGTGGGACTATGAAGAATTTAAGACAAGGATGGCAACTGGCGACCCTTCTATTTTGGTAAAGAGAATGAGAGATTATGGGTTCGCTCATGTGGCCGGTTTCCATTCCACAATGCAATGTTATGAGCTTGTCTTGGAGTGTTCTTGACACTATGATCAAGGTACACAGAGAGTAATTGGTCCACAGGGAAGAGTGCTTGCAAACTTCTCTCCTGTCTCAGTTGCCCAAACATTTGACATGCTAGACATGTCTCATGTAGT
Source organism: Sequoia sempervirens (assembly GCA_007258455.2). Lineage (NCBI taxonomy): Eukaryota > Viridiplantae > Streptophyta > Pinopsida > Cupressales > Cupressaceae > Sequoia > Sequoia sempervirens. The sequence goes on from VDFB02252616.1 coordinate 202,742,009, forward strand.
GCAATTTGATATTGATATAGCCAAAAAATATTATGAGTAGGATACAAATAAGGCTTTGGAGGTTATCAATACCTAACTAGAGAAACCTAAGGCATATATTTCTAAATTGCCAAAATAGTTGTTCAGGGCTAAGTTTAAATTAGATTACTATGATGCAATCACTCTTCTCAATAGAGTGATGGGTCTAAAGAATGCAAGAATGTTTGAAAATTGGATGTTTTATTTGATAGTGAGAATGGAACAAGGTGTAGAATTCCATTGGGAAGGAATAATTAGTAAGATAATTCATGAGCAATTTTCCAACGGGTTGCAGACCAACACTTTCACTATGACATATTATTTGGTCCATGGCTTGGCAAGGTTCCATCCATATAAGGGATTAAGCACTTGAAGAGTATTTGGCCAAGATGTAATTTATGAAGTCAACCCTTAGCTACATTTGGATAGTCCTAGCTATAGAAGGGTGAATGATGCATTCACCATGTACATCACAAGGTTGCTCTAGGGTGCAGAGCATGTTAAAATTTCTGATGCTGCCAAGGAATTGATTTAGAAGTTTGGAGCATGGTTTATAAAGTTTCCAACATTTTCTTACATTAGGAGTGATGGTTGTCCAAGAGCTCCATACAGATTGCCTAGATATCCTACAAATCATATCATTCTTTTGGAGGTCACTAGGAAAATTTGTGCCTTATATGCAATTGTGAAAAAGGACTTGCACAAAACTGGTTTTGGTAATGAATTCCCACTAAGGATTGGAGGTAATGAGGCTTTCCCTTCATTTTCCACAACATAATTTTCTGATGAAGAGATGGGAACTTTAAACCTGTCTTTACATACTAAGAGGTACAAATTTGACAGAACAGGTGGGGCTCAAAAGAGAGCCAGTAGGGAATTCAGACATAAAGATGACTTTGAGGATTATTGGGCCAATTGCAAAGATGAATTCAAAGTTTTGAAGAGGAAGTTCTCCAGGTTTCCTATCAATTTGATTAGACTATATAGTGTTAAGGCTATCCCAGATGAAATTGATGATGATGGAGAATTTATACAAACCCATGATTATGAATCAATTAAAGATAAGAATATAAGTGAAATTGATTGGATCAAAGAAGAAATAATAGAATTGGAGCAAATCAATGCCCCTGTAATCAAATACAGTAAGTTGTGGACCAAGCATAGGATTTGGGAGCTAGATAATTAAGGGAAATAGTATACTATGACTTGATGGGAAGCTTGGAATTTGTCTACTTCTAAGGAGGAGTAGGACCCAAAAGGTAAGGAAAAAGTGGGTTCCCCTTTTAAAATTAAGATCAAAGGTGGCCAAACAAAGACCGATGAAGAAAAGAAACGAAAGCCCATTGCAAAGAAGAGAAGGATTACCTCCAAAGAGAAGAAATTTTCTCAAGAAGAGGAATGTGAGGAAGAGGGAAATAAGGGTGATACCCCTATGCTAAAAAGGAGAAGACTAACAAGAACATCAAGGAAGAAAAATGAGCCTCCTAGGGGAGAGGAAGAGACAGGACCACAACTAGTAAATGTTGAGAGTTCTGGAGAGAAGACATAGGTTTATACCCGGAAAAAAAGAACTCCATCCCCTAAGGGAAGTTTAGTAAAAGAGGTTGCCTCCATGATTCCCTCTATTTCATAGCAACAAAAGGATACTTTTGCCTCTCCTTCTACTCAGGAATTTCATAGTGAAGAAAAGGAGCCAACAAATGTAGCTATTGAGGATATCCATCAAGGTGAAGACATAGAAGAATTTAAGGATGGGGATCTTCACAGGGCGGAGACAAATATTGATAATACTCTGCAATATTCTTTGGTATCACTTGAAGATTCACCTATCAAGGATAAATGAGAGAAATCCCTAGAGAGAAGAGATGCATGAAAGAACTCCCTCTCCAGTTGGTGAAGTGACAGAGATGCATGATAAGGAAAAGAATGAGAATACAGAGGGAGATAGGGAGAAAGATGAAGAAGAAGAAGATAAAGGTGAAGAATTTTTTGTGGTGCATGGTTCAAATGTTAATTCCTCCTCTGGTCAACAAGAAATGGACAAAAAAGGTGAGCAACAGTCAGATATTTCAACTCCTAGTTGGCTTAATGAGGAATTAAAAAGCAAGCAAGTAGTTATAGACGATATTCCTATGAGATGGGATGATTTACTGGATAATATTAGAAAAGGTAAAACAAAGAAGAAGGCCAAAACTATTTCCAAGATTGACAGGGATGAATCAAACAATAGGGTGGTTTATATTACCACTCCTACAACAGATAAGAATAAGGATGAGGTAACTCCTCAAGATTACAACATTCAGACAATAAATTTGGGGCCTACCTCTAGAAGACAAGAAGTAGTTAAAGAGTTCAAGGGGTCTGCTGCCACAATTTTGGAAAGATTGGATAAAGAAGTACAAGCCAAGGAAAGATTGAAGAAATAAAATAAAGAGTTAAAGAAATATCTGCAAAATCTCATGAAACCTTTGCAGTCCATCAGCCAAATTGGTTCTTCTTCATCAGCAGGAGGTTTCTTACCTAAGGAGACAGTTGGTGAGCTTGAAAATATGAAAACCTCTACACAGGCTACACATGAATGGTTACAAGGAGTAGGGATTAGAGGAGAAAACATGATTAAGGAAATTCTGTCAACCTGTGGAGATGCACATAGATCATTTGAGTGGTTGCAAATTTTATTGGTACCAGATAAAGATGATGTAGATCTTCTCCTACAGAAAACAAATAAAATCATGGATTATACTAAGGAAAGATTAATAAGTGATGGAATATTGCCTTCCTCAAAGGTTTAAGAGCCTTGGGAGTGGTATGAGGTCCTGAAGATTAAGCAAAGAGTTCTAAAGAAGATTCATAAACAAAGTCAACAGGTGGGGAATACATTGAATGAAATTTATAATAAATGCATCTCATTCTTTGGTATAATGACTGGAAGAAAGAAATTTGCATCAAAATATTTGAGCTTGGAACAATTAAGAAAATGGTGGCATGAGGTTTATGCTCCAATGGATGATGTTCCAATCACCGCCCACCATTTGGATGATGATGCTACCTATATTGTTGTTATGGAGAAGTTTCAAGATCTCAAGGTAGAGTGAGATAAGGTCATCAAAGAATCAAGGGAGGAGATTAAATCAATTGAAAGAAGATTTAAATTATTGATCACTCCAACACAGACTGACTTAGAGAAGATATTTCTTAAGGTTCAAGATAAATTGGGTTAAGATAAGGACAAGGGGTCAATTAATGTATGATTGCATCAAGATTTGTGCTTCCCATTTATCCATCATTTTCTACACATTTCTTCTTCTGTCCTCTACATGCATTGGAGCGATCTACATTGGAGAATCTAGGCTGACCTGGAAAAAGTCTAAAGCATTAAATGCTAGAAATATTATTGAAAGAAGTTTGTAGGCCAACCTATTTTTTGTCGCCCATCTTTGTAACCCTAACTGGGCTGACCTAGCATGAAATTTCTATAAATAGGGCATTTTGCTTCTTTTGTTGGGCTAGTTAGATTTTGGAGAGAGCTAAGTGATAGAGCAAGAGTTGGAACTAGGAGTTAGTTATTCTGGAAGCAAGTGTTGTAATATTGAATACTGGAATTGTTGCAACATTTGGGTGATTCAATATAAGTAAAGACATTGTGCTTTGGTGCTCTTTCTTGTATTGGTTTATCTTGCATCGTTCTTGTTATTCTATCTTTTGAGGTTGCTTGAAAAAAATTGGATATATGTTAGACTTAGAGTTAGATATGATTCAATGGTGTGTGTGGTTAGATGCTTGAAGTGTTTGTAGCAATCCCTGGTCCATACTTTTAGCAACTTGTTGATTGTAAGTTGTTGTGTAAAGTTAGCCTAGACCTTATATTTATGTGCTTATTTCAATTGTGAGTATTTATTCATCTCAATTGCAAAATAAGGTTGGTTTGGATGAATGTCTCATGATCTAAAAATCTTTAGTTCCTTAGAAGATTGCACTGTTTCTGTAAGATTGCAAATTAAATCTAGGTTAAGCAGGAATTAGTTTTGAGGGATTGGTCCATTTCAAATATTTTATCATTTGCATTGTTGATCTTAGGAGTAATTTTAATGTTAGGATTTCTTTAAACCCTTATCTTTTGCTATTTTTTTTATCATCTAGGTTAGATTTAGGATTTCAAGTATCAATACATTGCAAATTTTGATAAGTTTTAAGATCCAATGTTTTTTCGTAAGGTCCCTTTGTGATTACCAGCATTCTCACATTATCACTGAGTTGTTTATGCGTTCTCAAGACCTGACATTAGAGACCTTAGGGTTATCTCTTGAGGCTTGCTGATAGAGATTTAGCTTTCAAGACAGATAGGATTTCATATTTTGTCTGAGTTATTGTTGTGCAGAAAACACCATCAACAAAGCCAAGTTTGTTGAAGAAGAGTTTAAGGAGCTGCTAAAACATTTGTTGATATTAAATGTGACTTAACAATTGCTTGGAGACACTATATCTCAATAAAATCATGTCCTATGAAGTTGCTCCAATTAATGATAGATCTTTTCTTATTGTTCAAGAATTGTTATGTTATTCTCTTCCAATGTGAAAATTGTTCAAGAAAATTGCTTGCTAAATATCCATTTCTAGTTGATGCAGCCTTGAAAACATTGGATTCATGCCATGTGGGCAGATTTTTCAATAATGTAAATAATTTTCTAAATGTTATTTGAATTAAATGTTGTCTTAGTACTATCTAGAAACAATGTGGATAAGTTTGAATTGGGATGATATGCAATACTTACTAGAAATCCACCATATAACAAAATGTCCTTGATTAACTTCTCCATTGTAGCTTAAATTTATATTTATGGATATAACAGTTTGGACTATTATGTTGCATGAAGCTTGACCACAAAATGATTGTTATGTTTCTCCTTGGTTGTTTCCATGTTGTTGGCAGTGATTATGCTTTGATACATTTGATGGAGCTTAACATGTAAAGCCATTAGAAGGAAAAATATTTGGTATTTATTAATAGGTCTTTATTTTTAATTCTAATCAGAGCTTTGAATAGACAATGGCATGTGAGATTAGGAGAGCTTAATGAGTGACAACGATGAACTATGTCTAATTCCAAGAATACAATATTGCTTTAGTTAGGGACTTCAGCTAGCTCACAACTCTTGTTTACATTTATGTTTTGTTGATACTCATTTTCCTTTACATTCATATTCTTCTCTATATATTGCATTTGCAATCATGTTTCACTTAATTTAATAGATGTATTATTGCAAGAAAAGGCATGATGCCGATGTTTCTGGGAAATGGTGAGTAATTCAGTCACGGGTGATGCAGTTTCTGGAATATGGATTGGATGAAGAAATATATCTCCTAATGGTTTCCATATAACCCTAGACCACTGTTCAACTTTTCCCATGGTACCTTTGATATTCATGTCATACTGGACCAATTGTAATTGTCAAGTTTGGAATCAATATCAACAACTTTTTCCAACATTCTTCTAGCTTGTGGCAAAATTGTGGCCTTGTAACAGGACATGGACATTCGTGACATATACAAAACGCGATTTGTTTCATAATTGTTTCCTAAAATGGCTCATAGTATTTGCAAATTAGTTGCACTCAGTTCTTAGACTTGCAGAATGTATAGAATGACATGAATTAATAACCTTGAAGTTTTCCCTTAAATTGTATAGAATCTATTGAAGATTTTTTCTAATGTTTTAAGTATTTTTAGTACAGAGATGTGGGATTTCGTGGAATGAAAAAATTGGATACTTAATTTCATTCATCAGACATAAATGTATACTAAATATGGATGAAAAGTTAGTAAGGATAAAACCCATTGATAAAGTGTATATTTGTAAAATTTCCATTTTGGGCACAACATTTTTTTTCAACAATGCACAACTACCAACTTAACCAATCAAATATATCTCATGTGTAAATTAGAAGTGTAAATTTCAATAGCTCTGCATTCACCATGGTGGCAACCAAAAATTAGCAACACTACTTATATGCTTACACTCAAACTTGTGGTGAGGTCCCAAGGACAAGGTCTTTCCTAGACCTACAACCTAAGCCTTGATCATTCGTAATGACCCTACCTATGTATCCCCTTGTGGGAAATCAGAGGCTTCATAGTTCGCCATACAATGATAGAGGGAGTTCAATCTCTCCTCTTGTATGAGATCTATTATCTGACCTTAACCCGTGACTATTAATTAAGTATAACTAAGCTATCAACTTAGCCAATTGTAATATAATGCTAATAAATTTGTCATCAAGTGTTGGATCCATACCAAACATTACCAAACATTAGTGTACAAAAATTCACAATATTCACAAGATGTCATTCATACCATAATCTCAAATATTATACACAATGGTCATCATGAGCATACCCCAATATACACAAGCTTATTAGCTTATACACAATACAAGTACAACAATGACTAGATCATATATAGATCACAAGTATAACAGTGACTGGATCATACACTGATCACAAGTGTAATAGTGACTTGATCATACACAAATCATGAATATAACAGTGACTAGATCATACACAGATCACAAGTATAACAGTGACTGGATCATACACAGATCACAAGTACAAGGTGATTAGCTCATATGTACATCACAAGTACCACAATTATTATCTCATTCACATATCACAATTACATTAGTGATTGGCTCCAACATATATCACAAATACATAGTGACAAGCTCTAATATACATCATATATACACAGTGACAAGCTCCACCATACATCATGAATATGAAATAACGAGCTCAAGTATACATCACTAATACATAGTGACGAGCTCCTACATACATCACATGCATAGTGGCAAGCTTCAACATTCATCACATACACAGTGATGAGCTCCAACATAAATCACATCCGTAATGGTTGATTAACACATCACAATGGCTAACACATGTCCATAATGCATCCCAAATAGAAAGAATATTGGTGCATTGCGCACTACACCATGGGTCATATCCTTCCCTCTGGTCTTCTACACCATTGGAAAAATGGGAAGAGGATTTGATGCATCCCATACTACACTGTGGGTCCGTCTTTAAACCCACAAGGCTAGGTATATAGTTTGACAACTAGGAAGGGGATTCATTGCATTCCATACTACACCGCGGATCCATCCACCATCCCAAGGGTTTTCCCAAGTAGTGAACCTACCAAACTCAGTGGATTATGGATTCAATCACCTATAGGTCACCAACAACAAGTCTGTCCACCCAAGAAGAAGTAGCTCCTGACATGTACCACCTTGTGATCTTAGTGGTATTGTCAGCTATCTTCTTCACAATCCTAGGTAACACTGGCCTCGGTCACTTCCGCGCCCTCAGTGACAACCAGTGAACCCCCTTGATACAACGATGAGCCCCAAATTACCATTACCCGCACGGATGGGTCCTTACCCATGCAACTGTTATCATATCTTAATCATAACTAGGGTAGCCTGATACCTTCACCTCTGTGAGCTAGGTGAATGTTGTCTAATCCCTAATAGTAGCCCAGACATCGATCATTGGCAGGGTCCAATGACCACCTATCATTGTTCAAATATCCCAGAGGTTAACACTTGGGTTGGTCATACATGACATGAAACACAATCACAATCAACATATATATGGGCCTATACATAGAAACCTCTAGATATGGAGTTAATTTTTCCAACACATAAAGTCACATGGAACCAACATGAGATGGAATTTTCCAAACTTATTCATATATTCAATTACTAATTATAAGTAGCTAAATAACTTACTTTATTCATTTACTATTTAGAACACGTCATGAATTAAATACAAATTATTAGATTCCCTTAAATAATTTCATACCCATTTGATAACAATTTTAGCCTCAAACTGAAGCTTATGGAGGAGGAAAGGTCAAACCAATTAGAAACAACCCCAACCCTTGGAGTTATTCCCCCCTAGACCCTCCCCCTACGGACTTGAGGTCATGGGGACATCCTTCACCCAAGGACCACCTACATTTCCACTTTCAAATGGATCAAAGTGACACGTAATTCTCCTCACAAGGTTTCTCAAGGACACCTACACATGATCCCATAATCAAGGTTTCATTAATGTTTCTCTTCCATTATTAATGCTTATCGGCAATCAAAAAAACCTATATAATTTAACAACCCATACTATAACACCTTCCCTTAAGGATATTAAACTCAACCAACTTAAATGCCCTCGGGTTAGTCTTATCCACATAGGGGTTAGGCTTATTATACAACACTAATCTACCTTGGTTCACAAAATCCCATAGGAAGTCACTTCCATTTGAGATTCATAAAATAGGTTTAATATTGAGTGTTTTCTATTTGAGGGGAGGGTCAATAAGTAACTTGTAGTCATATAAAATCCTTTACTCCCAATATCCAAATATCATTCTTAGGTTTATTTACATACTTCATTTGATAGTTAGCATTCCCACACTTCCCCTTTCTAGCAATAGACATGATATGAACATGTATCGGGTACAATATTTTGACCAGGAATAAGGTTTGTAAATTAAACATTTTGAGAACTATTAAATCCACAATAAACCATCAACAAGGTACTATTAAATATTTGACCCATTTGCAACAATTATCATGGAATGTTTCATAGATAAATACTAATCATATAAACATATTTAATGGTTCTAAGTATTCGAGTAACATTTACTAATAAAATATTGCACATCCCATTTATGAGAGTCACAATTGAAGAACTTAAATAATACTCAACACTACGACTTGTAGGAGTATTTATAACTATTCCAACCACGTATCCCAATTTAATAAACCTATATCATGACACTTCCATCCAATTATAACGAGATTGAACCTCACCACCAATATCATTTCTAATCCAACTATATAACATCCCAAGGTTTTGTTTATAATGATTATAGAAACACATACATTTATTGCACTCCTAAAGATATTGAAGACAACAAGTCTTATGATTAAGTACTTGATAGTTGATACACATTATTAATAATGACCATGATGACATAATTATACCACATAGCTCATCCTAACCTCTTAATTCTCCCTAGGAGAGAGCTACATACAATAAAATGACATAACTCATTGTGTTATTTTCAAGTAATATATTTTAAGGAAATGAGATTAGATGACTAATTTATTCAAGTGTCCCCTCCCCTACTTCTATTATTAAGTAATAGTAGCAAGCCCTAGTTAATCATTACATATGGTCCAATACGAAGAACATTCAGTTACATTTTTTTCTTTATCAATGCTCAAATCATATATACTAGTATCATTTTTAAGGAGCAATAGCCTATATAATTTTGTGATTTAACACCATATAGTTTCTTCTTGATTTACACATGCATTTGCATATTAATGTTAAGAAACGTAGGGATATTAAGTATTCCCTAATTCATTTGAGTGAAGATATGAATTTCCCCTATTTATATATGCTATAATGTCTTACAAATCCCTTTATCACAAATATCCTTAATTCTAATGACCGAATATGATACTTTTACTCTAACCATCTTGGTATTCTTTGTTTATCTTCTCATGCAATATGCTAATTCTATTTTATTTATAACATAAATGGATACATACGATTGCCAAAATATTGAGAAGTATGCTTATTAGCCTTAAAATAAAACAAAAGCATAAATATAAATTACTTATCTATCAAAGTTGGTCACATATTCAATATAGCAGCATAATCCCAGTGGACAAATCTTTGAAAAAATGGCTCCAAAGAACCTAAGTCTCTATGGACGATGATGAAGAAAATTGCCACTGTACGTGTTGATATTAGCTCCAAGGGTGGACTAGATAGGAAGAAGGTAGTCAAATGTTGTGTAATATGGCTTTTGCTCTTGCTAGCTACTTTTTTTTAATAGTTTCTTCAGCCTTTTAACAAATCTGCATAGGCATTAATAGTTGGGGAAAAATAAATCAGAGAAATGCCCCCCCTTAGTCATGCTCAACTCTCTCAATATGGCTTTAATATATCTCCAATCAACTCTCAAATGATCTCCTAATCTTCTCTTTTCCTCTGAAATAATGCATGTATTCAATTCTTTTGGCCTTTATGCCTTCATGGATGTCCATACCCTATTCCAAATCTCTCATTTTAGCATGTGCAGAAAGGATATGAGCAACATATGTGGAATTTGAAATTACAACTACTACTTGCAATTACTTCAAAGTTTTTAAATCCTTTTCAGCTAATCTATTTTGTTGACCCTTGCTCCCCCTAGTCATTCCCTCACATCCTATCTCCTTCCCATTTATTTTCAATGCGCACTCTTCCTTCCACCCAAAAATCACCAATATTTTCTTTCCCTCCCTCATGAACTTTCACCGTCTTTCTTTCCACCTAACCCTGCATTCCTCTACATTTTTCTTCCTTCTCTTATTGTCCCTTCCTCTCTCTCTCTATTTTTTGTCCAAAACTAGGTGCCTCCTCCTTGAGCTCTCTCATTGCCTTATTTTTCTCACTCTCCCACACCTTCCTTTGCTCTCTTCCCCTGTGTTTTTCACCCAAAGGAAAGCTTGAATATGTAGAATGAGGGGTCATGGGGGTTTGAAGACTACCAAACATGACTTTCATAATTCCACTACACATGGACAAGGGTTCTATGCTCCCACCATTTCCTTCTGTCCTCCCCATTTAATGCCTGCGAAATAGGCCCATATCATAGGCCATGCTTCATTAAATAATTTTTTGACTCCTTCACTCAGTCTCTTTTCCTATTCCCAATGCTATTTTAAATTTATTGATTTATTTATTTTTTCCTATGCCAAACCTTGACTATGGGGATGTGACAATATTCTATATAATAATAGCATAAAGCCTGCATTGCCTGCCTTTAGCTTTGAACCTTACTTCTAGTGCATTGTATTAACATCCATATTTTGTGCTTATAAATAGAGTTGTCTGCATGCCATTGCTAGTCTTGAGACCTCTTATATAGTCTGCTCAGTACAACTGTTAACACAGACCGACTGCCACTACACCAAAAACCTAAATTGTCAGTGAGGGTGACATAGAAGAGGTTTAAGGGGTACCAATGAGGGTTGAGGGTCCCATGTGACAACAGTTTATCCCCGCATTCGAGAGGTCAATAGACACAGTCGACAGCGAGATAGAAAGAGTGTCAAAAGTGGGATTCGAACCCTCCCCAACGGAGTTACCAATTTTCTTAACATAGAACGACTGTCACTACACCAAAAGCCTAAGCTATCAGTGAGGGCGACATCAGAAAGGTTTAAGGGGTACCGACAAGGGTCGAGGGTCCCACATGACAACAACTTGGAAAGCATATCTTCATACATAGATCTGTCACTATCCTTCATACTGTTGTAGCACTACATTTTCATTATTTAAACAAGTCACTTCACATTAAATATCTCTATTTTTTCCTTTCAACTCATTATAAGCAACCACCCTATCTTCACATTCTCCATTGTCTTCAACATACCTAGACTATCTTCATCAATGTGTAAATGAACAACATTGTCTGCTCATTCTATCTTTGTTGACTATCATGATCATGCTCTTCATGCATTAAGATCACTGTGACTGGTACATCATCTTGAGGCATTGTTTTGAACATCATTCTTTGTTGTCTCTACATGTTTGGATCATAGCATGTTTCTTTGTCGTTTCTCACAGTGGATTCATTGACCACCATCTCCACTATTTTAACAAAATAACGCACAGTCTTTTATGTTTGAAATGTTTATCACTGTCATTGATCTCACTGAAAACCATTGTATTGACATGCTTTGGGCACTATGTGTTGGTCTTCAAAATTCTTTTCTCTTCAATACCCTATCCTATTTTATGCTCTAGATCATGATATCTTAGATATCTCTATTCTTTTAAACATTCCTTTTATGACTGTCTTCAAGAAATATCCACCTTATATGTCCTATACCATTCTTTGTGACTATTTTCCTTTTCTTAAAAATACTCATCATTGCTTTTATTCATTGTAGTTTTATTGAGTAGATATTTGCTATTTGTAACAATGAAACCATCATCTCACTATTATGAATGATGAGTATCTGGTTGATAGAACTATAATGAATAAAATCTCTACACTCTTATTCCTGTTAAAACCCAAGAAGGTAGCATATTGGGCTCAATCCTCATGGGAGCCCATTTTATTCCACATGCTGACATTTATGATATCAGTGCAAAGTGATCCACAATAAGAATATTCATATACCTGCACAGTGAACAAACATGTTAGATAAAAACAGAGCATATGATAGATGTTTATGATAACCTTTCTATTTTCCTGGACATCTATGGTATGAAAACTGTTTTGATGCTTATGAGGATCAGGCTATATGTTTATGGATGTTTGCATATGTATTGATTGGTGATCTTTCATTTCTCTAACCAACTCTTTCTCACACATGCAGGAATTATTGGAGCAGCAGGACAAGCAACAACTGGAGGCTAGATAAGTAGAAGGGGCTGAAGCTGATGCAACTCTACTTAATTGGGATTCATCATTTAGGAAATGACAGGTCCCCCCTCCTTATATATGCATTATTTATTTCTTATATCTATAAATGTATGGTTGTTTCCTTTATTTGCATTCAAATAGTTAGTCCCACAGCTTGTGTGGGACACTATACACTTATGATTATCAATAAAGAATACTTTTTGTAACAATTGTTCACTCTCTTCTCTATTGTATGCATTTGCATAATGTAATAGTGAAATCTAGTTGATAATATCTTTTATGCATATGGATGAAACTTAGCAGAAAATGATATATACCTTTCATCTTTAGTTTGCTAATGCTATCTCAGCTCTACTTGATTGAGATGGAAGCAAAATCAGGTAACATTTTGGTGATGTCTACTAAATGTTTTCCTGCTAAACATCTTGACCGGTCGCCTGAGCTTATCCATTGGGCACAAAGTCAATAGGAAACTGAAAAAGACTTGAAAAATAGTCTTGAATATTACTGTAACTCATCATATCAGTGCATGAAACCTTGAAAACTTATTCAAACGACCAAAAGACTTAGAACAAACCTACTAATTGTGCAAAACAACACTTAGAGGAATTGAAAACTTGAATCTAAACTAATGTGCAACAACACTTATTGAAACAAAAACTTCTAAACTAACATGTAAAAGGTAGATCATACCTCAAAATAGAGTGTTAGGTGTATCCCATTAACTGAGATAAGAAGAACTTCTCCATCCATTTTTGACAATTGAAAAGCATTGTGCTCCTTGCACTTAGTAATGACAAATGGGCCACTCCACATACTGTCAAACTTAGTGTGCTTTCCTGACCTGATCTTTAATTCATCCCACTTAAGCACAACATCCCCCTCTTTAAACACCTTGGGTGTTGCTTTCTTGTCAAAAACTCCCTTTGTTTGGAGTTGATGCAACTCCATTAATTTCATGGCTTTATCCCTTATTTCTTCTAGCTCCATGAATTGTGCGTATCTGACAACCATTCAATCCTCCATTTCAAACATTTCAAGTTGGTTCACAACATCAAGAGCTGGAAGCTCAACATATAAAGGAAATCTTGCTTCTTTGCCATATACCAACATATATGGGGAGTTTCCAATGGATCTTTTTGGAGTTATTCTATTTTCCCACAAGGCATATTTCAACTTGGTATGCCAAGTTTGTTGATTATCCTCCATGATTCTCTTGATAATCCTTATCGAATTCTTGTTGGTTGATTCTGCCAAACCATTACCTTGAGGGTAATAGTTTGATGTTGTATTTAGGTGAATACCATTCTTGACAGCCCAATCACTTACTCAATCCTACAAAGGCTAAGACATTTTCTGAAATAATTGACTCAAGTACTCCAAATCTGGTTACCAAATCATTATAAAATTTTAACACAACACTTTCATTGGCTTCTTTCAAAGCCACTGCTTCAGTCCATGTCATAAAATAGTCAGTTGCAATAAGGACCCATCTATGGCCTGCACTAGAAGGTGGGTTGATGGCACCAATGAAATCAATTCCCCACCTCATAAAAGGTTGTTCCACTTCAATAGGCTGTAGAGGAAAAGTTGGAAGCCTCTCTTTGCCCGCAAATAAGGCACATTTGACATATTTTTTGGCCCAAGCATGGGCATCCTTAAAAGGGCTTGGCCAATAGTAGCTAGCTATCATTATTTTCCAAGCTGTAGTTCTTGGGGAAAATTTTCCACCAGCTATTCCATCATGGAACTCGTGAAGAACCTTATCAATTTGATCATTATCAATGCATCTCAGTAACAAACCATTGTGGTCTTTTCTAAACAACACATCATTAACCAACACATAAGGAAAAGATTGTAGTCTGAAATACCTTCTCTCATCCTTATCTAAACCTTGTGGACACTCACCAGTCTGCAAAAAATGAATCATATCTCGCATCCAACTTGCACCTAATGTTGGTGTAGCATTTTGAGGCTCACCAATAGTGACCAGAATTGTCTCCTTCTTTGTTTCCAACCCATTTTTAGACCTTGAAGCAAGTTTTTCACACAACCTCTTTCCCCTCACAAGCTTGGTTATTTTGATGTCTATATCATACTCCATTACCTTTGTAATCCATCTTGCCCTTTTCTCATTCAAGTCTCTACTTAACAAAAACTATTTCATGCTAGGTGAGCAACCATTAAATGCACCTTATTGTTAGAAACCAAGTGTATAGACTTTTTCAAACTCCTAATAACTATCAATACATGTTTCTCAACAAAGCTATACCTCTATTCATAGTCTTCCAAACCTTGACTGAAAAAGGCAACAGGTTGTTCTAAACCATCATCATTCTACTGTACCAACATTGCAAAAATGGTGTTTATGCTACCAAAGGCATACAAAATGAAATATTTTGAAAAGTTTGGATTTACCAAAGTAGGAGCTATAGATAAGGCCTCCTTTACAACTTCAAAACTATGCTTGGCCTCCTTGGTCTAGCTGAAACTTGCATTTTTCTTCAACATGGCAATTAGTGGTTTCAAGAGATTGGCAATATCAAGAATAAACCTTCTAACAAAATTAATTCTGCCAAGAAAACTTTGTATCCCCTTTTTATGGTTGGGTAAAGGAAAATCCAAAATGACACTTACTCTTTTTGGATCAATGGTGATCCCCTGTTTTGACACTACATGTCCTAGAAGCTTTCCTTCATGGACATAAAAAATACATTTTTTGGCGTTGAGGGATATACCAAACTCTCTACACCTCTCAAATATTTGTTTCAAATGTGAATGATGCTCATCTTCAATTTTAGAAAACACTATTATATCATCAAGGTAAATGAGCACTAGCTTATAGATCAACCCTTGAAATGTCATGTCCATTTCCCTTTGAAAAGTGGCACCATCATTGGATAGGCCAAATGGCATTCTTTTATAGGCCATGGTGCCCCATTTTGTGGTAAAAGTAGTCTTATACTGGTCTTCTTCTTTAACTAAGACTTGGTTATAGCCTGAATAACCGTCAAGTAATGAGAATCTTTCTAAACCAACCACTACTTGCAGAATCTGCTCCATAGAGGGCAGCAGATAACGATATTTTAATGAGGCTCTATTCAGATCTCTAAAATCTACACAGAGCCTAATCTCTTCATTTTTATTTCTAACCGGGACAAGGTTAGAAACCCATGATGTATGCTTGCTTGGGAAAATAATACTTCTCTCAATCAGCTTGGTTAACTCCTTAATCAAAAGAGGCTCAAGCTTTGGGTTTAAAGGCCTTTGTTTCTGTCTAACAGGTTTAGCATTTGGCTCTAATTCTATAGTATGCTGAGCAATTTGGGGGTTTAGCATTTGGCTCTAATTCTATAGTATGCTGAGCAATTTGGGGATCAAATCCCTTTAAATCTGAGTACTCCCATGCAAATACATCTTGAAATTCTTGACAAAAGATCAATAAAAGCTTGCCTATCTTCTTGTGAACAGATTTTACCAATTTTAAAGAGCTT
Source organism: Sequoia sempervirens (assembly GCA_007258455.2). Taxonomy (NCBI): domain Eukaryota; kingdom Viridiplantae; phylum Streptophyta; class Pinopsida; order Cupressales; family Cupressaceae; genus Sequoia; species Sequoia sempervirens. The sequence continues at coordinate 202,758,011 of VDFB02252616.1, forward strand.
ACCTTGAATATCTCAAGCTCTTCATAATGTTCCTCCTTGACTTGCATGTTGGTCTTGCTCTTTTTGAGCTGATCATTAGTGCTAAAGATAGATTCCAAGGTGACTAGACCCTTGGGCAGCTTGTTAGTTCTCAACTAAATGATTTTATCATCATATTGTTGCTTGAGCTTATCTTGGTTTACCACTAAAAAATTGTCCTCTTCTAGCAGAAAACTCAAAACCTGTTCATCCCTCTCGGGTGATCCCACAATAGTGGTTTACGATTTTTGGCCAAATTAGACACTGAAATAAGTTTTTTTAACTAAATCTTCACTTTCAAGCACCTATAGAGGCTAAACCGTGAGGAATTTGAAGATGATGCAAACTAGAGTTTTGTGAAATTTTGTATGTAGATTCTAAATTTATTTTTTTCAAAATTTTTGGAATCAAATTGCACTTCTTTTTCCATCTCCCTTGAAAACTATTTTTTTTCAAAAAACAACATTTTTAAAAGGGCCTCAAGTATAACTTGAGATAAATTTTTCATGAAGGATAAAAATTCTAATTCTTTCAATTTAGATTTAGCAACCGATTATCTAAGTGCTTCCACTTGGTTAGATAGTTTTTTTATTGAATATTTTTTTCTTTAATCAAGTTTGAAGTCAAATAATTACAATTGATTTATAGCCACATTTGTATAGCAGTAACTTTTTTTTTTGTATAATATCAAAATTCATTTTTTTATTCCGGATCAAGGACTTTAATATCTAGGTGCACTCATATTTTCAATTTTCTTTGATGAGTCTGCTTTTCCACATGTGCAAAATAGAGTGATTTTCAGTGAAAACCTATATTTAATAAAACCTAAAAAACAAATACATAATAAAATAAACATATTAGATTATGATGCGTTGGATATGAAACAGATTACGAGTTCCCCAGTTCAGGAGTTAGGTTTGTGAAGTATTCTCCATTTTCATCCCTCAGCCTGGCTTCAAAGCGTAAAATCCCTAGACTTTCAAAAGTGCACGAGGGGAGATGAGGGGCAGGGATTTGCTTTCGAACCCGAGGGGTTTTGCTGGGGCAACCTAGGAGTTGCAGTGAATCCCCTTTCCTTTTGCATTTTGTTTATTTTTTTTGGGCGGTAAATGTGGGCCCAATATTTAATAGGTTCGCTCAAACCTACAAGTTCGTTCAAACCCCTAAAACTATTTTTTTTTGCATGGGGTCATTTTTTCTTGTTTTCCTTCCTCCATCAAATTGTAAACCACTATTGTGGCTTCACCCTCTTGAAAACTTGTCAGTGAGTGTTATTATCAAGAATAGGTCTAACAAAAACCTTGACATACTACTGCACTTTTTCCTTCTTAATATCATTAGGTATATCAAACTAATCCCCTATTGTAGCTATCTTATCTGCATGCTTATTCTAATTCCTAGGAATAGAAACCAAATTGAAATCATTGAATTCTTCTATCATTCCCCACACTTTGTGTTTGTAGGACTTCAAAACATCATTTTTTGTAACATGTAGACCCCTTACCTGATTTACAATAAGTTCACTATCACCATATACCTGAAAGAAGCCAATCTTCCTTTTTCTAGCCCATTCCAACCCCTGAATCAAGCCTTCATACTCAACAGTATTATTAGTACATGAAAATGCAAAACGGAAAGTAGAATAATACTTGTCACCTTGTGGGGACATGAGCATTGCACCCCCACTAGCTCCATTCTTGCTTCTAGAGCCATCAAAAAACATTATTCGTACTTCATCTTGTTGTTCTAACTGTTGTTCTACTTTATTTTTGAGGTTTGGGATAACTGCATAAGGTTCATGCAACATATACACACCTAGGCCTCTATCCTCGATGTTATTGCTTGGATTGTCTTCCACATTTTTTGTTTCCAACTCATTTAGAAGAATTTCTAGGACATTGTCAGCTTGTGAAATTAACTCTTGAGCAACAACATGCTCACTATCATCAAAAACAACACAATTGGCATTAATAGTACTTGGTACATAGGGATCAATGTGGTCCTTGGCAAGTGATTCAGATTTAATGATTACTTTTGTCCCATATCTAGTCCTAAATATCATGTGGGACCAATCCAAGGACAAGTAACCTCCTATTTTGGCAATGAAATCCCTTGACAAACACAAGGAAAAATAAGGTGGCAAATCAATGAAAAATATATCCTGAGGGATGGAAAAATTTGGGCAGGAATGTAAAGTAAGACTTAAATTATTAATGACACCTACGGTGTTAATGGTTGTCCCATCAAGTTTGACCACTCCCTTTTCAAGAGGTTGATATTTCTATCCTAACCTATCATCAATCTGTTTGGGTATGACGAAACTACTTGCCCCTGAATCTTCCATGCAATTATGAACCAACTTATCCCCTATAATCAGAGATACATAAAAAGGGGGAGGTTTTACATCTTTACTTGGCTGCTTATTGTTGTCTTGAGGTGTATTTGTTAAAAAAACCTTAACGTGACCTACTGAAACATCATTTGAAACACTCAAATCAGTCAATGCAGATTGTAATAAATATTTTTGACCTGGGATGGATAAAGAATCCCACATTGACATGGTTACATTCATTTTCTTCATCTACTCAATAATGTTGAAAGGTGAAATAGTGTTTACCTTTTGATGAGTCCTTGCAACAATAGGGCATGCTACAAGTGGGATGATTGGGGTTGGTTCCCAAGCTGCTCTTTACAGGTGCCTTACGGATTTCTTTGCAAAATGTGTGGTACTTGAGGATTGGATGGGCCAACAGCTTCCTTGTCCTTGTTTGTTATTTGTCCAATTTCAAAAGCCCTCTTCTTTGCTCTAGCATTGGCTGCTATTGGAGAATCATCTCTATTCACTCCACAAAATTCCTCTCCTTGCCAATTTAGAAGAGTTGTATCACTTGCAGGGAGATCTTGTTGTTGTGGAGATTCATCATTAGGCACATTCTGCATACTTGAAACATTCTACACCATCAAAGCTTGGTTGATAACCCCATTTGAACATGTAGCTTGATTATGGGTTGGTTGCAGGGAAAGTACCACTCATAATCAGTTGCAAGGTTATTCTGAATAGGTACAAGATCCTTGGATGAACTAATTGGAGCTGGATTGTATGACTGAAAAGGCCTTGGATTGAGATTTTTCCTTTCACCTCGGTAATTCCCCTTATATGGCTGATTGTTAGCTTGATAATGTTGGTTATGTCCTTGATTTTGAGGCTGATAGGGCTTAAAACCTTGGAACTATTTCTTCTTAATGCTCACCAGCTCATTGCAAAAAGTTTGAAGTATACTTTCAATTTTTTGTTGTCTACTTTTAATCTCTTGTAATTTTTGAGATGGACTTGGGACAAAAATTTCTTGGCTAACAACAGCTGGTAAAGGGGCTATTTGAGGTGTTGGAAAGGTCATAGGAGGCTGTATGTCAGGTAATATGGGCATAAATGGTCTAGGAGCAATTCTTCCAGCTTGCATGAGGTTATTTTCAACCCTTACAACTATGTCATAAGCTAATGGCTATGTGTTTCCACCAATTGATTGTATCATAACAACAATTCCATTATTTAAAGCTCTTAAAAAGTATAGAAATGCATACTCAGTTGGAGGCCTTGTGTTTTCTGGAATTCTATCCCATGTCCTTTCGAAATGGAAGTTAAAGTCTGTCATCCGTTCATGAGGAGCTCTCTTAATGGCAGTAAGCTGCTCCACTAATGAAAAGTTGTCAAAATTATCCTCAAAATACTTGCATAATGCTTCACCTATTTCATTCCATCTTCTAATGGAGTTAATTGTTAAACTTTTGAACCATTGAAGTGCCTTCCCTTTAAAAGATGTTGCTAGCAGCCTTAAAGCAACGTTTTCTACTACTATGTGGTGCATTGAACATAGATTTTCTACATCTTTGATGTGCTCAACTAGTGTGGTTTGATCCTCACATGTGAAATATGGGATACTTTTGAGGGCAGCCATGGGAATATCATCATGTTGGGCTAAATTTAGCGGGCTACCTCCATTAATAGTAACAAAGAATTGATTCCTTGGAACTACCATTGGTGGAACCAAAATTTGTTGCCTCACAAGAAGATTTGTAACTCTCACTGGAGATGGAGTTGAAACTGTCTTCCTTGATGAAATAGGAGCTCTCTTTATTGTTCTGCCTCTTCTCCTAGGTGGTGACAACTGTAAGTATTCATAAGGAATGAAAATTCCTCTTGTCTATATTTTTCTCATAAGTTGTTGCAGTACTAGTTTTTCCTAAACTAG